>PRKT01000469.1:407059-420660 GCA_003671525.1 Saccostrea glomerata
AAAATGGACAAAATTTCAACAATTTTAGCTTTAAAATTTATAGAGCGCAAGTTTGTTCAGGAACAATATTGACATATTTCATTGATATTATCATTCTACACATTATATCAAAATATTGATCCTGAACACACATGCGCTCGGTGACTTTTACTCAAAATATCGACGAAATATATATATTTTTCTGTAAAATTCATAAAAACTGAAATTTACGTCATGTTTGTGACGTCATTATGTACATATGGCGTCATTACTTATGAAAATATTCAGTGCTTTGAAGTCAGCATATATAAGTTTAAACACTTAATTAAACATATCTCCATCAAAGTTTGATTTGGGGGGCAAATATTGGTTATTACCGAATAAAGTTCTTTTACAGATTTTCATATGATGGTTTGTCGTAGGGCCTTGAAAAACTTCAGATTAGATTCTTTAAATAAATGTTGCTATGGAAATAAGAAGAAAATATATGCTGAAAAACCTGAAAAATATTTTCTTTCCTTGGATACGTACCCTTAAATGTAGATTCCCAAAACTTTTATGATTGATATTTATTAACAGCTAACCTGACTTTTAATTTTGACCATCATCCAATCTCTAAGTAGATGCAAGAAGTTGGCACACAGGGTTTAATGTTGATATAAAGTTCACAAAATCGAACATTTTCCCTTCTTGGTAACCATAGCACCAGTGTTGTTTTCTTCATCAAATTTTATCAATATATGATAAGTACCGGTACTATTCAAGCTGAGTCCTTTAATTTGTTTCTTGATTATATGGCAATTTAATTCTTAATGCAGCGAAAAATAATTCACTTTTTTAAATCTACACTACGTAAGGATACTTTTGTATTAATATGACTAATAATGGTTTTGCTGTTCTAAAAAGAAATAAGATATTTCTTAGATATTCCTATGTAAAACTTTGTGCCCCTGTTGTGTCTGTGCCCAACCCCAGGGGTAATGTTTTAAAGAAACTTGATTTTACACTACCTGATGATACTTCTCTATATGTCTAATTATGGCTTAGCGGTTTTTGAGAAGATTATAATTTTCTTTGTGTAACAAACTTCCTGTAATTATCAGTAGAAGCCATATTTTGCTTTGTTCGATCTTTACGAAAGTACATAGAAGATCTTTTGGACTTATTCTGTAACGTAAGTAAAATTGTGGTATTAAATGTTTTATTTTGGGTTTTCTATTTTCCAAAATATATAAATATAATATTAAGTAGATAAAATTAAGATTTAAGAAAAGTGACATTTTTATTGTACCTTTAATATAATTTTTCCCCAAATTATTTATAGTATTGATTGAGAACTTAAAAATTATTATCCCTTTTTGTGTTACATTTTCAAACTCTTTTAGATAAATTAACACAAGTGGGTTTTTTTTAAAATAATATACAGGTAGATATATATATGTATGATAAATAAAGTGTTTCTATAAAGTTTTGTTTAATTTATTTTATTTTATTTTATTTATCTATCATTTTGAATTATCAAAACATTCTATTAAATAATCATAAAATCCAGATGAAGTTTATGAACTTCTTCACCTTTCATAGCAATCCTTTAGTTGCAAAGAAATATACGGAGACGGACTAAATAAATTGTAAATATGTGTTATATGAAAGTGAAACAGTGTTATCTCATATATAATGTGAAAATCAGTGCTGCTAATCAATAGAACTTCAAGATAATTTATAGTTTTTAATATGATTTGTGCTTGTAAAATTATTTATTTAAAAAATATGTATACAAAATATTTATATAGTGCTCAAATTGAACAATTTTAGCTTTAAAATTTATAGAGCGCAAGTTTGTTCAGGAACAATATTGACATATTTCATTGATATTATCATTCTACACATTATATCAAAATATTGATCCTGAACACACATGCGCTCGGTGACTTTTACTCAAAATATCGACGAAATATATATATTTTTCTGTAAAATTCATAAAAACTGAAATTTACGTCATGTTTGTGACGTCATTATGTACATATGGCGTCATTACTTATGAAAATATTCAGTGCTTTGAAGTCAGCATATATAAGTTTAAACACTTAATTAAACATATCTCCATCAAAGTTTGATTTGGGGGGCAAATATTGGTTATTACCGAATAAAGTTCTTTTACAGATTTTCATATGATGGTTTGTCGTAGGGCCTTGAAAAACTTCAGATTAGATTCTTTAAATAAATGTTGCTATGGAAATAAGAAGAAAATATATGCTGAAAAACCTGAAAAATATTTTCTTTCCTTGGATACGTACCCTTAAATGTAGATTCCCAAAACTTTTATGATTGATATTTATTAACAGCTAACCTGACTTTTAATTTTGACCATCATCCAATCTCTAAGTAGATGCAAGAAGTTGGCACACAGGGTTTAATGTTGATATAAAGTTCACAAAATCGAACATTTTCCCTTCTTGGTAACCATAGCACCAGTGTTGTTTTCTTCATCAAATTTTATCAATATATGATAAGTACCGGTACTATTCAAGCTGAGTCCTTTAATTTGTTTCTTGATTATATGGCAATTTAATTCTTAATGCAGCGAAAAATAATTCACTTTTTTAAATCTACACTACGTAAGGATACTTTTGTATTAATATGACTAATAATGGTTTTGCTGTTCTAAAAAGAAATAAGATATTTCTTAGATATTCCTATGTAAAACTTTGTGCCCCTGTTGTGTCTGTGCCCAACCCCAGGGGTAATGTTTTAAAGAAACTTGATTTTACACTACCTGATGATACTTCTCTATATGTCTAATTATGGCTTAGCGGTTTTTGAGAAGATTATAATTTTCTTTGTGTAACAAACTTCCTGTAATTATCAGTAGAAGCCATATTTTGCTTTGTTCGATCTTTACGAAAGTACATAGAAGATCTTTTGGACTTATTCTGTAACGTAAGTAAAATTGTGGTATTAAATGTTTTATTTTTATATGTATAACAATGCAGTATATGTGATAATGTGAAATATTTTAATTATTCTGGTATTTTTATTGAAAACATTACACTGATGAAAAGCTAATATGATGTTACTATTGATGACAGGTTGATGGAAATATAAGTGTGTTGAATTGGCTCAACCTACACCTCCTGTTAAATCCTTACTTAGGGTATGTGACAATCATAATATTTAATTTTTATGTCCATATTACAATAAATGATATTTATCATTATTATGGTACATAATGAAAAGTAATATGTATAAGTATCCAATATGTTATAAATCATGAAATTATCTATTTGTTTCATCTACTATATTCAACAGATAGTCTGGTTACAATGGTGTCAGAAGTGGGATTGGAATCATGAAACTGACCTAAGGGTATCGAGGACCGGAAGTGGAGACATGCACATCGAGCCAGATGCCTGAGCAGTCCATAGTTGATGGTGGATTCTGACATTTTAAGATTTAGTATTTAGTGTTTATGTTGTATAATATGGTTGTACTTTTTGTGTGAATTTTCTATACTATTTTTTTTTATGTCTTTACCCAAAATTACCAAAACACTGCAAAACTTGAATACAGAATTAGATATACATTTTAAAAGAAATATCTCAACACCTATATTATTATCAGATAGTAAAGGTTAAAGTCTTAAGAAAGAAGTAAGAACAGATTTAGAACATAACATTAAATTTTGGTGTAAACCTGGTCTACAAACTAAAAATGCTATAAACTTGTTTAAGAATAGGCTTGAATCTGAACTAAAAACCTTGGGGAAAATACATTTGTTTGTTTGGCTAGGTACATGTGACCTTACTATTAAGTCTGGAAAATTTACATCTATCAGATCAACCAGTGATGAAACCGTCGAATGTATACATGAACAATTCCAAAAACTCAAGTCATTTCTAGAACATTACAAAAACGTCAACGTAACATTTTTCGAAATTCCAGTGTACTCCGTACTAAAATGGAACAAATCTTAAGGACATGAAAATCCGTCAAAATTCAAACAAGATGACGAACTTCTGGAATCGCAAATTAAGGAATTGAACAAAATCATTAATGCTCTGAATTCAGAATCCAGATCACCCAAGTTTTCATTAGATCTTCAGAGAAACAGAAAAGTTAATAAAGGAAGGAAAAGTGTTTATTATTTCAACCGTGATGGCGTTCATCCATGTTCAACTCTAGCCAAGTTGTGGTTGAAAAGATTAGCAATATTAGTGGCAAAAGACTGTTATATTGAATAACTTTTTCAAGTGTGTCTCCTGAGTAGTGAGGATCACCTCGCTTTCAGTAATACACTACTTGCATTAATTAACATTAAATTCACATGATTGCATAGTGAGAATTGTCTCGCTCGCATATTTGTGAATTGACATTATAGATTTGTGAACATTGTCATTGTGATCATTCTCTTTTGCCATTATATAGTCAAGAAACAATTAATCAACATGTCAACAGAACAACTAAAAGAAGAAATTGAACAACTGCGTGTGAAACTTTTACACATGGAAGCAAAGCAAATGGCTGCATCAAAAGTGGCTCCACCTGTCTATGTAAAATTAGAAAGGAAACTTCCCAAGCTAGCTGGTCGACCGGTGAAAGATACAGATCCAGATGTAGATGAATGGCTTACAGACATGAAAGACCATATTATCAACATTCCCAGCAATGAAGAAAAAATAAAATTCATCATTGATCATTTGACAGGAAATGCAAAAGCAGAAGTACGGATGCGTCCACCCGACATGAAGAAATCCGCAGAAGATATTGTGAAAATAATAGAGGACACATATAAGATTCAGGATAATCTTTCACAACTTCGACAAAAAATTTATGACAGAACTCAAGGTGAAAATGAAAGTTTAGAGACATATTCTTTGGCTTTGATGAAGTTAATGCATAACATTTCAAAGAAAGAGGGCGGAGACAATTCAAATCAAGAAAAAATTCTTACTGAAAAATTCATCGATGGTGTAAAAGACAATCAATTAAAAAGAGAACTAAGAAGATTTTCCATAGAAAACCCTACCCTCCCATTCATCGAATTTCGAGGACGAGTGTTATTGTGGATTGACGATCGACGGACAACAAGTAGTTCTCAAATGAATGTTGTGACCGTTAGCAAAGTTTCCACAGAAAAATCTCAACACGATGAAATTCTAGAGATTATGCGTAAACAACAAGATCTCTTGGAAAAACAGCAAAAGCCAATTGAACTCTTGACACAAATGCAAACGATGCCATTTCGACAATTTCCCCATAGAACTTGTGGAAGTCATCATCAAAGAAGTAGAGGTCGTGGACGAGGAACTTGGCGTGGATCAAGCAGAAATACCATTACATGCTATCATTGTCATGAAGAAGGACACAAGAAAACAACATGTCCAAAACTTCTTAAAGAAGCGTCCACCTGTAACTTCACATCGACGAAAAGTAACCCAAAAGCAACACCCTCTCAGTAATGAGTCTAGCTGGTGAGGGAAGTCAAGATGACTCAAATTATCATCGTCTTATCAACTTACAAGAAAAATGTCCTACAACAAAAATCAAATTAAATGGAAAAGACTTTGTTTGTTTATTGGATACAGGATCTGAAGTTTCTACAATATCATCAACATTCTATGAAACTTTCCTCTCTGAATTAGAACTAAGTGATACTCGTTCATTTCTGAAATTAGTAGCTGCAAATGACTAACAAATTCCTTATTTGGGATATATTGAAGTGAATGTAGAAATTTGTGGTATTATTTTTCATAATGTTGGTTTTCTTGTATCAAAAGTTACAGCTGGAGAATCAGTGGATGGAATTTTAGGATGCAATATTTTGAAACACGTCAATAGTTCACTGAAAGAAGAAAACGTTGAATTTGAAAGTCCATCACAAGAAGAAGCATGGAAAGTAACAACTACTGCTCTTGATATTACAGAAAAAAAAGATAGAATTAGTTTTGTGAAGGTTGCTGGACGTTCAGACATTTGTATACCAGCCAAATCGATGAAAGTTGTTATAGGGTCCACAAAACAAAACAATAAAAATGAACCATATACTGGAGCAGTACAAGCAATTTCTGGAAGACTTGGATCACTACCAAAGAATATAATGGTCATAGATACATTAGGAACTGTAGAATGTGGAAAGATTCCAGTGAGAATATTAAATATTGGAGAGGAAGATGTTTGGCTGAAACAGAAAAGTCGTATCGGAACGCTACACAAAGTCGACATAGTTAAATCTACCGATGATGAATACGATATCAACATCAAAGAAAGGGAAGTCGTAATACAGAAGATCAGTATAGAAACAATATCAACAGCAAACCCAAACAATGACCAACCAGTGAAAATCAACTTCGGAGATGTTATCCTCACTGACAATCAAAAGTGGCAATTTGACCAATTAATACGGAAACATCAAGATGCTTTCATAAAAAATCATGACGATCTTGGCTATACAGACGCAGTAAAACATTCTATCAAACTACAAGATGATGTTCCAATTAGACTTCCACACCGTCGCATACCACCTCATCAAGTTAAACAACACATCAAGAAACTTTCAGACAACGGAATTATAAGGAGAAGTAACAGTCCTTACGCGTCAGCGGTAGTCATTGTTAGGAAGAAAGATAAAAGTCTTCGTCTGTGTGTGGACTACAGAGAACTGAATAAAAAGACAATCAAGGATGCTTATCCTCTTCCCAGGATTGAAGAGACACTTGATATTTTACACGGAGCAAATATTTCAGCTCTATAGACCTTGCTCAAGGATATCACCAAGTCGCAATGGAAGAAAATTCCATAGAGAAAACAGCTTTTCGTGACGGAACCGGTGGTCTTTATGAATATCTAAGAATGCCATTTGGATTATGTAATAGTCCGGCTACGTTTCAGCGACTTATGGAGGCCTGTTTATCTGAGGAAAATTTCCAAATTTTGCTTCTATATCTAGATGATATCCTTGTCTTTACAGATTCAGTAGATGAACATTTGCGTAGACTAAATATTGTGTTTACCAAACTGAAGTCACATGGACTGAAAATAAAACCATCAAAGTGCCATTTTTTTAACACCTCTGTGAAATAACTTGGCCATGTAGTATCTGATAAAGGAATCTCCACGGATCCAGAGAAGACAGATGCCATCAAATCTTGGCCAAAACCAACATCTGAGAAAGAACTAAGATCTTTTCTGGGACTGGCAGGATATTATAGACGTTTTGTAAAAGACTTTTCTAAGATAGCCAAACCATTGCATAACATCACGCATAACAACAAAAAGAAATCAAAGAAGAAAACCATTGTAAAGGCATTTCAAGACTTGTGGACAAAGGAATGTGATATAGCATTTGACAACTTGAAAGAAAAACTCATATCTGCGCCTATATTAGGATATCCCGATTTCAAGAGACCTTTTATTTTAGAGACAGATGCTAGTTTTGATGGTTTAGGAGCCGTTTTGTCCCAAGTACAAGACAAAGGACCAGTTGTAATTGCGTATGCTTCTCGAACACTACGACCCACGGAACGGAATATGGAGAATTTAATTATAGTTCAATGAAGTTGGAACTACTAGCGTTAAAGTGGGCCGTCACAGACAAATTCAGGGATTATCACTCGGATCTAAATTTGTTGTTTATACGGATAAAAATCCACTCAGTTATCTTCAGACTGCAAAATTAGGAGCCACAGAAACACGATGGGCTAGCCAACTTGCACAGTTCGATTTTGAGGTTAAGTTCCGCTCAGGAAGGGTGAACCGCAATGCAGATGCATTAAGCCGTAAACCAATACCCAAAGCTCGAACTATTACATGTTCTTCTGAATCTGTATTTCAGAATGTTATTAAGGGCTCAAGTTTATTGGAGATTTGCAGAGGAGATTCTGAAATTAAACATACATATGTACGAAAGCCCAGAAGGCTCATTCGAGATTCAAGTTTCGAAATACGAGATTCGAGATTCGAAATACGAGATTCGAGATTCGAAATTCGAGTTTCGAGATTCAAGATCCAGATTAACCAATAAAAAGTGGGTTCAACATTTGATTACTCCCCTTTGTTATGTTTTTACTATCAAGAAATCCTTGAATGTATTTATAACAAATGGGTCGTTTGCTAAAATATTAATGCAAGAAAAAATGTTTTATGTATTAAAACGAAATAAAAATAAAACTTGGATTACATTTTGAAAAATACATATATAATTTTATTTTTCTCATTAAAAAAATAGAAAATAGGTATATATAGAATATTATATGGTCCTATTGTTGACTTGCGGAACAAGTAGGTCGACTATTTGTTTTTTAATCAGATCTATGCTGACTCAGAGGGAGAACATTGTATTTGATTATAATTAGATATGAAATACTAGTATCATGAATCGTCTCTACACTGCACAGTAATTCAAGGGTATATATTCCATTACATTTATAAAGGGTACATTTGTGCTGTGAGACTTGACTGCTGAATTAATTGAACTGTAGCGTTACAAGGTTTCACGAGTATATTTAAGTCTTTGGTCATAACGGTATCATCGTCGCATACCACGGGTTTTGAGTCCGCAGGCTTCCTCATCGACGGTGATGATAGAGAGAATCGACGTGAATCACCCGTGGGTTACCGACGATGTAACGGTATGGTCAGAGACTAAAATTTAAAACCATGACGCTATAGTTCTGCATCTAATTTAGACTCATCTACAATTGATATACGATAAAATAAATTCCGCCTTTTTTTGCCAATCTGTATTGTACATATATTTTTTAATTCAAAAAATCAAAGCCTTAGATTAAGATAAGTAATTAAATACTTAATTTTTATGTATTTCCTCTATCAGGAAAACGAACACGATTTTTGTTTTTCAATACCACGTCGCTTTTCAAATTTTACAAAGTAACATTTTCAGTGTGTTTGGAAAATAGGCAGCTGGGGTTGGTAGGGGTGGGGTTATTGTTAATCTTTAGACACTTGACACTTATTTATAACCCCGAATACAACGTAGACGATACAAAAATATATATACTCCTGATATATGTATTCTATTTAATATTAAAGACGCCAGAATATAAATTGAAGTATATCTTGCTGATCAAAAATCCAATAATAACTAGTGCTAATTGTAACGGGGACCGTTACAGATGTTCCCCAAACGCTCCCCAATTCCTTTTTGGAGCCATATTTCCTGTAAGCTTCATTAAATAAGACAAACTCTGCATTTAAGATTTTAACAACTTTTACCCAGAAGTGTACCAAGTCCAATCAAATTTTAGCATTGCACGCGTGCGCATGTGAATGCATGTGCGTAATGATCATATCATCTAGTCTACACAATCTATATGTTTCAATATACTAAATATTAAAGTATTTAATAAAATAGTATTAAAAATACGCTCATTCAAGTGTATTTTTGAATGTACTCATTTCACGTGCATGTACGGGCATACATGAGCCTGGTGACCATACCTTATTGTAGAAGTTCATTACATCTATCTATGTTCTAAATCCCACCCCGTTTGGTTGAAAACCAAGGAAGTTATAGCTGTTTTAAGTTTCAGCCAATCAGATTGCAGCCCAAGTACACGCACGTGTATGCATGTGCATGTTGACCATACCTTCTTGTAGAAGTCCATTATATCTATCTATGTTCCAAATCCCATCCTGTTTGGTTGAAAACCAAGTGAGTTATAGCTATTTAAAGTTTGAGCCAATCAGATTGCAGCGCACGTGCATGCACGTGTTTTATGAAAATTGCTATATATCATGTTGTAGAATATCTTAATGCATGGCAAAGTTCAAAATTTCAAAGGATTTTGTCAAAAAACAAGAAAGATATTGAGACTTTAGTTTCAGCCAATCAGAGCGAAGCGCACGTGCATGCGCGTGAGATCTTGCTATTTTGACCATGTCATATTGTCTGTGCTACTAATATATCCTAATGTTATGAGTTTCAAAGCATTTCATCAAAAATGTAAAAAGTTACGCTTACATTCATTATATTGTTCATTTCTCCTGTTGCACGTGCGCGCTCTTGCAAGCACGTGCGCGCAAAATGACCTTCGTTCCACAAATTTACATAACATGTCTACTGACCCTAAAAACATTTCACCTTAGTCGGATGTGTAGTTTACGAGATCATTCGCGGACAAAAAAGTGCCCAGGAAGAAGAAAAATAATAATAATAATAAGAAACAGAGTAAAAACAATATGTTCCCCAACTTCGTTTGGGGAACATAATTAAATTTCCTTCTAATATATATAACACTCTTTCTTGCATTGTAATTTAATCAAATGACTCATTTGTTATTAATATATTAAACGATTTCTTGAAAGTAAAATCATAATAAAGGGGAGTAATCAATGTTGAACCCGCTTTTGATTGGTTAATCTGGATCTTGAATCTCGAAACTCGAATTTCGAATCTCGAATTTCGAATCTCGTATTTCGAATCTCGTATTTCGAATCTCGAATCTCGAATGAGCCTTCTGGGCTTTCGTACATATGTCCGATCAATTCAGACAGATCCGGTATGTGCATCAACAACACTACCTGAATATGAGAGCACAGAAATGGCATCTCTTCAAAGCTTTGATCCTGTCATAAGTCGTGTTCTTTATTGGATGAAGAATACTTCACGACCAACTATTGACCACTTGAAGAAAGAGAAGAAAACAGTAAGGAAATTACTGAAACAAAGAGACAAGCTTAAGATTGAAGATGATGTTGTTTACAGATACGTAGAAGGAGAAACTGGACCTTATCGACAAGTGCTTCTCCCAGAAACATTAAAGCAGTACGTAGTTGAATCTTTGCATAATCATGCTGGGCACCAGGGAATAGAAAGAACATCGTCCCTTATTCAAAAAAGATGCTATAGGCCAACCATGAAAAATGACTTTGAGCAGTACTCTAAAAAATGTGAAAGATGCATGATATCTAAAGCACCTGTTCCATCTGTAAAACCTCCCATTGGAAATCTGTTAGCTTTTCAACCATTAGACATATTAGCTATAGATTTCACTGTACTTGAACCTGCATCTGATGGTAGAGAAAATGTACTTGTTATGACAGACATCTTTTCTAAGTACACACAGGCAGTTCCAAGAAACGACCAAAAAGCTACAACTGTAGCACGGGTTTTAATCCAAGAATGGTTCTTTCGCTTTGGTATACCTAAAAGAATCCATAGTGATCAAGGCAGAAACTTTGAGAGTACAATTATTCAAGAACTCTGTAAATTTTACAACATCGCAAAAAGTAGAACCACCCCGTACCATCCAGAGGGAAATGGTCAAGTTGAAAGGTATAATAGAACAATGCACAATTTACTTCGAACTTTAACATCAGAACAAAAACGAAGATGGCCAGAGCATTTACCTGAACTAGTATGCGCTTATAACTCAACTTTACATGCATCAACAGGTTACAGTCCCTATTTCTTACTATTCGGTAGGGAACCTACTCTGCCAATAGATCATCTACTAGGATTAAACGTTGCTGCCACATCAGGAACTGTCGATGAATATCTAGAAAAACACAAGAAACGCATTACAACTGCCATCGAACAAGCCAGAGCAAATCTTGAAGAGAATGCAGAACAAAGGAACGAACATTATAATCGTAATACCCAAGATAAGCCAATTTCTATTGGAACACGAGTTTTAATTAGGAAAAGAGTTGCAGGTAGAAACAAAATTCAAGACACATGGGATTCGACACCATACAAAGTCGTTGCTGATCTATGAAATAATGTATATTCCATTCAACTTGCTGATGGTTCTGGATTAACTAAGAATGTTACACGTAGAGAAATTCTCGACACTGGTGATATAATCGTCTCAGAAGCTGAAAATAATTCAGCTGAGAGTGATTCAGATTCAGACAGTGAAAATCGTGTTTACTTATTCAGGAATGTACAGGACACTGAAGAAACAACATCAGAGGAAAGAGTACCAGATAATGATGATGACAAATGCAATGTACCTGAAGAGGATACACATCAGCAAATAGTACCTAGATGTTCTTTACGAAGCACAGCTGGAAAGCACAGCAATCCATATCATTTACCAAGATCTGCAATAAGAACTCAGACAGTGTCAAATGAAAGTGGTTTTGAACAATTTAGTAATGCCATAGCAAATCTTGGTGCGACTTTGGGAGATTCATTAGCAGCAAAACTAAGCCAAGTTTGGTCTCAAAGTAAACATTGACAGTTTCAATGATGAAATTGACATTCGTTGTGTTTTGATAGTCATTGCAGTGTAAAGCAATGACAAACGAGGGGAATATGTAAGATAGTGTTTTAATTTTTAAAAATAATAATGTAGGATTAGTTATTAAATATAAAAATGTAAGACAGTATATTAAATACTAGAGCAAAGCTCGTTGCAAAGCAACGAGAAGGTCTTCCGTCCTGTTTTGACCGGAAGTGACGTCAGCAAAAAGAAAGCAATGAGCTTAGTCGTCTCCAGTCACTTAATAATTTCATTTTTGCATCAAAACCTTAAATAATAAGCTATTTTTGGCTACTTCCGGTTTGACAGGAAGTGATGTCGATGGACAGAGAATAAAGTTTTGTGCTTCTTGTGATATATGTTACCCAAAAACTTGTCAAGAACAGCAAAAATATGCATTTTCTGACTACTTTCGGAGTGACGTCGCCGGACGCATTTTCACGACTTCATTAGATTAAGCTTTACATTTTGAACAGCATTGCTTCTTGGATGTTTAACAAATTCTCAATACTTTTTGAGATCCATCTCAAACTCAGGTAAACTCAGGTGACCTATTGCTATCCGTTTTCGTCTGTCGTCGTGCGTCGTGCGGTGTGTGGTGTGCGTCGTGTGTTAACATTTGAACATTTTCAGC
Organism: Saccostrea glomerata; assembly: GCA_003671525.1. Lineage (NCBI taxonomy): Eukaryota > Metazoa > Mollusca > Bivalvia > Ostreida > Ostreidae > Saccostrea > Saccostrea glomerata. The sequence goes on from PRKT01000469.1 coordinate 419,897, forward strand.
TTCTTCTCTGCAACCGCTCAATCAATTTCAACCAATTTTGGCATAAAGCATCTATGGGTGAAGGGGAACAGAAATTGTGAATTTCATGGTCCCTGCCCCCCTGGGGCCTGAGGGGTGGGGCCAAAACCACTAAAATTAGTGCAATCTTTAAAAATCTTCTTCTTTACTCCTGGACATCAAGCAGTCTAACTGTTGGCATGATTGTAATGAGCATTGAGTCTTCTACCAAAATTGTGAAATTCATGGCCCCAGGGATAGGGTAGTACCAGGGTGGGGCTATATAGATTATATAGTGAAAATGCATTATTTCTTTGAAAATCTTCTTCTCTGCTCCTGGGTATTAAAAAAACCAACTAAGTACATAATTATGATAACCAAGAGTGCCTCTTCCAAAATTGTGAATTTTATGGCCCCAGGGTCAGGGGTTGTGGTATTAGGGCGTGGCTCTATTGGTATTATAGTGAAAATGCATTCATTCTTTTGAAAATCTTCTTCTCTGCTTCTGGGTATTAAATGAACAAACTAAGTACATAGTTATGATGAGCAAGAGTGTCTCTTCCAAAATTATGAATTTTATGGCCCCAGGGTCAGGGGTTGTGGTGTTAGGGCGGGGCTCTATTGATTATACAGTGAAAATGCATTAATTCTTCAAAAATCATCTTCTCTGCTTCTTGATATTAAATAATTGAACTAAGTTCATAGTTATTATGAGCAAGAGTGCCTCTTCCAAAATTGTGAATTTTATGGCCCCAGGGTCAGGGGTT
>PRKT01000469.1:426788-437322 GCA_003671525.1 Saccostrea glomerata
CACTAGCCCCCCCCCCCCCCTCGTATAATACAACGAAACATTTGTCAGCAATTCAGGACAATATAAAACAGTCAGTAGAACTGCAAAAATGAATCCCATGTCAAACAAAAGTTTGTCCTGAAAACCCTTTTAAATGTAAAATATGTATATTATAACTCAAATATGTAAGTTTTGTACAGTTTATGTAGTTTACTTTATCCATATGGTATTTCTGACTTGTATGATATAAACATATATAGATGTATTCCTAGGCCATCATTAAAGATATTTTTGTTTGATTTACTCAGATTATTCTAACCCACATTTTTTTAGGATGGGTAGGTAGGTACTTTTTTATTAACAGTATTGATAACTATCATAAAAATTAGAGAAATTATTGATCTTTTCAAAACACTGGATAACTAGACAGATTTAATATACTATGAAAAATTTCAATCTACCTTAGCTTAAAAATGAAAAATCTCTATTTCTTTTGAAAATAAATTAAAAAAAAAAAGGGAAATTTAAAAATTCAAAGTGCTGATAAAAAAGATTGGGTATGGGCTTATTTTGATTGTTTAGTTGGAGTACATCAAACATGTCATTTTCATTGTTGACCCTATCATTTAGAATTTCAAGCTGTTTCTTTCAGTAAGAACTATTGGCAGTATGATTTAAACTAAATTACTTCATTCATAACATAATTTCTACAAAATGTGGTTACTTAATGCATATGTGATAACAGCTTTATTCCAGTGTAATCAAAGTGCCAAATAACAGTAGAAAGCTCCTCAGGTGCCCAGCATCCATGAGATTTTCACAGACAAACACTGTCTTCATATATGCATCTCTTGAAATCTATTTTTTCATCCCTAATACTAATGGTGATCAACCTGAATGCCATTATTTTTGTCAAAAATTTTAATTCCTCATTGCTAGTTGTTTGTTAAAAGAAGCAAGGTGATTATTAAATTTTGTATTCATCAATCACTGAAAAAGTAGATTAAATTACTTGGATGTTTATTTTTATATTCAACGTCATGACAACTGCTAAAGTTACATGTAATTGTAGGTTTTAAGGCTAATAAAAGGGATAGGTAATGTATTTTGAAAGAGCCTTGTACCAATAAATTTTTGCTGATATTCAGATTAACAGGTTCATTGGGATGTGGACGTAGACAGATTCACCAGTGCCAGAACCAACCCCCACCCCCATTTGATTTTTAACTATTGCTATCTGTTTTCGCCTGTCGTTGTCCGTCGTTTCGTGCTTCGTGTGTTAACATTTGAACATTTTCAGCTTCTTCTCTGAAACCACTGAACCAATTTCAACCATATTTAGCATATAACATCTATGGGTGGGATCATCTACTAGCATTAAACGTTGCTGCCACATCAGGAACTGTCGATGAATATCTAGAAAAACACAAGAAACGCCTAACAACTGCCATCGAACAAGCCAGAGCAAATCTTGAAGAGAATGCAAAACAAAGGAACGAACTTTATAATCGCAATACCCAAGATAAACCTATTTCTATTGGAACAAGAGTTTTAATTAGGAAAAGAGTTGCAGGTAGAAACAAAATTCAAAACACATGGGATCCAACACCATATAAAGTCGTTGGTGATCTTGGAAATAATGTATATTCCATTCAACTTGCTGATGGTTGACGGGTTCTGGACTAACAAAGAATGTTACACGTAGAGACATTTTCGACACTGGTGATATAATCGTCCCAGAAAATGAAAATAATTCAGCTGAAAGTGATTCAGATTCAGACAGTGAAAATCGTGTTTACATAATCAGGAATGTACAGGACACTGAAGAAAGTACATCAGAGGAAAGAGTACCAGATAATGATGATGACAAACACAATGTACCTGAAGAGGATACACATCAGCAAATAGTACCAAGACGTTCTTTACGAAGCACAGCTGGAAAGCACAGCAATCCATATCGTTTACCAAGATCTGCAATAAGAACTCAGACAGTGTCAAATGAAAGTGATTTTGAACAATTTAGTAACGCCATAGCAAATCTTGGTGCGACTTTGGGAGATTTATTAGCAGCAAAACTAAGCCAAGTTTGGTCTCAGAGGGGGGAATATGTAAGATAGTGTTTTAATTTAAAAAAATAATAATAATATAGGATAAGTTATCAAATACAAAAATGTAAGGTAGTATATAAAATATTGAACATAATTAAATAAATTAAAATTAAAAAAATATTATCAATAAAAAGTGTTGCCCACGCTGGTGTTTGATCCGGGGACCTTTGTGGGGCGAGTGCTGGCCCACTTGACCAGTAACACCTTGCATATAATGTCCATTTAATTAATACCAAAATAGATTCACGTTTAGTTTAAAATACTCAGAAACCTATATTAACAATAATTTTATATGATAGAACCTGGTTTATTAGGAATATTAATATAGTGTGAACTAAATAAAAAAGTAATTTAGAAAATTATTTTTAAGGTCTTCCGTCTTCACGGAAGACCTTATAGTGATTCTACTGTTTCTTCTTATTATTATTAAGGTCTTCCGTCTTCACGGAAGACCTTATAGTGATTCTATTGTTTCTTATTATTATTATTCCTATTTTTTTGACTTTCTAATTTTGTGCACGCGATTTCTCGAATACTACTGGATGGAATTACGTGAAATTTTCAGGACAGATGTGTTGTAACATGAATTTATTATATCCGAGAGAAAATTTGGAAACTCACTTCCGGTGCCAAGTTACGGACAATTTTCTGAAATTAAAATGACATTTTGTCCGCGATTAAACTCCAAAACGGTAAAAGATATCAACATGAAACTTTCAGGGATTATAGATTGTGATATTTACCATACAGGACGCGAACTTTCGTTCGTCGTCAGTACTTCCTGTCGTTTGGAGAATCGAATTGAAAAAATTGTATTTTCTAACTTTTTTGTTTTTCAATATTTTTTATTTATTTTTGGAATGATAATAGAGACCCTTTAATCGATGCTTACTATATAAGTTGTTTGGATATTGGTTAATCAGAACTCTAGATATTAATATTTGAAAATCTGAAGCGGACCCAAGATGGCGGCTATCTCTATCAACTCCGCCATTTCGCAGGTCGGTGTTTATGGAGGCAGCCGAGCATTTGCTTAAACGAAACTAACATAAGGATACATGAAATGTAAAAGACTACTTGTATTGCAATGTCTTTGATCTTCGATGTATATCCTTTGATGTATGTAAAACGTCCTATATGGTTCATTTCTAGACCGATTTTTAAACTTTTTAAAATATCATATAGATCTTTTTGAGAGGTTTCCAACGGTATATTTCATGTGATTTTTAATGCACTAATTCAGAAACTATTAGCTCATATCTATAAGCATTCTGTTTTGACAGAACATGTCCTCGCTTTTTAGAAGTAAACAACTTATATTTAGTTACAATGGCGGACATTTAACGATGGCTGTGATTGGTCAACCAATGATATGACAGCTTATATATTGATATCCTCCATTTTGAATATTTGAACCGTACGCGCATCCTAATTGCGCATGTGACGTCATTATTCTAGAACATTCCTATTTGTCGGTATATAAGTCGATCAGATTAAGATTAATATTTGAAAATCTGAAGCGGACCCAAGATGGCGGCTGTCTCTGTCAACTCCGCCATTTCGCGAGTAGGGGTTTATGGAGGCAGCTGAGCGTTTGACTAAATGATACATGAAAAGTAAAAAAACTACGTGGACTTTCACCTAGTAGTACGCTGCAATTCAGTGACAATCTTAAAACTTAATTTCCGTTTTACTGCTTTAGTGTAATTGGGCTAGATACGTGTGTGCAATGTGTTAAATTTACTTTCTTAACGTCGAAATAAAATAAAGGCGATAAGAAGTTGTTTTATTTAATATCTAATTTCATTGAAGCTATCACACCTATTTGATAGATCAGACCAAAGGATAGGCACGAATATTTACTCGTGGTGTTTGTCGCCAGATTATGAATAGTGGCCAGCCTTTTATGATTCTTAGACAGGTGTACTGTTGCAGGTGTACTGTATACATAACTATATTTAGAGCAGTAATCAAAATTTATTAGTTTTTCACAAACGTAACCACTGTGTTTCCAATGCACAGGTGAGTCATATTAAACTAATACAAAAGACAGAAATAAGAAAACCTTTTTTTAAATACGATCGTCTAATGGAGTTTATATTAACATTCTTTTCTCAAAGATATTTAAAGTTGAACATTGAACATTGAACAGAAATGAAATCTGATTCCTTGACCGTCGAAGGGCGAGACATGTCTTTCATCGAACCATTTCTACCTTTTCATGAAGATGTAAAGAATCGGGTTACTTCACTTTGGGGATAAACGGGTAATTAAAAAAAAGTTTAAAATGATTACAATGTCACTTCTTTCGTGTTACTTACCTATATAAGATATAGAATATGTACAATCTGTTAAATACACTTTCTAAACCTCGAAATTAAGCCTTAAAGAACGTTCCTTTTCCTTTATTCTATTGAAGCTATCACACCTATTTAATGAAACATTCCAAAGAAAAGGCGCGCAGATTAACTTGTGGCGTGTGGCGCGAAATTATAAATAGTGGCGCGCCTTTCGTGATTCTAAGACAGGTGTATTGTTGAAGAGGTATGTTCAAGTACATTTAGAGCAGTGGACTCAAACGCGTAGTTTAAGCGTGTTGGGACTAAAGAGGAAAAAAGCGCGTTGGATTTTCACGCTGGCGACCTGGGTTCAATCCTCTTTGTGACCAAATTTTTTTTATCACTTTTTCAGCTCAATTTTAGGTTCTTTTCCTGAATCGGACGGAAGACCTCTCGTTGCTCGCAACGAGATCGTTTCTAGTTTTTTAATATAATTTTCTTTGTGTAACAAACTTCCTGTAATTATCAGAAGCCATATTTGCTTTGTTCGAGCTTAAGAAAGTACATAGAAGATCTTTTGGACCTATTCAGTAATGTAAGTAAAATTGTTGTATTAAATGTTTTATTTTTATATGTATAACAATGCAGTGTATGTGATAATGTGTAATATTTTAGTTATTGTGGAATTTGTTTTTATTGAAGACATTACACATGATGAAAAGCTAATATGATGTTACTATTGATGACAGGTTGATGTAAATATAAGTGTGTTGAATATTGGCTCAACCTACACCTCCTGTTTAATCCTTTCTTAGGGTATGTGACAATCATAATATTTTATTTTTATTTCCATATTACAATAAATGATATTAATCATCGTTATGGTATATCATGAAAAGTAATATGTATAAGTATCTAATATGTTGAATATCATGAAATTATTTATTTGTTTCATTTACTATATTCAACAGATACAAATGTTTAATTAGGAAATATTTTTAAAAGTAAGACATACAAGTTTGGCTTTCCAGAAAGCCTTAAATCTCATCTCTTTGGCTCCATCTGTGTCAAAGAATAAACAGTGGAATGTAACATTTTTCTATTAAAGACAGAATATTTCTATTATTATTTTTGGGGAATGGTAATTAGATATTGAACAGGAAAAGGGGTAGCTTTCAAACTCCAAAATCGTATGTTGTAGATGGGAAGGAAAGGTTTAAAGGTTTTGATTTTTTCTGAAAAACCATTTATTTGGAGAAGACATGACTATACTAAAAGAAAAAGTATGGATAAGGAAGATGACTTGCAGTGAACATGCATTTACAACAGTGAAAGGTTAAAGGGCCGGGCTGGGACTCAGATTTGAAGAAAATATATTTTTCTGAAATTTTCTAAATAATATCACGATTCATGCTTAAGCATTTCACACTGAATTATATATAAATCGTGTTTAGAAAACTCTTTTATATGGAAAATCCTAACACAACTAATTTTGGACACGTTTGATTGAAAAGTATTCTCATACTTTAGTATGTACATTGTAAAAGGATATTAATCTTCATATAGGCATGTTTCTAACTTTGAAATAATTACATTTTTAAAAGAAAATTTGGATGTCAATTTAAAATACGTTAAACAAAAAAGGAAAGAATGAATTGGTCATTCATTTCATACCTTCGTACTATTCAGAAAGAATCAATGAGCAATTAATATTTTCTGAGAATTTCATGAGGTATTTCTAAATGTAAACCTTATTTGAGGCATGAGTCCTGTAGACAATGACTGTGTTACTACTCTTTTGCAGGGCAAATTAATCAAGTTAATAACGTATGGAAAAGTTTATGTTGATAGATAATTAAATTATGTATATTTAACAATTGCTTCTCCGTCATATTTCACCAAAAAAATTTCCTGCAAAATAATAGTACATTACAGTTATTTTGAAAGGGTCTCTGTTATTTTATAGGTTTGTAAAACAAGTGAAATGTTTGACAATATTATAAAACACTTAAAAATATAATAGTTTTCTTTTTTCAAGGCTTTCTGCAAGCTACAAGTTTTACATAGAATGTGCACAAAACCTGTAGAATGCAAAAATGAACTTTAGTTTTCATCAATTCCCTTTTCTGTTTTCATTGTCTTACAATGGTATTTTACATATTGATATTTTTTTAATATCAATTTTACTTTCAAACAAATACATGTATCATACAAAGGGTCGTCGAGTGGTTGAACTTGGTGTGCTAGCAGCACAGCTACAGAAAGGATGCAAGAAATGTAGGACTGTATTACATCTGTGTGATTGTTTTCAAGAGAGGCATTATGGCCTTGGAAGTATTTTGTACATAAAGGTAAATGTCAAATTCATCATCATCAAAATAAACACTTATAATAAATAAACATAAGTTTGTAAGTAATCGCCTTGATTCATATGAAATATTTCATTAATTTTGTAGTGTAGTAAATGCAGTTTTATTTCAAACATCCCCACTGGAAAGCGGCATGAAAAAAACATTTGGGATGTGAACACTAAGCTTGGTGCAGGTAATTTCAGAAAACTTTGCAATATATTTAATAATGCAGCATATTTGATGGTGAATAATATTTTATTTTCAATTCATTCTGTGTCTTGTAGGTATTACCAGCAGTGGAATAGGTTTTTCCAATTTACAAATGTTATTTGCTTCATTGAATATCCCTGGTGTAGCGGCTGGAACAGTCAAGAAAAGAAACAGAGAAGCAGGAAAGGCTATTGAATCTGTTGCCAAAAAAAGTTGCAATGAAGCTCTTGATGAAGAAATAAAACTGAATGATGGGTACATTTTATAGAATTAGATTTTATAAAAAAAATATTCCAAATGTCATGATCTCCACACCCTATTGTCTTTCTTATTTCTCCTATGACAGTGTAGTTTTTTTATTATATATTTTTAGGAAAGTTGAAATAAGAGTTGCAGCTGATGCTGGATGGCAAACAAGATCTAGTGGAAGGAAATATAACAGCTATTCAGGTATGCATTCAAAAAGAAACTTTGAAAAAAAAATTTCTTTTTGAAAATAAAACTTATTTATGAGGTGATTATGAATATTTCTCTTTTTATATTTGTTAACCACAGGTCACAGTTCACTAATAGGTGATAAATCTGGGAAAATAGTGCGGTATGATTATAGATGCAGAAAATGCACACTTTGTGAAAATACAAAAAGGAAAGGCATTCAGCCCACAGACCATGACTGCAGGTAAAAAAGTTGATAAGTTTCAAATGTATAATATATAAAAATAAATATGTAAGTAAAAAAAATCAATAGTAATTGAAGGTCACTGCAAAATATTTACATCCACTGAATATTTTCTCCTTTATTTCTTAAGAAACCCCATTGCGTTCATCACTGCATAAACTACAATAGGCATGTCGCCGGTACAGATTTCTTAATCAGTGGCTGTTCCATCAATGAAACATATAAATACGTTAATCCTACTTCAATTGATTATTTAAACAGATATAAATATATACAATAAAATGTCTTTCTTTGTTTATTACTGGAATGAACAGTCGCCGCTATTGCAGGAAAAATTTACATAACCAGCGTACGCGGGTTATGTATTTTTTTCTGCAACAGCTGCTTCTGTTCATTCCAGTAATAACAAACAAAGAAAGCATTTTATTGTTTAATTAATACAGTGTATAATATTTATATCTTTACATGCTTATTTTTATATTTTTATTTCCAGGAAGAATTGGGATGGCTCAACCAAAGCTGTGGAGCCTGACATGATTGTGGGGATGTTGAAAGACTTAGAAAAAGATCATATCCATCCACATGAATTAGTAATGGATGATGACAGTACCACAATTTCACGTGCAAGGAAAGAGTGTGAGCAAAGTATTACAAAATTCAGTGACAGAAATCACCTGAAGAAAACATTTTCAAACAAACTGTATGATTTGCAAAGATTCAAAAAGTATCAACAACTTAGAGGAAAAACTATGACATATCTAAAGAAATGCTTTTCTTATGTTCTTGCCCAGAACCAGAAAAAACCTGAAGAGTTGAAAAAATCCTTATTGTGTATTATTCCTCTTATGTATGGAGACCCTCTGGCATGCCCTTCATGGTGTAAATATAAGCGGAATCCAGCAAGTTACCTTCCACGGAATCTTTCATAAAGCAGGTATCTAACATGTCCAGAGTTGAAAAAGGACTTGGACACCATTATTCAGACGTATGCACAACAAGCTGATAAACTATCTGATCTTGGATCGACAAAAGCATGCGAAAGTTTTAATCACATCGTTGCATCAAAAAATCCAAAAAGCCTCTTTCTGTCAGGATCAGAAAGTACAAGTTTCAGAATCGCTGCAGCTGTTGCACAGAAAAACATTGGAAAGTCTTATATACAAGAAGTAAGTATATTTGAATAATCGAAAAAATTATGCAATATAAAATAATCAGATACATGTATTCTCATTTCATGTAAATGATTAATGATTATGTTTACATGTATAAGTAGTATAAGACGCCTAGATGGCTGGGTCAACTGAGTGCACTTTTGGGTCTGGGGGGGATAGCTGGGTCAGCTCAGTACAGCCCCTGAGGGGGATAGCTGGGTCAACGGAGTGCAGCCCCTGGAGGGGATAGCTGGGTCAAGGGAGTGCAGCCGAAAACAGATTGCAATAGTCACCGCATTTTACTCTGGTGACCTAAGAAAAAGTTGCAACACTGATATGAACAATTACTTTTGACAGACAGATATCGATCACAACAATCCAGCCACCAGCCCTTTAACTGAGCCCCTTCCTTTTAAAGCTATCAAGTTCACTTAATTAGACACATAACTGAAATGTGATCAAAAAATCATTTATCAAGCCATCAAGTGGATAATATCAAATAACAACTATATTTGTATGCGCATTCTATCAGCACCAAATATTTTAACCATATCATATTTTAATTTTTATATCCTTGCTCTCAACTTGTCTCAGACAATGTATGCATTATCATGATTATTTTCAATTGTTGCAATAAAAAATAAGTGTACTAGAAAAAAGCAGAAGTAGAAAAAGTGCTTGGCAAGAAACTTCTTGGGTTGGATAGTCCAATACTGTAGATTCCTATAATTATACGTGAGGAATTAATTTCCACGTAATTTCGCGTGGAGCATCACTTGCGAAAAAATAATACTCGCTTTTAATTTCATGGTGCTGAAATCTATGTTAAATCTGTTGATCAACCATACGTTCGCGAATTATAATTCTCGCGATTTGACGTTTAAGACCCAGTTCGCGATTAAAAGTACTCACAAAAAATAAGGAATCTACAGTACTAATTCATCAGGACAATATCAATACTGGCATTCAGTGGTCACTTGATTTATTATAATAAAAAAATTAGTACATAAACATGAAAGCCAGCTAGAATTAAAATTCTTAGTAACTTTTTCAAACTAATATAATTCAATACAATAATTTTTAAAACCATTTCATCTTTAACATGTTTAAAGTAACTGTGCAATGATTTAAAAGTGTTAAAGTGGTAATTGCTTTTTACCATTCTGCTGTGATTTTTATGCCTGTTGTAGTTCTATGTAAAATACTAATTATAACAACATTAGGCATTAGTGTTGTTATGTGTCATGTAATTCAAATATTTGTCAGTGGACATGGTGGATGACTAGATTAGCTTTCTATCACAATGTTAGAAAATATGTTCAATATAAGGTGCTTCATAGATAAGTAACGTACCTTAACATATTTCTAATGACATTTGGACAAATAGATAAGTGAAATATCTGAACATTATGACACAACTTTCCATCTTATCAGGTAATGACAATTAAACTGTGCTTTATTCTGAATCCTGGTTTGATTGAAACTAATCCAGCTGCAGTCCAGTTCAATCTTAGGTTCTTTTAACATATTAACCCACATGTCTACTGAATTGCAGACTGCATGTTGCCAAACAAATTTCAACTAATACACAAGCAATATAAACCTAAAAAGTATGGTTGGTACACATATTCTATTCTTATCATTGCATACCTATATATTCAATTTTGAGTTTAACGTTCCACTCAAGAATTTTTCACTCATATGGGACGTCACTGTGTGATGGTGAAGGGCTTCAAATTTAGACCTATATTCCGCACTCAGGGCCATCGAGCAGTGA
>PRKT01000470.1:0-18544 GCA_003671525.1 Saccostrea glomerata
CAAAAACTCTATAAACTAAACAAAGGACAAAGTAGGGTAATTACTGGATCGGGCCCCTTATTTGATGTAAAAATCAGAACACAGTAACAACTGTGACAGTTTGTAGTTAAGAACTACAATTGATGCTTATTTTTTTTATTACCTGCACTAATTTTGATGCAAAACATACAAGGAGGCTACAAGATCTTAGGTGCAGTACATGTAATAGGACGTTTTCCCGAATTTCCTCAATTTTGGAGAAATTCTATCAAATTTGATATACTTTTCACTTCGGTAAACATAAAGCACAACCTTTTCTATCTGAGATTTTTAAACACAAGATGCATTCGAAACTTCTGTTTGGAATAAATACATTTGGTAGATAGACAAGCTTATGCTCTATGTTTTCTGAAAGGAAACTTGCCGCAAAATTGATTAAAATTTGTATAGTGGTTTTCAATTTATAAACTGTTGCATCATTCTAAAATACACCTCAAACCAGCTAGGGCCAAAAAGGGGTCTTACCTTATCTTGTCATTTCTGCAGAGGGCATAAAACACAGAATCCTTGAAATTCAAGAGGTGGGATCAGGGTTCGCCGTCATAAAAATTTGAGAATTCTCAAACAAATTTCTCAACTCAACTCTTGAGAATTACTCAGCTGAGAATTTGAGAATAAAGGAGTTTTTAAAGGTATTTTTATTTTTCTCAACTTTTTTATGACGGCCGCTGAGTCTGAGAATTTTGGATTTGAGAAAATTCTCAGACTTGAGAGCATTCTCAGACTTAAGCATGTTTTATAACAGCGGACCCAGGTGCCTAGAAGGAGTAAACATCCCCTGTCAAAATGATCACGTAGAGGGTACATTCAATAGTCAAATTCAGTATTAAAAAAGGCCTAACAATTGCTTGGAAACACGTCGACAAAAATAAATTAGATTCAATTATAGACTATGTTTGTTAATTGCTGACAAAGTCATTTAACAACCACTGAACTTATAAAATTCCGATTTTAAACGGGGTTGTTGAAATACCTGTTACATAATCATTATGATATCCCCCTAATTTTAAATTAATTTTCTTTTTTCAATATGTGTAAGACTTTGATAATCTATATTGATGAAGATCTAATTCTTGCGACATTTATGTGTTCCAACAAAGATAATAAAGTACAATTAAAACTTTCTGATATGTTATCCCTTACTTATTCATTCATCTGAAACATTGTTGCTATATAAGCCAAGGGCACCATCACGTAGGAGGAAATGAATGTTCACAGGAAATTATTCCAAAAGGTATGCTTCTGACTTGATTTATTTTTAAAGTTTCATATTTAACAAGTACGATATGATTAAAAAAAATACATGTAGCATATACCACGCATTCTCAATTTATAGTCCCAAATCGACTTTGGGAAAAGTCAAAAACTTTTGTAAACTTAAACTAACACTTTCATATGTCATTTGAAACATGAAGGTGTATAGTTATTAAAAATCACAATTTGATTTACATACTTCATCCTGTGTTTTGTTGACCTCCTTCGAAATGAATGCGGTTGGAGAGCTAATTTTACACCAAGATATTAACGTGATGTTGAAAAGCCATATTTGGAAACGAAAGAATTTTTTTGAAAAATACAAAATTAAGATAATACACATCGTCTTATGAGTCCAATGGTTAAAAAATTCAACGATATTTACATGTTAGTATTTATTCACAAATTAAGTATGAGGACTACACTGTTTCCCTTTGGTCAAATTGCCTTACACTCAAGCACTAGAATATGCCTTTAATTAACAGTGGAATAATTAACAACAGCATTAAAAGTTACGATAAATCTCAGTAAGATATTTACGTTACCGATATTTACGTTACCAATATTTACGTTACCATGTTTTAAATTAAATTAAAATTAAATTCTAAAGCTCTTTGAACAGATTTGCGAGTGAATCTTAATGATTTAAAATTTAAAAAACACGAAGAAATACACTGTTTCTTAAAATGACATTATTTTCTGTAACAAGAGTGCAGAAATGAAAATGGAAGTGCACATGCAAAGGTGAACATTTTTTACACAATATCTTGTGCATCCGTGTGATTTGAAAACTAAATTGACATATTATTGACAAGTAGAATTGTGGTTTAATGATCGAATGTTTTCATTTTGAGCAATTGGTTAATATTGCATAATTTTAAGTGTAATGCACGTTATCATTTATAGTGTGTCATCAACTTTAAAAAATCGTTATATACACCTAAATTATATACCAAGCTAAATTTTCAATTCAACCCTTTGTCAAGAACACAGATAAGAAGATTCATAAAAATCAATAATTTGAAATAATATATTCATTTTTCCCCGAGTATACTTTTAATTTTGTATGATATCTTTGTGCGATATTTACGTGATATTTAACAAACACTTCGTAATCAGGTAAATAAATGGCGAAATATTTTACCTTCTGATATTTTAAATAATGTGCGTTTCTCTGAATAGATTAAAAAAAATTAAAAAAAATGAAGCATTTTATGTAATATTGTCATTATTTAGCTTATTGTCAGATTTGATTAAAATCTTTTAAAATAAAAAGAAAATAATTTCATTTAAATGAAAATTATGCCTGTTTTGTTATTTCTAATAATTGAATCAAAGATTCCACACCCTTTTACAGCTGTGTGTAAACGGTTTCAAAAAATGTTTATAGTTAACAAAATTCGATGTGCATTATCTTAATTTTGTATTTTTCAAAAAAGAATCTTTCGTTTCCAAGTATGGCTTTTCAACATCGCTAAATATCTTGGTGTAAAATTAGCCCTCCAACCCATTCATTTCGAAGGAGGTCAACAAAACACAGCATGAAGTATGTAAATCAAATTGTGATTTTTAATAACTATACACCTTCATGTTTCAAATGACATATGAAAGTGTTAGTTTAAGTTTACAAAAGTTTTTGACTTTTCCCAAAGTCGATTTGGGACTATAACTATAAACATTTATGAATCCGTTTAAGCACATTTGTAAAAGGAATCTTTGATTCAATTATTAGTAAACACAAAACATGCATTATTTTCATTTTAATGAAATAATTTTTTTTTCATTTTAAAAGATTTTATCAAATTTGACGATAAGCTAAATAATGACAATAAAACCAAAAATGCTTCATTATTTGATTATTTATGAATCTATTCAGAGAAATGTACATTATTTAAAATATCAGAAGGTAAAATATTTCGCCATTACCTGATTACGAAGTGTTTACAAGTTTAATATCACGTAAAAATCGCACATAGATATCATACAAAAATAAAAGTTTATTCGGGGAAAAATGAATGTATTATTTCAAATTATTGACTTTTATAAATTTTTTTATCTGTGTTCTTGGCAAAGGGTTGAATTAAAAATTAATGTTATGACTTATCTATAGAGGAATCATTTAATTTATGATCCCCCCTTTCCATCATTTAATCTGTTGATTATTTCTAATGCTTCATGGCTTGTAAAATTTTTATCGTCAAATCTCAAAAACAAAACAAAGTTACCCCCACCACCCTTAAAAAGGTTTGGTAATAATTACAGTTGCAAATCATATGTGGTCTATAGAGCAATATACGTACATTCTACAATAATATAACGTAAATTGAATTTTCTGTACCATTAAAGCATAGACCATACGTTCTAAGTTCTATGTTTAAGCAATAATTTAAATGGGAAAAATTAGGTGCACAATTTAATATATGTATTTCTTGC
Source organism: Saccostrea glomerata (assembly GCA_003671525.1). Classification (NCBI taxonomy): domain Eukaryota; kingdom Metazoa; phylum Mollusca; class Bivalvia; order Ostreida; family Ostreidae; genus Saccostrea; species Saccostrea glomerata. The sequence goes on from PRKT01000470.1 coordinate 3,727, forward strand.
AAAGCAAAAAAAAAAATGGAAATCTATTCAGTTTCGACCAGTTTCTTCCAAAATGATTAGCATGGTAAACATTTTAGGTGTATATAACAATTTTTTTAAGTTGATGATACACTATCAGTTCAAACAAACAGCAAAATACAAACATTAAGAAAGTTTTGTTTCAGATTTACGTTCCGAATGAGAACGTACGAAAGCCTATTAGGATCAATCTAAAGAGAAAAAAAATTTAAAGGCGTTATAACGCCTTTTTAAAAGGCGTAATAACGCAAAGAAGGCGTTATAATGCCTTTTCAAAAGGCGTAATTACGCCTTTCCTTTCAAAAGGCGTTATTACGCCTTTCCAAAAGGCGTTATAAAGCCTTTAATTTTTTTTCTCTTTAGATTGATCCTAATAGGCTTTCGTAATAAACGAGCAATATACTTAAAACTATGCAGTATTAACCAATTGCTCAAAATGGAAACATTCGATCATTAAACCACAATTCTACTTGTGAATTATAATACGTCAATTCATTTTTCAAATCACACGGATGCACACGATTTTGTGTAAAAAATGTTCACCTTTGCATGTGCACTTTCATTTGCATTTCTGCACTCTTGTTACAGAAAAAAATGCCATTTTAAGAAACAGTGTATTTCTTCATGTTTGTAGTTTTTAAATCATTAAGATTCACTTGTAAATCTGTTCAAACAGCTTTAGAATTTAATTTTAATTTACTTTAAAACATGGTAACGTAAATATTGGTAACGTAAATATCGGTAACGTAAATATCTTTCTGAGATTTATTGTAACTTTTAATGCTGTTGTTTAATTATTCCACTGTTAATTAAAGGCATATTCTAGTGATTGAGTGTAAGGCAATTTGACCAATAGGAAGCAGTGTAGTTCTCTTGCTTAATTTGTGAATAAATACTAACACGTAAATATCGATGATTTTTTTAACCAGTGGACTCATAAGAAAAGGGGGGCGGGCTATTTTTTATAAATACAGATAAACAGCGTTCTTTTTTTTTTTTTTACAATTCCATGCAATAGAAGAGGTGTTCATGATGTTAAAAGGGTACAACTAAATCCTTTTGAGTCCTTTTGAGTCAGTTCAGCAATCCTTCAAGTCCTTTTGAAATAGAAAAGTAATAATTTGCAGTGACATCAAAATTTGATAAATATATTAACATTTTTAAAAATTTGTGACACGCATATGTGTGAAGGGTGTGATATTCAGAAAATGTAACTCAAATGTAGGACAATCCTACTAAGAAAAAGGTATGTAAGTGATTTAAAACTTCTCTTTGCTTTAAAATAAAAACTACACTACGATCGGCGATAGTAACGTAAATTTCGATTTCTGCTATAAAATGATATTTTCGCCCAAGACAATCATTCAAAGTACAACAAACAATTGTTGTATTTTAATCAACAACCAACAATGGTTCATATGAATGACAGAAAATAAAATTTATTAGAAATATTACATTACTTAAAACATGATACATTATTTAAAGCGAATTGAGACTATAATTTGAGAATCAGTGATACTCGTTTGTTAACACGTGTTTCATGTTTTTATTTTGTTTTAAATAAACAAGAATAGAGCTTCAAAAGTGAAATTATAAATTTTTATAGTACATGCACATGGGTTGTTCCAAAAATCATAGACAGTCTTCATAACTTTGTAAAAAAATTACCACTGTTAGGTCAGACTACAAAGGATATATATATTTGGATCTATGTTGATGATAAATTATGCAAATAATAAATTTCTTTATAAATGTTAAGAAATTGACAGTTTTCTTTGATGTTAAAATATTCTATTATGTAACCATAATTATAATTACATACACAGTTTTGCCTCTTAAAATCCCATTTTATGTATCTTAAAAATTAATTTAATTTTCTCTTTTTGAATATATTTGATTTAATTTCGTTGGTATCATCAGTACTTATTAAATACAATTTTTGTAGCACCATCATTTATCAAATGTGTTAAATATGATTTAATTGTTAATGCAATGTAATGATGAGAAGACGATTTGTCGGTACACATTCGAAATCCGGGATAAATTCAATGCTAGTGCAATTTAAAATTGAATTAAACATGATTACAGCTAATGTGTAATTCAACAAATTCATTAAATTTTTATACCTTTATTTAAATTCAATCAGAAAACAAAGCTGCATAATAAATTAAAACTTTCATGTCGATAACATTGTAAAGAGCCAGTGAGCGGTAACGCAATTTGATTTGAATTTTCTGTAAATGGCGTCAACGCATATGGATGGAATGAAATGTTTGGTTTGATTTTTTATTTATCTCCTCTTTAGACCCAGACGTTTTTTAACAATATAATATTAGTCCAGTAATTATGAAAAACATAAGGAATTCGTTGCATTTTTATATCAGAACCGGAAATAGCTAGGCATTAGAAGTATATATAATAAATTTTACTCATATAGAGTGGTCAACATACATCTGAGAAGACTTAAGATTTAGGCCATTACTCGGCTCTCAACTGAGCAGTGAGAAATTTTTATCCAGTCTTGATTGATTGAAGCTGAGAATTTTAAACCACTTACTTAAACATCTGACGACACACTTATACTTTGTGAACTGTTATTTTAATGGTTTTTATTTTAATGACTTTATCACATATGTTGTAGATTTCTTTGCAATGTTTTTCAAGTCAAGGTTTTGTCTCAAAGGCTGTTTTTGACATAAAGGTAACAAATTTCACTTGACCTTTAGATTAATAAATTATATGTAACTATCTAACTTTTAATCACATTGTTGAAAGTGAAAAAAAAAATCAAAATCTAATGAAAGCTTTTAATTTTTTAAATAAAATAAATATCTGCAAAAAAAAAATCTTCCGATTAAAATGTTTGAATATATTTTTTTTTATCACATACCTCTTTTAAGAGTGAATCAATATTTAAGAATATTCTTGATCTGATCCGCTGTGTTTCTATTTTCTTTAGCCTTGTAAGCTACATAGACTAGAAACTGGGCCGTTTACTAGATGTTCTCTCACGAGGAAGGATGCCCTTGATTATTTTAAGAGCATGGCGGGAATGAGAGAGATAGGGAACGCAGCAGAGAAATTGTTTCATCAAAATTATATTCGGGGACTTCTTCATTTGTGCCCAGGAATGGTAAAGCAATTCCTCTTTTTTTGATACCATTTATATAGAGGTAACAGGCTCAAGCTCAAAAGATCTTTAAACAGAGCAGAGCGATCATGGACCTCAAAAATAAGAGATTGAATCAAGTGCCATGAAGTAGTAGATATCTGAGGTCTTATATAAGAAGTTGCTACATGTATGTTATTTTATTTAATGATTCCCGATAAAACAAGTCTTATTGACTTATCTTTCATTTGTCCGTCAGCTGCAATTTAAAGTACATGTAACTTGCTTTGTCCCGTTGGTTTTAATTTCGCCTATTTTATTCCAATGAAACTGTTGGCCTTGATACTTCTCAGGAAAAACGTCAATGCAAGTACATATTGATGACATGCTTATTGTTGTTTGACTAGTTTCTTAGAACTCATCAAAATGTATAACCACAGCCGGAATATGTTGGCGCGCATATTACCATAAGAATACAGTCCTGTAATAGATATTTTTTGTATCTATTTTGTTTTCTTTCTTGTAACAGGAAGCTGTTCGCACTGGAGTGGTAGGGGCAATAGCAGAAGAGGACATTTTGGTTGGCAATTACCGTACTCATGGTTGGGCTTACGCGAGGGGATGTTCAATCGAGGAGATTATCAGTGAATTTTTGGGTAAAAATATTCAACAAGAAAAATTCAATATTACAATGATAGATTGATTGTAGTTTTACGTCCCATTCAAATTTTTTTCATTTATAATGAGACGTCACCATGTGTGTCAAACAGGCAAAATTTGAATCATAAGTAAAGAAAGTTGTCCATATTTTAATCATATAATTGCTAGTCATTTTTGTTTCGACAGGGAAGTCAACGGGTTGTTGTAAGGGAAAGGCAGGATCTCAACACCTTTACTTGCATAATATGCTTGGAGGGAACGCAATAGTCGGATCTTCGGTATTCCTTTCCTTACGATGAATAATGTGTTTCTAATACTATTACATAATTTTTTTTTCTTTTGATGTAAAAATGATCGCATGTTTTTTTTAAAAATAATAATTGTTGATTTAATGAGAGAAAATCAAATTATGGTATGATTATATCTATTTGCACAGACAACCTTTGATTTGTAGTTAACTGTAGCATCTCTAAAAAAAATTAAAACGTTGCTTATTCTAAATCAAAAGATGTAAAGATCTAGTGAATTTTGAAAAAAAATACTCTGATGTGATACATGTGCATCCATTCGAATGCGTATTACTCGTATTTTTTACATCCTGCAAAGTGGTGGCTATATCTGACTACTGTAAATCACAAAATGTCGTGGGGGAACATTTTTGGGAGAACTGAGGAATTAAAAAACATTGGTTCATGGGGATTTGATTTCGTTGTTAGAAAATGTTCAGTAGTAATACATAATGGTATAACAGTTTCTTTTCGCGGAAGTAATAAATTCGTGGGTCTCATCATACATCGACAACAACGAAAATTGAACTTCGCAAATAAGTGACTTCACAGTAGTTTTTAAATAGTAAAATTTAAAAAAAAGGAAAAAGAAATTGAAAAAAATCAAATGGATTTTATTTTATATAATTCGTGTAATGAGTCTTCAACAGGTACCTCTGGGAACTGGCGTTGGTTTTGCAATGAAATATGAAAAGAAACCTAACGTGTCTATTTCTATCTACGGAGATGGTGGAGCCAATCAAGGCCAAATATTTGAAGCTTTTAACATGGCCAAACTTTGGAATCTTCCTTGTATATACCATTGTGACAACAATGGTTACGGTTATTCAACAAAGGCAGAGAGATCTACAGCCATGACAGATCTATACAAAAGAGGAGATTTCATTCCAGGAATAAGAGTACAATGTTTAAGTATTTTGTTTATATATAGATTTACATCAAAGTTCATTAAATATAACAAATTACTAGATCTTTATATTTAATGCAATCTATATTTCTTTTTTATGCAAAAAAGATTGTGCTTCAAAAAATCATTATAAGAAGAAACAAGAAAGGCTTGACTTGATAAAAGTTTACACTGTTTATGCATAGGTTGATGGTATGGACATTTTGGCTGTTCGAGAAGCCTTTATTTTTGCCAAAAACTATGCCTTAGAACATGGCCCAATTCTAGTAGAAACAATGTCATATCGATACTCCGGACATAATGCAAAAGACGAAGGGACCAGGTAGTTTATCTTTACTTATTCATCTATCTCTATAATGTTCTACTTAGAATTTCTTATAAGAGATGACTGAAAAATCCGTGAAGATGAAAAAGGTTTCGTACAGAGATATAACAGTGTGTTTTTACTGTAAAATTAATTACAATTATGCTAACTGATGCCACTTTTCCATGACGTCATTAAATTGTTTCTAGGCACCACCCCCCTTCCCCCTGGCACCCTGTTGCTACTTGTCTGCAGTTAGAAAGGACCAAATATTCAAAACTTCAGAGATGAAATCAATTTTTGAATTGATTGCTGGCAGTAATTTTTCAGCCGAATTTTGTGACACATTGCTTTCTATTTTTCTATTGTCATGAGTTAACATTCTTCTCTGCAACCGCTCAACCAATTTGAACTAATTTTGACATAAAGCATCTATGGGTAAAGGAGAACAAAAATTGTGAATTTCATGGTTACTGCCCCCCTGGGACCTGAAGGTTGGGGCCATAACCACTAAAATTTAATGCAATCTCAAAAATCATCTTCTTTACTCCTGGGGTACCGTTCACAGTATCTCAGTCGGTAGGGAGCTCTCTCCGTGATTGGGATGTCGTGATTTCGTATCTCGGCCGCGACTGACCTAAGTAGAAAAAGGTAGCAACTGTTCCTTCGCCATGCGCTCGGCACTTTGAAGTGAAAGTTGCGGGTCCTTCAGATGAGACCTTAAAAACCTAGGCCCCGTGTCAGCGGCAGACGTTGGCACGATAAAGATTCTTCACAGCTCAATGACCCTGAGTGCCAAGTAAAGGTCAAAATTTGCAGCCCTTCACTGGCATACGGTGACGTCTCCATATGAGAGAAAAATCTCGAGAGGGACGTTAAACAATTTACAATCAATCAATCTTTATTCCTGGACATCAAGTAGTCAAACTGTTGTTATGATTTTAATCAACATTGAGTCCTATACCAAAATTTTGGAATCCAGGGTCAGGGTTCTAGTGCTAGGACGGGGCTCAATAGATTATAAATGTACATGAATAGTGAAAATGCCTTATTTATTTGAAAATCTTCTTCTCTGCTCCTGGGCATTAAAAACAAACCAAGTATATAGTTATGTTGAATACGACCGCATTTTCCAAAATTGATATTTTCATGGCCTCAGGCTCAAAATTTCTAGTTCTAAGGTGGGTGGGGATTTTTATATTATATAATGAAAAAAGCATTATTTCTTTAAAAATATTCCTCCCTGCTACTGGGTATTAAACAAAATAACTAGGCACATTGTTGTTATGAGCAAGAATGTCTCTTCCAAAAATGTGAATTTATGACCCCCGGGTTAGGGTTTCGGGTGTTAGGTTGGCTCTTTAGATTATATTGTTAAAATACATTAATTCTTTGAAAAACGTCTTCTCTGCTACTGGGTATAAAACAAATTAACTAGGCACAAAATGTAATGAGCAATAATGCCTCTTCTAAAATTGTGATTTTCATGGCTATATGGTATAGGTTCTGGTGATTATATAGTGAAAATGCATAAATTCTTTAAAAATCTTCTCTGCTTTAGTGTATTAAACTTATGAACTATTTACATAATTATGATGAGGAAGGATGCTTCTTCCAAATTTGGGAATTTCGCGGCCCCAATGTGATGGGTTCTTTTAATGCATTTTCTCTCTGTTTATCTGATCTTCCTCTTGGTATTAAGTAACCAAAGTAAGCGTGCTAATTGTATACAGTGTGGTTATGATAAGCAATGGTGCCTCTTTCAAAACTGTGAATTTCAAGGCCTCTTGTTTAAAACACGAACCAATTTTAATTGTTGGAAAGTTGTTACATGACATGCAGGTTAACTATAAGGCCCGTGGACCTCTTGTTAATGTTAGACAGACATTTCCAATGATGTTGAGGACATGTGAAAGTGATGGTCAGTCAAAACAATAAAAATTATTTTCATATTTGCAGGCTGTAGTCATTTGTGAGGTATGACTGGGATCATTGTTATCCTGGAATAAAAACGATTAATTCCCAAAATGTTTTGCAATACCTGGCCATAAATGTTTACCAAGGGTCTATACATACTTTTCAGAGTTCATATTTCATGTTATTGGAACTATCTCTCCATACCTGAATATGTCAAATATCCCCAAAACATAGCCCTTAACTTAACACTGCTGCCAAGTAGACAAACACTCTCTCGACGAAATGCTTCATCTTGAATTATCCACATATCAAGACTTTTTTTTTGATATCGCTTTCTTAGTTTATCTGAAATAAAAATCACTTTTCTCAAATAGTTCATCAACGTTAGGATTTTTCATATTTTTACAGCATTGATCACGGCGTTTTCGGTTGACTTCTGACCTGCGTAGTAAGCATCTTTTTTTACCGAGCTCTGTGTCTATGAATTCCATCTCACACTTTATGAGTAGCGTATTGGTTAAAATTATTAAAAATTTCACTCAAGGTCTGTCTTTTATTACTGGCCGCCAGGAGGCGGTCGGTTTAGTTGATATGAAAGTTTGAAGTCGCCGTGCGTTTCTGCGGAGTTACAACAATTTAAATAAAACAATTTAACATTTATATTATAGAATATTAAACAAAGACATTTTAAATGTTTAACATAAAGCACAATAATCATATAATCAAATTTTATAAATAATGGGGAGTAAATATTTCATCCAATCCTGATTGACAAACTCTGACATGACTGAAGTGCGGCGAATTTATATGTAGGTATAGTCTTAAACAAGACCGCGTTGTATATCAACAAGAACTACGAACGATAGTATTGTTCTCCCGCATACCTCTAAGTCAATTCTCAAAAGTTAACATATTCGACACATGTTCGAATGATTTTCAAAATTTTTATAGATATTTACATGAATTTTCATAAAACGTCACTTATTTGGGATACCAAAGAATGATAACTCTAAAATTTTGGTAAAACTTGTGTTTTTCACTATAGAAATCAACGGAAAACGGAAAATATTTTTAAAACATCTCCCCCCCCCGTGAAACAAAAATTCCTTTTTACATGTAATATGGACTGTCATTTTACAAATTTATGCCAAAGCTTTTTGTGTTTCACGGGGGGGGGGGGGGGGGGGGGGGACATATGTTTATAGACAAAAAACGATTTTTCACCAATTTTAAAGCTATTTACAACTAAATAATTGTATTTTATTTATTCATATATGTTTTACTTATTTGCGTAAAACATAAGAAAAGATATGAGATAGAGTTTATCATATTTAAGACTATTTCAAAATATGGTGATTCTTGAAAGTTCGATTTCACTAGAAAATATCGTCTACCCCCCTTTTTTTCAAAAACTGGAATTAATGATAATTTACTATCTAGCGCTGGAATTAAAATGATTAATCAATTACCACAGAACTGTTGTTTGTATTAAACAAAAATTAAATGGCCAAATTGCCATAAATATTGAATTTAATGGGTGCAAAATGTAGGCGGGAATCAAGAGTTAGAGTTCGTAGTTCTTTACTTTCTCTTTTTAAACAGCCTAAACAAGATTGTTGTATTATTTTAGAATGACGTGCATATTTATACATTTCCTATGGAAAATTTTCAATTGATTTTTTAAAAGCACAGAATCTTACAACATTTTGGTTCAGGAGACTAGAATAAAGCGCGTTTTACAATGTGCCAAGCATTTTTCCCGCCACATTTCAACACCGAAACAAAAAGACTTGATAGAGAAGAAATAGAGGGAGCTGGGGGTGTGTGTTAATATCCTCTATGAGAAAGCAAGGATCCCCACGTATTTTATATTTGTTGCGTTTTATTAATTAAAAGTAAAACAATAGCTAAGTTTAACTTTTATGTAAAAACTACTCCAAATCAAACTTCTACCAGAGTTCTTTTACAAGTACCAAACTGAGTGAAGACGCAGAGGTCTATGGACAGTTTACCTAAACTTTTAGTTGTACATGCATTATGCATACAGAAAATCGGCAATGTCGCATGCAAGTGTTTCATGTCACGGGGATATTTAACAGATAAATGTAAGAAATTTTATAAACAGATCACGCAAACTTCTTTTTTTATTACTTTATCAAAGAAACAATCAATTGGTTTGCGGCCGATTTTTGACGCTTGCGTCAATATATGTTTCTTGTTCTTCTTCTTGTTCGAGTCGCCTGCGCGACACAGTGGTTAGAGCGTCTGCTCTAGAGTCGTGAAGTAAGGGATCCATCTTTACGTCGCGGTGTCGAATCCTACTGTGGGACCTGGAGACCGGTCTTTCGGATGAGACCGTATCAACCCGTGTCCCAGTAGGTGCTGGCTCGAAAAAGATCCCTCCATGCTCGATGGCCCTGAGTGACGAGTATAGGACAAAATTTTCAGCTCTCCATCGGCAATTGGTGGCATCTCCATATGTGTGGAAAATTCTTGAAAGAGACAACAAACAATATACAATCGATCAATCAATCTTCTTGTCCGAATCAAATTGTTTCATCCCTCTCATCAACCATACTCTTCCTACCTGTATTAGATTTTTTTTCCATTTAGAGACCATAAACTTCCCCATTATTCTATTTCTTCACAAACCTGGTAATTGATAGATTTATTCACAGAAAATATGTCCTCCAAATCACTTTGTTTTCACCTCGTAGTTACAATTTAAAGCCAATTTCCTTTGCTCCTCTAACATTTCTTGTCGTCTGCTCTCCATTATTTACAACGAAAACACTATTAAATAGTTCGAACAAGGGAAGCAACTGAAATTGGATGCAAGGGAAAAATCATCGTCCATATAATTTTTACCAATCCACATTGTTTTATTTAAAAAAATATGTTAATTTAGAATTACATCTCAAAAACACAGAGAATAAAAACAAACAACAAATGTCGTGTCACTTTAGTTGCAATTTGTTAAAACAGGTCCTTTTCACTCAATTGCATTATTTTTTACAATATAAGGTTATTGAAATTATTTTTAAGAGTATGAATATAATGAAACAGACAATTTTTTGTGACGTGAAATTTCAGTGATTATAATTTGTATTTTGAGTTTTAGCAGAAATAAATAATATTGGGGACATAGGAATGCTGCAATGTTCAAACAAAGATTTTTTTTTAAATTTTAAATCTAGTCACCTACACACTTACTGTTGATATTAAACAAGGTATTCCTTTTTATATAAATTTTGATAGATAATGTTTAATTCCAATTAATTACTTTTAACTAAATTTTAAAATAGTTATAGATCCAAAGACGAAATAGACCTGGTTCAGCAAAGAAAGGATCCAATTGAAAGTTTTAAGAAGAGGATTGCAAACAAAAACTTAACAGATAAAACCGAATTAAAGGTACAGTTTAAATATGATCTTATCATTATATCCCTTTATATTAGATATTTGAGAAAAATATATAAATAGCCGATATATATATATATATATATATATATATGTTTTTTTTCTTTTTTTCGTCGTCTAGGCAATTCATCAAGCAATAAAAGAAGAAGTTCAGTTAACAGTAAAGAAGGTCAAGAGCAAAAATGAACTCCCACTGATCCACCTTCACGAGGATGTTTACAAGACTCTAAATTATCATTTATAAAATATGAGCCCGATTTTTTTCACCTTAAAATTCAACATTTTTAAAATATGCCTTTAAGTAGTCGCTCAAGAAAAAAAGATTTAGTTTATACAATGTACTGTGGAATCATCTATGTTCATTGGGGACCGATGTTCGTTGATTTCGTTGGTTACCCTTATCCATGAATTTACATCCTTACGAACATTTATTTTGTTAACAATTTATCTTTTTTATTCTTCTGTATATATGAGTTACCCACAAACCAACAAAATTTTGCTTGCTAACGAGCATTGACCCATACGAATTGTAATGATTCACCAGTATTTCTCTCTTTGTAATTACGATTGCCATGTATATGGTATGAAAATCATGCGACTTTTTCAATTTTATATGCCTGACAGCATCGATCAGTAACTCCTCCTTCCTAAAAAAAACAACAAACTTTTCTTTACATGAGATGACTGCTTTACTATATATACATGTAACTAGTGTTTCAAAAACGCATATATCGTCAGTTTTTATCTTCTTTGAAAATCTAAATCTAACAGTGGTCAGCTTTTTATTTGCTAATAGCAATCATGCAAAAAAAAATGCAAATATAGTAACACTGGGATATAATCTTACATTCATTAAGAAATGCAATTTCCCAACCCTTCAAAGCTAAAATGGATATTAACATAATTTGAATTATTGATAATTTTAAAAATAAGCATGATATATGTTGTTCAAAATTATTTTATAAACAAATCATTGTTGTTATGTTCAATGTGTCGCATCACACATACTCACATAAACACGAACAGCGCAAATTGCATATAATATTTAATTAATCCATAACTCTGGTTATATTAATTTAGTATTTTTAAAGATGGACAATGGCTCTTGTCCTATTTTGATATCTATTGAAAGTTAAGGAACTAAAAAATGTCCTTTACCCAAACCTGCTTCTAAAATAGAATTGATAAATTTAAATTTAATCTTATTGATACCATCAATTAGTAATGTTGTTTTCTGTAAATTGTGAAATTTTCATTATTTTCTATATATTGAAAATAATTATTCATTAATTATTTTCTTTATTAGTATTGGATTTCAAACAATACTTTGAAAGGGACTTCAGTCAGTCTACACCATCCATTTTGGAATACCGATTCCGATGTAGTTTCAAAGTACATTGTCATGAGCTTATGAACGTGTATAGTTGCTAATTATTAAATCCTCGCCTCTCTTAATTCAAAGCCAAAAAGTTGAATTTAACACTAGTACTCTGCAGTATATTTTGCAATGTAGGTCAAAGATCAAGGTCAAGATGACTGTAACGCTGGTAATTTAAAAAATGTTTTATGAAAAACAGTGGACATACTAAATAGCGTAGATTTCATCTTTGATGTTAAAAAGAAGTTGTTTATTGACTCTGTCAACTTTTTCAAAAAATAGGTCAAGGTCAAGTTCAAGGACAGCTAGGTCGGTAACTATGGTGAAATAGAAAAGGTGATAGTGCCAAGCAATAAATGTGCAAACTATCAGATCCATATCTCACACAGTTCTCGAGATTGAGCGTGTTACAGACATAGAGACAAACAGACGGCGTGTAAAATGATATCTAAGTGCCACTGTGCTCCGCAGAAGATACAAATACGGAAAAAATATTGTAAAAAGCAAACACAATTAGCCCAATTTCCCTAAATTTATGAAAATTAGAGAAAAACGTTTTAATGATTATCTACATGTATTTACTAATTACTTTACTTATTTATTTCAGTTTGTTAGTACAATCTGAATGACACTTTGTCGTATAATTTTAAAAATAAGCATGATAAATGTTGTTCACAATGAATTTAAATACAAATCATTGTTGTTATGTTCAATGTGTCGCATCACACATACATGTACTCACATAAACACGAACAGCGCAAATTGCATATAATATTTAATTAATCCATAACTCTGGTTATATTAATTTAGTATTTTCAAAGAGGGACAATGGCTGTTTACCTATTTTGATATCTATTGAAAGTTAAGGAACTAAAAAATGTCCTTTACCCAAACCTGCTTCTAAAATAGAATTGATAAATTTAATCATCCTTGCACTTTCACAAATTTTAAATTTATTCTAAACCCCTAGGAAAAGTGGCAATCTTGTTGTGTATTAATGAGAAATATTAAAACTTATATGCAGAAAAATAATTTTATTCAGAGTAGAAATGTTAGAAAGCAAAACTCCTTCACAAGTATCGTCATTCCATTGTGTACAGAGTTTAGCAAATCGAGCACACTCGTGTTATGTACACAGTTTTTGTAAACAAGACAAAAGTCATAATCCATAATAGTTTTATTATCCTGAAGAATATATAATTATCTATCACATAGAGTAGAAAATAGTAATCAAACCTCTTGTTTTCTTCTACTCTGCTCTGATTCCATACTTTCAAAATATGTCTTCAGACAACTTTGACATCATCGTTAGAATTTATTGTTTACCAATCCCGCACATTTATTTATTGTACTTATAAATAAGAGTTATCTCGCTTAAATCACTGTAGTTTCATTCAAAGGGCGACAACACAGTTGTAACCCTGCATGCTCGCTTACGCTTTTTTTTGTCATCTGAAGGGAGATAACAGTTGTCACCCTGCGCGTGAGGGAGACATCACCAGTTCTCTCCCTGCATGTGACTTGCTCTTAACCAATCAGATTTACTGTATAATTTTGAAGGATAATAATGTAAATCGTATGATGCATAGTCTATGGCTGGGCCTGAAACTGTAATTAAATGATATTAACTTAGTTATAAACAATAACTAGTATATTAGAGTAAATTTAAGACTACAATGCTTCATCTTTTATCCAAAGTTTACCATAATAATCAATTAATATATCGACAAACTTATGCCAATATCAAACTTTCATATACCTACTGAATATACAGTTTCTTCACATTGTCAGATTATGAAAATCTCTGCAAGGACATGCATGTACAGGACTGTGCATTGTTTGGGAATAAGGTAGAATATATTGGTATCAATACAAAATAATATATCAATTCAGTTTAACGCATAATGTTTAACCTTATTCATAATGCACCTAGTTTTCTGTTAGGATGAAAAAACGATCTAGCTTAATGACCTAAAAATCGAAAAGAAGGTCATAAAATACTTTGGAGACCCTTAACAAAGAAAAAAGGGATATTCGATCTTGAGACTCTAATGGACTCTTCAATATATGTTGTAAATATATCATTTACTTGTGACCTTAAAGAAATTAATCGTAAGATGCTTAGTCTATACCGTAGTAATGAGCTTGAAATTGTAGTTGAATGAGAAAAGATTATTTGTAAACAAAAACTAGAGTATGATTGAGTGATATAAAGATTACAAGCCTTCATCTTTAATCTAATTTTCACCGCATTAATCCTCTAATATATCGATACGCCTTTGCTAATGTTTAGCTCTCAAATGTATTCTGATACATTATTTTATATTGTAAGAATATGAAAATCTCTCTTTGCAACGACATGCATGCCAGGACTGTGCAAATAGTGAAGAAAATACATTGTGTTAGAATAGGTATAGAATAAATGGATATTAAGAAAGCACCAATATTTAATTTTCCTTATAATTATCTTGACATTCAGTCCTCACGATGGACCTAGCCTTTCTTGAATTTCATTCTTCAATATTTTGATGCTGTATTTCGTAATTCAACAAGAAATTCATCGTGACAAAATAGAGTCCTGAGACTAATTTCGAAATACTTTCAACTTACTCTGTATTGATGGAATAACGATCTTCAAAATGACCTTATTCAAAAAGTACGTCATAAAATATTTAGGAGACACTTAACAAAGAAAGAAACGATTGTCAGTTTTTGGTACTCTAAAGGACTCTTCAATATATATTGTACATACTTATATCATTTACGTGTTTTTAATTATAAAAAATTTATATATATATATATATATATATATATATAT
>PRKT01000470.1:25948-63782 GCA_003671525.1 Saccostrea glomerata
AATTAAATTGACGTTCAATTTTCAATGACATGCAGTTGGGCAAACCACACGAGACTATTAGAAAGTCTTGACTGTGACGTCATATGACGCCATAGTTACGTTATGGTGCATTTCTATAACAATGTCCAAATAGCGCCTATTTATCCTTGTAACACGAATAAAAATAAAATATAAATATAAGAAATAAAATATCATTTTTTAGAGTTTCATTGGGATGTGACATGAAGTCAGTACGTGATCAAATTTACTATAACGCCCTTCGGGCGTTATAGAATTTGATCACGTGACCGACTTCATGTCACATCCCAATGAAACTCTAAAAATGATATCTTATTTCTTAAATAACAAATGTCATAGACATGAAGGTATGACGCATGAGAACCGCCCTCTCCCCGGCCGAAATGAATTTTCACATTATAAGGAAAGGACTTTACGGTTTTTTTTTCATGTCAAAAAATTTCTAGGTTGGATTTATTTTTAACATGAGAGATCCTCTTGAAAAAAAATGTTCTAGATCCGCGCCTGTGTTTTTTTTTTTAATTCATATAAATATCAATATAAAAATAAAATTTATTCAAATATATGTGGCAGTTAGCAGTAAACAAGTGACAATTGGCAGTAAGCAGTCAGCAGTTGGCAGTAAGCAGTTGGCTGTCGTATATGGCATTCCATAACAGTACGATTAAAAATGAAAAAAAAACAACTGAAAAATAAGGTATAAAAATATATTCATTGAGTTAAATTTACTGCTGAACTCCCGACTATAATTTGGCACTATAACGGAAGGTGGTTTAGTTAAACATTTGTGTGTGTGTGTGTGTTTTTTTTTTAAATTTTATTTATTTAGTCTTATTCGGCGATTGAAGCAATCACACACTCACATTTAATATGGAGTATAAACCTGTGACTATGTTGACCAATACTAAAATGTTTGCTATTTATCGGCTCTTGAAAAATTATACTATACATGAAAGAACTTATTATCTTATTTATATAAAATCAAATTTTGTAAAAGAGGAAAAGGCTTTACAGATATGGCAGGTTAGAAAAAACTTGGATAAAGTCGAGACTGTACACATAAAAATATTTCTTGCATTTAGGCAATTTTAATTTCGCTACTGATATATAGAATTTACTCTTTCATTCCTGAGACAAATAAAAAAGAAATTTTACTTGAAAATAAGATGAATAATGAAGCTAGAAAGTTGTCGGCTCTGTTTGTTGCATAATGCATGCACAAATACTTTTTTTTTAAATACCTAGTATCTATTAAGAGATCAATCAGATCAGCAGATGTTTTACATGTAATCTTCATGTAAGTAAAAGACATTGGTAAGTTAAATAATACATACATTTGAATCTATTGTTATACTCATTTAAAAACAGTAAACTGACTAAAAAGAAATAACAGACAAGCATTTTTTCTGATAAATTAACATGAAGAGCCAAATTTAGGAAATTTTTCTAAATTTACGATAAAAACCGATCCCGATTGAAATAAAACCGATCCCGATCGAAAATAATGCAAAATTAATAAATTTATCAAACGAAAGGCATTATATGTTTAAAAAATAAATTAAGTAATTTCTTAATCATATTACAACAAAAGAGCCAAATTTGACATTACTATTTTAGTATTTTCTTCTTTATAGAATTCCGGTCTGGATCGGTTTCATTCGTGAAAACCATAAAAAATTAGTAAATTTGACTCCTTTTATTTATTTCAAAATACCTTGTCCCAATGATTTTATTGAATGACCCAAAAGTTTGTACTTTGTATTCATAAAAACATTAGTAAACAAATATGTCCTTGTATTGTATTGGGTTTAATTACGTAATTAAAATTGGATACTGAATATAAACATTTACCTGCTAAACTCATATTTGGACCAGATAATTTTTTCTAAAGAAGTATAAATTGGAGTCTTATTCATTCATAAAATAAAATATAAAAGTCTATTCTATAAAATATATTCATCGGCACATCCACCTCTGGAGTATCTGTTACATATAAAACAAAATAAAAAGGTAGTATTTTTTTAACCCTCATGTTGACCTTTTTGCACTTAAAATTAAGCATTTACCGAATCTAGGACTAGAGGAGCACTATAAAATTTGTTGATGTTGTCATGTGTAAACACTTGCTTTAATAAGTCTACATGCAAAAAATAATTAAAATCCATGACATGCGATGTGCCACCCATTGCCTGGTTTTTCGGTGGACAGCCTCTTAAAGTTTTAATAACTTTTAAATGAAATAAGATTTTTAATAAATTTTTGTGTGAAATGCTATTAAAATATATAATTCGTGATATTATACAGAAAAAATATAATTAATGAGCAAATATTAACTTCAAATCTGTGTCCAAGTACCTTTAACTGTGCAGCGTACATACTGCACAGAAAATGTTAAGACTTGTTTTCTTAAACATTCTTTGTACCCACGACATGCAATAGCCAGTACACATTATGACGTCATATTATGACGTCATCGAGCTCTACTACACAAGGTTATTAGAAACATCAACAAAATCGCTTCGGCGCAAGGGTATACCTTACTTTGTTTTACAGAAGCAATGTATAAAAAGACGCAGGATATTCCAAGGATTTACGATATTGCTGCACAAATGTCGGCACTGCAATTGTTTAGTTACTTTCCGTGCAATTTCAAGTTTTATTAAACAGGGTAAAAATTCGCAGTCCAGTGTAAGTTTCCTAAAATTTTCATCGATTAAGAAAGTCCATGGGATTTGTTTAGCAATTTTATTAATTTTAATAATATTCTCCTTAATATTATACATTGTGTATTTTAAATTAGCTAGGACATGCCCTTGCGCCGACGTGATTTTGTTGATACGATTTATTACATTGAATGGGAGAGAACAATGACGTCATAATATGACGTCATAATGTGCACTTGCATTAATAAACTGTGGGTATTTAGTATGTAAAAGAAAATAAATTTGAACCTTCTCTGTACATAAAATATGCAACTTATGATTTTTTTATCAGCTCATTTGCATAGAAATATCCATATTTAGCCTTAACTCACGTGCGCATATTTTTGTTGCATAAGTTTCTTGAAAAAACTTATGTATCTCACAAATTTGGACCACCTTTAATGTCAATCATAGCTGAAAAATATTTGTAAACAATTCATCTCATTTCGTAACTGTGTATGAATTATAAAATATTAAAAAAAAAACGTATGCATTTTTTTAATCTTATGGTAAATGTGATTGTTATATATGGTATTGGAAAGAAATACAAAACACTCAAACTAAAAACGACCGGTTACATATTGTGTCCTATTTATCCATATTATATTTTATATCAGATTACTAGTATCTGTTCCAAGTTTTGTATTGAGAGCAAAGCAGGGCATGCCGTGTTGTTTTTTTTTTAACTCGGTGGATGCTACCATAGGGTACCCTTTTACATGGCCACAGTCATGATTACCGCATTTAGCATATAAATAACCACCAAGGCCCATCCGAAGTTCCCTAACAACGCTTACACAAGTTAAGGAGGATGGAGGTCAACAAATTAACCCCAAATTAACCACCAGATTTAACATTTTTTAGATATGGTATATTAAGCTGTCAACTATCATTTGGCAAAAAAAAAATTATACATTTTAGTTTAAATTTGATCATATTTGCATATATTTATATGGAGCTCTTCTTTTAAAGGAGCTTGACCATGTTATTTTTTTTTTTCAGATTCCCCCTTGTACTTCTTATTGTGACCCCACCCTTCTCCACGGGTCATAATTTGGACAGTTTAAAATCAACACTACCCAAGGATACTTTCGCATAAGTTTTAGCTTTTCTTGCCCAGTAGTTTCGGAGAAAAGTATTTTGAAAAATCTTTCTTACACATTTCAATGTAAAAGTCGGATTCCCTAATGTGGTCCTGCCCTATCCCAGGGGGAGGGGGGGGGGGGGGGGGTCTTGATTTAAGCAATTTAGAATTTTCACGTCCCCAGAATACTTTCTCAAAAGTTTCGGCTTTTCTGGCCAAGTAGTTTTTGAGAAGAAGATCTTAAAAAAATAATTCTGTATATCTTAATTTAAACTTTGGTTCCCTAATGTGAACCGCCTTACCCCGGTGGTCATGATTTGAAGGATTTAGAATCAACACTATCCCAGTATACTTCTACATAAGTTTAAGCTTTTCTGGCCTAGCGGTTCTTGAGACGAAGAATTTTTAATGATCCCACCCTATTTTTATCTTTTCTTGATTATCTCCACTTGTGAGGGGGCTTGGCACTTCATTTTTTGAGCCTTCGGCTCAGGTGAGCCAATAAAAAAGAAACCTATAGCAATGCTCAAGATTGAAAACGGGACAACTAATCTTGGGCTTAACTGGAGGGGAAAATATTTGTGGCAAGGATACTAGTATGTGTGATGAAAAAATATTGACTTAGTTCGGTAATTTAGGTACAAGCATTATGTTACAAAGAATCAGTAAAAATTATATTCTATATGAATTCATTTATAGGTATAGAAGGATTTATGGATAAGCGATGGGTACCCCAAAGTGTGACAGATGGACGGACACCCCGATCACTCTATACCCTTCCGCTTTTCAAGCCGGGGGTATAATAAAACAATTCAGTCCATTGCATTGGGTAATCGTTTTTAGCAGAGGGACGCCATATAGAGGTCGCCTTGAAGGTTCCTACCTTCACCATGTGGCGGCAGCACTCTTGCTGCATGCTTTCAAATGTACACATTTTTCAGGTGACCATATTTGTTTGTGGAATCATGTTCTTGACTGTTGGTACATTGATCTTGATTTCATAATATGTTTCAAACAGGCCTAGCATTTTAAAGTGAAGAGTATAATATATATATGTTGAAGTGTTAGTTGCATGAATGGTGTCAACCAAGCATGCGTTTTGCCTTTTTTTTCGGACGACAAATAAAATGTATAGGTTGGACCCTGTTGTCAGGCGACCCAAAGTTGAAGGTTGTACATGTAGTTACAAATTGGCAGATAAATTTCATAATATCTGCCATAAATAAACAAGAAAACAATTTTTGTTTAATTTTGAAAAATACATATGCAAGCAAAATGTTTGCGTACTTTACAATTGGTTTCTGTGGTGGAATTAATTCTGACTGAATTTGATAATTGCTAGATAATTGAAGGATATTTTAAACGGTATTGACGCTGCACTTTATTCCGGAAATCTGAATAGCATTTCCGACATTTTTTGTTTAAATTTCATTTCCGAGTTTTTTTTTCCATTTCATTTCCGACATATTTCCGAAATTTACCTGTCCGCAATTGAATGTTTTCCAAGTTAGTAAGAATGTAATTTAAAAGTATTCATGGCAAAATATCGATAAAAAATATATAACTCCATCTATTTATTGATAGAAATATATAAAACTACATCTATACATATTTGCACATATGCATACATGTAGCACAAATTGGAGGTAAAACAGTTCACTGAGCATATAAGTTTTTCACCACATTCAGTTTGCACTAAATTAAATGTCAGTGACAGCACAAAACGTATGTCCAAGGCACTTGATGTACTTGAATCGAGTTTTTACTCCCGTTCATAACGCATGATACTGCTCTACACAGAACTTTTTTTTTTATAGGTAATGACATCAAATCTGCTAATGTCTGAAAAAATGTCGGAAAGGAACAATAAAATATTGGAAATCAAAAATTCCGGATTTGAAATGTAGCAGGTATTGAATAATCTCTAACAAGTAACTGGACATGCGATTTAAAAAAGAAATTTTAACAAGGTTAGTTAACACAATTTTTTGGATATATTCATTTGAAGTTTTACAGTTAACTTCCTGCAGTGAACAAGATTTTTTTCTTGACTATGCTGGATTTTGTAGAAAATGTCCTCACTTGTAATTGAAATATAAATTCCAATTAAAAATTTAATCCCTTGTTGATAAATCTAAAAAAGAAAAACCCCCAGCTATAATACATATACGAGTCCAGTTCAAATATTATTAACCTTTACACTGATCTGTAATAAACTTGCATTAAAAATTAATTGGTTGCCCTCTCCTGACCGACTGGCTGAAAATGGCTCGAATCCGAATATTTTTCAACCTCCAATGATTAAGATATATTTTTTTTACTCTTTAAATTTCCTGTAATTTTTTAAGAAAAAAATTTCTCCACCTACCTTTCAACCTAATTCTATTTTACCCTGAGTCTGTAGAGGCAAGCAAATACTATGATAAAGATGATATCGATAAAAAATTATCCCTGTCATTAGTTCCATCTATTACTATAGTATTTATTATGTTTCTATATATTTTGCACATGGATATGTCGATCTACATGTATACATGTAGTATTTATGTAATTATTATATAAACATTATATTAGAAGCCAGTGGTACTGAACCTCCCTTTCCAAACCGATAACACTAATGTATTTTACATGTGGTTTAAACGCACGCGACCCACCCAGCTAACCTACCCCGCAAAATGTTAGATATTTATGTTTTTTCATAATTGTAAACTGTTAGTAAGAATTACAATATCCTCTATTGATCCTCTATTAATAACTATTTAAAATGCTTTTAAAACTTTTCTACCATCTCGAGAAATTATTGGATCAAAATACCTAATGTGACTGAGGACTAAACGTATATTTTTGTGGAAATATTCAGAAATTTGTTAATATGACAGTCATGCTCATCTATCTTATAGACTTAGTCTATAATTCTTAAATTACAATATTCATGTACATGGGTGCTAAATAATTGATTTTCCCAACATACCGATATCGGCGAAACTATTGTGACACCAGTATTAAAATAAGAAATAAAAAACAAGAAGAAAAATGATCCTTCCTTATATAAATATACGCACTGAACCGCTTACAAACACTCAAAATAACGCTTTTCTGTTCTTGAGGTTAAGTACAGCAGATAATCTCTTTACAATCACATGATTGTTATAAGTACACAGACAAAAGTATATAAAATACACTTTTCGTCCAAACGATTCGGAATAGAAACTGTATTTTCCAAAATGTTGAAGAAAAATTTGTTTTTCTATTTTTATTTTCTTTTTCAACTTTTCAAAGTGTATAATGTATTTTCACAAGGAATTTATGAGGACAGAAGGAAATTTCAGGGACCTTTTACAGAAAATTTGAAAGAAAATGTCTGTACCGAAAGTATCAAAACATGTGGTATTCTACTCAACGTATATCAGACCATGCATCGATTAACAACGGAAAAATTAAATGAGGTGGAACAGTTTGGAATAAAGAACGAAAACACGGTTAGTTTGTACAAAAATAGGTCCCAAACATGCCAACTTCAACTTAAAGAAATGGAAATGAATGTTTCGGAGTCTTTAAATACAATTGATTCTTTGAGCAAATTAAATTTGAATGCAGTTCTTAAACTACAGGAGCTTCAATACAAAATTAAAACAAAAACCAACAACATGCTATCAGTAAACAAATCCCTGTCATTTTGTGAAAAGAAGTAAGATGGATGTACGTTTAACCTTGCAAACACAAGTTTTCTTCTTCGAACGACAAATGAAACAATTAATAGCGCAATCGAAAAAATGGAACAAAAATCACTTGAACTGAACGCTGAGAGAGCAAAAGTAGATGCAATTAACGACAGTTTGATACAATGTAACAAAGTCCTAATGGAAGTAAAAACTAATGTTACGGATTTTTCCGAGGCCCTTAAATTAGTGGAGAAGACACTTTTCATACTTTAGAATGAGAGTTTGCAGTGCAATTTGACACTTTATCAAACTTGAATGAAACATCGTTAGAGTTACAGTCTTCTGCAATGGGTAATCAAAACTGTTGAAATATTCTTGAAATACAGAATAAAACAAAACTAGAAAGTTTCCATAAAATTTCAAAAATGAATGATTCCTTCAACAGCTGTGAACATAGCCTTGACGTTTGTAGAGGGAACATATCTGAATACATGCTAAATATGTCCTTAACTGAGCTCAAGCATTTGGAAATGATAAGCTCTCAGAAGACTATTACACAAAGATTAAAGAATGAGATTCTGGGTTTGGCTACATTGAACGATAGTTTGCAGAGATGTGAAGAAAACTTACAAGTTGCATTAAGAAACCTATCTGAGTATCACGTCATAATCTCTACAATGAATACAAACTTATCCACTGCCATATCTTCATGTTCCAACGAAACAAACGCATTAGAGGACAGATTACAGAACTGTACATTTTCACTTGAATTAACAACGAAAGATTTCTCTGAACTTGAAATCCTAGCAACAAGAAACAATGTTACTTGTACTAAAACGCAAAGCCTCCTTAAAAAGAAGACAGAAGAATTCGAGAGCAATTTAACAGAATATGTCTTTACTTGACAAATTGAAAAGTGTTCCTAAAAGTAAGTTTAAGCATGCGATTTTAAATTTAAAAGAAAAATATTGTTTATTGTATTATTTCTTCCAGTTTCTGATTTTATTTTCATATTTGTTATTCATTTTGCAAGGAATTTTATCCTGGACCGTTAACGAACTGTGTAGAAACCTTCCTAATTTCGTGTTTGAAGACAAGGAGCTGTGTCCTTTTTTCTATGATTGCAGTCAAAGTAGCCCGTATCTTCAACAGTGTCCGTATCCGCAGTTGTTCTCCGACATCAACGCGAGATGTCAAGATCCAAGCCTTTTAAACTGTGGCGAAAGAAATATAACTTATGGTTGTAAGTAAAATGAATATGACAGAGTTTATACATTTTGTATTTGTATTATCTGAAACGGTCTAAGGAATATGAAACATGTAACAACATAGAGGTCAATTTTTGTAATAAAAGTATTGATAGTAAAGTTCTTTATATAAATATGTATGAAACAATAACAACAAAACATTACAGTGGGCCATTCCCCCAGCCAGATTAAATTAATAAGTTGGAAAATGTTGCCTGTTTAGTGTTTGAAACCAAGCGATAAAAACCCTGGGAATCATAAATATCTTAGCCATTGAACCGTAAAACCAATAAACCATGAATATCATAATAACAGTAACATTGAAAGTTTCTTACTGATATGATTCTTCAATAATCTACCTAGAAATAATTCTCAGGTAGATAATAAGTTGTGGCACGAAACAGTACATTTAAGGTTTATATACCGAAAGAAAAAAGAACCGTATGGTAAATTTTTTAGGCGAAATACTTTTATTTTACCTAATGTATTTTTCTAGTTTCCCTATCTAATGCTTAAATTATCACCTTTAATGAATATCTAACTAGAAACTCGTATGACGATACCCCCCCTTCTCCCGAAGTGAAAATGAAAATTTCTCATTATCTTCAAATCTTCAATGTCTCCTTTACGCATCTTAGACTTAATTCTTCCTTGCATGGTGTTTATCAGTGAGGTACTTTTTAAAACAAGAGGCCCATGGGCCACATCGCTCACCTGAGCACTGTGGCTAGGAAAAAGCAGAATTGGTTTACACTTGAAAAGCTTAAATCAAAAAGTAGTCCAAAGACCAATCATGGCTTTGCTATTCATGAGAAGAAGATTTTTAAAGAATTTTCCTATACATTTTTATTTAAAAATTTGGTTGGCCATTTAAGCCCCGCCCTACCCTTGGGGGTCATGATTTGAACAAACTTGAATCAACACTACCTGTGGATGCTTCCATATAAATATGATCAATTATGGCTTTGCTATTCTTGAGAAAAAGATTTCTAAAGAATTTTCCTATATATTTCTATGTAAAACTTTGGTCGGCCATTTTGGCCCTGCCCTACCCCTGGGGGTCATACTTTGAACAAACTTGAATCTACACTACCTGAGGATGCTTCCATATAAATATGATCAATTATGGCTATGCTATTCTTGAGAAGAGGATTTTTAAAGAATTTTCCTATACATTTCTATGTAAAAATTTGGTCGGCCATTTTGGCCCCGCCCTACGCCTTGGGGTCATGATTTGAACGAACTTGAATCTACACTACCTGAGCATGCTCCCATATAAATATGATCAATTATGGCTTTGCTATTCTCGAGAAGAAGATTTTTAAAGAATTTTCCTATATATTTCTATTTAAAACTTTGGTCGGCCATTTTGGCCCCGCCCTACCCCTTGGGGTCATGATATGAACAAATTTGAATCTACACTACCTGAGCATGCTCCTATATAAATTTGATGAATTAAGGCTTTGTCATTCTTTAGAAAAAGATTTTCAAAGAATTTTCATAATATTTCTATGTAAAACTTTGGTCGTCCATTTTGGCCCCGCCCTACCCCTGGGGTTCATGATTTGAACAAACTTGAATCTACACTACCTGAGGATGCTCCAATATAAATATGATGAATTATGGCTTTGTCATTCTTGAGAAGAAGATTTTTTAAGAATTTTCCTATATATTTCTATGTAAAACTTCGGTCGGCCATTTTGGCCCCGCCCTACCCCATGGGATTATGATTTGAACAAACTTGAATCTACACTACCTGAGGATGCTCCCATATAAATATGATCAATTATGGCTTCATCATTCTTGAGAAGAAGATTTTTAAAGAATTTTCCTATATATTTCATTAAAACTTTGGTCGGCCATTTTGGCCCCGCCCTATCCCCTGGGGTCATGATATGAACAAATTTGAATCTACACTACCTGAGCATGCTCCCATATAAATTTGATGAATTATGGCTTTGTCATTCTTTAGAAGAAGATTTTTAAAGAATTTTCCTATATATTTCTTTGTAAAACTTTGGTCGGCCATTTTGGCCCCGCCCTACCCCCGGGGGTCATGATTTGAACAAACTTGAATCTACACTACCTGAAGATGTTTCCCCATAAGTTTCATCTTTCCTGGCACAGTGGTTCTTGAGAAGAAGATTTTTAAAATATGCCACCAAATTTTCATTAATTCCCAATTATCTCCCCTTGAATGAGAGCGTGGCCCTTCATTTGAACAAACTTGAATCCCCTTCACCCAAGGATACTTTGTGGCAAGTTTGGTTGAAATTGGCCCAGCTGTTCTTGAGAAGAAGTCGAAAATGTGAAAAGTTTACAGACAGACAGACAGACAGACGGACAGCTAGACAGACAGACGGACAGACAGACAGACGGACGCCGGACAAAATGTGATCAGAAAAGCTCACTTGAGCCTTCGGCTCAGGTGAGCTAAAAAGGAATATTATTCATAATCAACCCTTTCAACAAGGAAGGCCTTTGTTGAAATCCACCATCTAGAGTATTTCGAATCCTATCTTTCACCAAGTGTAAGAGATGTTCAATGAAAAAAATATGGACTTTACTGAGACCAGTCGAAAAGGTAAATGTGAGTTTGTTTCGGGGCTAAACACGGCAAAAAATATCAAAATCGCGTGATCATGTGCCAGTTCGAGGAACACCAACGTAAAGTTGACAACATCAAAAATCCGAATTCTGAACACATATGCAATTCAAGTAAGGAAATTAACAATATTCTGAAATATCCACAATATGTTCTGATATATTACAGGGATACTATCTGCAAAATTCTCTCTCTCTCTCTCTCTCACTCTCTCTCTCTGGTATACATGTATCAAAATATCAAATAATACACTCTTTTAAATGAAATTTTGTGCTATTGTGTGGGAATTAAAGTAGATTTTTTTTCATTATGAAAATAATATTTTAGATAAAAGAAGAAAAAATCTGAACTTTTATTTGTAAAGCAACAGAAATTTCTTATATGCATATATAGATAAAAAAAATTATTATTGTATATGTATCTATAGATATGTTAAAGAATTTAATTATCAATAAATACATTTAAATTAAAATATCACTCATTTGTTCCTTTTTTTTATTAATATCTTTCTATATTGTATCTATATTTTACCGTATAGTATCGAAATAAAATGGACCTGGGCCATATTTTGTTAAACATTTACTAAGAAATGAAAGTTTGAATGGAATTAAATACATGTATACATAAATTCATAAGACTTGGAATGTGAAATGTGTATTTCAACAAATTCCTCTCTCCTGAAAATGTTTTAAACAAAAAAAAAAAAGAAAATCTCTGTGTAAATTGTAAACATTGTTAATTCCTAAGCTACACATCAGCAAAAAATACACAATCATGGTAAATGACAATCAAAATGCATACCTAGAACATACAATGGAAAAGCCTCCCATACAAATTCTGTCCAGTATATGTTTTGTTAAATTATAAATGAACAGAGTCATATTTTTTCTCATCACAGTCTTATGCCTACAAATGCACAAATCAGTTTCCATGCCAACTCTTTTCCCACACTTTTTTGCATGGGCATGATTCAATACAAATGGAAGATGTATTGGTCCCTTATATTGGTAGAAGTGCATTATCAACATTAAATATTGTACTGCAATATGTCATAAAGAAAAGGGCAACCAAAAATGAATAAAATTCATATAAAAAAAAAAACTTTCATAAAAATGTTAAAACCTGTTATAAAGCAAGGAATGTTTCTCTTTATCCAATATTTGTTTTGAAAAAAAAGCATAAAATTATCATTTGATCTTAACAAACTTATGCAGCTTCATTTTGGAGAAGTTAGAAGGCTGTTTTGGAGTATCTGCTAGAATTGATGGGGACATTTAAGTATCCTATTCAATAACTGATAAGCACTTAATAAATAAATGAACCCAGAAATAAGCAATATTATAAAATCCACTATATCTGTTAATGATCATTTCAGTAATGTCAATTTTCTCAATACATGTAAGCTATCCATATATATGTGTTGCAACTCAACGATTTTCTCTTTAGTTAATTGACCCATAGTACCATATTGCTTTAAAAGAATACCACATGCTTCATACGCATTCTCCTTCAAATATTCTGTAAATGGTCCATGAATTTTTCTTTTGTCCTCATAAATTCTTTGTGAAATCGCGTAATGCAGTCGGAGAATTTGAAAAACAAACATGAAAAAAAATTTCTTCGACATCTTGGAAAAAACTGTTTCTATACTGTTGACTTTGAAGGGAAACTGACTTATTCGTCTTCCCTCTGTACATATAACAATCACGTGATAGTTAAGGAAATGTGAAAGCTATATAGTGATTTAATCTCCATAACAGAAAACTTTACAAGTGTTTAAAGAAGTTCAGTACGTTAAGGTCAGACTTTATGTTCCTTAAAACATATATTTTGTATATTTTTCTCATGCATGAAAAATATACACATTTTTAGCTCAACTGAGCCGAAGGCTCAGTGAGCTTTTCTGATCACATATTGTCCGTCGTCCGTCCGTCCGTCTGTCCGTCTGTCTGTCTGTCCGTCCGTCTGTAAACTTTTCACATTTTCGACTTCTTCTCAAGAACCACTGGGCCAATTTTAACCAAACCTAATTCAAAGCATCCTTCGGTGAAGGGAAATTTAAATTGTTAAAATGAAGGGCCAAGTCCCCTCACAAGGAGAGATAATCAAGAAAAGACAAAAATAGGGTGGGGTCATCAAAAAATCTTCTCAAGAAACACTCGGCCAATAAGGCTGAAATAGCGTAGATTCTAAATTGTTCAAATCATGACCCCCGGGAGTTGGGCGGGGCCACAATGGTGAATCAAAGTTTTACATAGAAATATATAGGAAAAATCTTTGAAAATCTTCTTCTCAAGAACCACTGGGCCAGAAAAGCTGAAACTGATTTGGAAGCATTGTGGGGTAGTGTAGATTCTAAATTGTTCAAATCATGACCCCCAGGGGTTGGGCGGGGCCACAATATGTATTACAAGGGGGAAATCTGGTAAAGAACAATATGACAAAAGATTTTCAGGTGAGCGATGTGGCCCATGGGCATCGGTAGGAAATAATTCGTAGTTAAAATTCAGCGATGTCTCTACCGATGCCTCACATCGCTCCTCATTGGCAACCCATCATTAACACATCTTTCAAGGATCGGCCGATGTTTGGCCGAGCATCGTCCAATATCCGTTGAATCTGAGGTCATCAGGGAGTTTAGTGGTGTTCAACAGATAACGACCGATCATCGGTCGATGTTCGACCAAACATTGGCCCATAGTCGACCGATGTACGAACGATGTCCACCAATGTATGAGCGTTGTAATATACATCGACCGATTATCCTGGAACATCGTTTTATGATTAGCAAAGTATCGCTG
Organism: Saccostrea glomerata; assembly: GCA_003671525.1. Lineage (NCBI taxonomy): Eukaryota > Metazoa > Mollusca > Bivalvia > Ostreida > Ostreidae > Saccostrea > Saccostrea glomerata. The sequence continues at coordinate 40,068 of PRKT01000470.1, forward strand.
GTCCTTTGTAAGTCCAGCCGGCAACCACGCCATTTATATCATAAAATGCATTGGTTGCCCATCGTATGCACATCGCTTGATAAAGTGACTGGTACTTTACGGACTACTAGACCGATGTGGACTGATGTTGGGGCATCGTTAACACCACAGATTACTACCAATTACCACCGGTCTACGGCTAACGGCCGGGAATTATTTTTCATCTTAACATTTCAAAGTTAGACAATTTCTCCGTCAAAGTACTCTATGGCTTATAAAAATAATGAAAGTAATCGATTTTATTCACTTATTTTAATCAGGATAAAAATTAATCGCTCGAAAGTCCCAATATTCCCGCTATATTTTATTGTACTATCAAAATTCCTAATCTGTCTACAATGATATGGATGTCTGAATTTATGTTTACTGTGTATACACAGACTAGAAATCTCAATGAAACTCAATTATTGATCTTCGTATATACCCTACCAATGCGTAATATTATGAGTGGTTTTACATAATTAGGTTCATGACATACTGTAAATGATACTGTAAAGAAATACTAAATATTATTTAAGTTGCAAATATGAAATCTTTCATGTTACAGGTACGTTCGCGATTGTAAAAGTGTTTAAGGCATTCCAGATTTTAATTCATTGCAGTGGTCTAAGCGCTGTCCCTGTACTGCTAAGAGACAGATTCCGTAGGTCTAGAGCTCAGCCCCGGGCTGTGACGGAAGTGAGTATCCTTATAAAAGTGAATTTCTCTGTGCTTTCTTTATTGATATTTCTTCAGTAATAGAAACATTTTGTAATGGTTTGGGTCATTGATATCGGTCTGGATAGTTCAGTTGCTAGAATACCTGACTGGAGATGAAGGGATCACAGATTCGGTTCCCGGTCCATTCATACATTTTCTCTCTTTCTGTTACAATTTTAACAACAAATTCAAATAATTTGTAAGATTTTTTTTAATTAATGGTTTTATTTCAGACTCATCTGGAATTACAAAACTACAAAAATTGAATCTCAAATCAATTTGAGAAGATACATGTAGGTAGTCCTCATTGAAAAGGACAAAACAATTGATTATGTAGAATGTCACAAAACGAAGAAGTTTTGAGTTATATTCGGGAAGAATCCTGGAATAAACACTTAAACAGTGTAAGGAATAAAAAGTGTTACAAGCTAGTCGTGTATATAAAGGCTGTCTTACAGGGACTCTGTATCGGACGAGGACAATCTGTGAAGAAACAGCTAACTGTTATAATCTTGAAAAAAAACTTTTAAATTCCTGAAAGACATGGGCACTTCAGAATTGCTAAACTTGTGAAAGCACAATTAAGTGGTAGAAGCATTCAAAATATTTTAAACAAGGGAAATTATACAATTAGAAAAACAAATGTCAGGTGATAAAAAAATTCCATTAAGTTTGGATACAAAGATGTTAATTTCAAAAGGAAGTAAAGTACGTAATTCTATTCAATCGAATGGAATGATACTCTTCTCATAAACAAAACAACTAATTTAAATAAAATAATATAACCTTTTAGAAAAAAAAACAACATTTTACGCCCAAGTGCAAGTATAAATAATAGCGTAGCAAAGTGTACTAGTTATTGGGGTGGGCTTGGTGGGGGTATGGGTAGGACTCGGACTTGTTAGATTTGTTTTAAATGTTTGTAGAAGGTAAAATTCTAGCTGACAGAAAGTTGATAGTAAAACAAATTTAAAAACGTTATAGATAAAAGGCAGAATTTGAGAACAGAAAATGTTTTTAAAGAATATTACAATATAAAAAGTTGGTTTTTCCTACCACATATATAAAAAATGATGGCTGTATGTTGCTGATAAAAACTAAATAAAACTTCAAAATTGACAAAAATATCCTTAACTATATTTTAACTTGCTTCATGCTTTTTCATAACGGAAATAACAAGAGAAGAAAGAGAGGGTGGCGGATGAAAGCAAATTACTGATAAAAAAAAACACGGAAGTTTATGTAAAGAAAAGTCCCTTCTTTATTAAAGATTTGGCACTGATTACTTTAAAAAATCTTAAATTAATCAAAATTTTCATTGGATGAAAAAAAAGAAAATACATATCTCAGGGAAATTATCATTGTGAAGGAAGAAAAATATTTTAACTGGACGATATTTATGTGTGATTTGTTAACACAAGAACTACGACAAATTATAAATTTGACTTTACGTCACTGGAATTTGAACACTTTTGAGTAATTTAATAGATAAACAATACAAATTTAACAGTCTTGGGGTATTTGTGTGATGTAAAATATATTATGATCTGGATTTCACGATTCCTAGTTAAACCTCTTCATTTATAAGTCCCCTACCGATGAAACCGTTTCATCTAAGTGTCTCTGTCCGTCTGTCTATCTAGCTGTCTAGCTGTGTTGTCAGTCTGTCCCACTTGGTTTTCCACACAGTTTTTTTTTCTAAACAATTGAAGATTTTGGGCAGATTTTTTATGTAAATGTATCTTGACGTGTTATGGATCAATTTGAATTTTGTTCCGCATCATTCAACTTTTGACGAAATTATTGCATCAGTATTTTTTTTAAATTTAGATTACAATCAGCTTCGTGATGCAATACCTCAATTGTCCAAACAAGCTCGTATCTTAAGAGAAAAGAGGAAGTCTATAGGGCACATGTATCGTTTATGAAATACTCTCAGAATACTTGTTTATATGTTCTACATGTATATAAGCAAGATGTGTTTGTGAAACACTATGCGCCCGGCGGCAACAAAGTTCTAAAAAGCAATTTTTAGCAAATGTGTCTCAGTCAAGGTCACACTATCATTGTCCTTGGTGCCAGTTGAAAGTGTATAATTAGTGGATTAGGCATACCACATATGAAGTCTCTATCTCTCACGGTTTAAAAATTATGGCGAAAATTCGAAAAAAAGAAGCTATTTTTAGCATAAAGGTCACAGTCAAAGTCACAAGATCATTGACCTTGGTGTCAGTTGAAAGTGCTTAATTAGTAGTGTATGCATATCAAATATGAAGTATTCATCTCTCACGGTTCAAAAGTTTTGGCGAAGGTTAAAGTTGACAACAGACAGACAAACAGATAAACAGACAGACAGACAAACAGACAGACAGGACAAAAACAATATGCGTCCCGAATAAATTCGGGTGCATAATAATTCTTTAAACACTATTACTATGGTGAAGGAATTCTAGACAAATGAATATAGGATGTTTATAATGATATTACATGTTAAATTTCAGTTATATATTGATTATAAAAATGTACATAACGAAAAAGTCATATAGTTTTCATTTTAATTACATTTTTAATGTTATAACAAATATCTTGCAAAAATCACATAAGGGGGCTTATTTTTATTAATTTTGCAATAGTGATTCAAGGCAAACTGTGCATTCAGGTATCCTTTGTTCGGTATTTTTTTCCCGAAAACTTTTAGAAATATTATCATCTAATTTATTAGAATTCGTAACTAGAATCCTTATACAACATCTGTACTTATGAATACAAAGACGGAATTGTAACTTGTTTTACTTTTGTGGATGGTCATCATGACCAAAGGTGACTCTCCAAAACCAAAGACCTTTCGCCAGGACTACGTAACCTACAAAAATGTCTGCCGGGAAATGGATTGGGTTCCAAAGTGTGATTGTTATAAGGAAACGAAGGAAGGTAACCGATTCATAAAAAATCGTAACACTGTTTAAGCATTATCGTGATGCGTGTCGACCTTGCAGTAAAACATTTTAATTATTTTTAAAGCCTTTTGCTTAATAATAAGGAACCGTAAGGATTAAAAAAAAATATATTTAAAACCTTCTGTTGAAACCGCACACGTGACATTTGGCGCGTCTTGACGTCGTATGTAAGATGCATTGTGCTACCAAATCGAAGCCTGAGAGGCCTGTTTTAGAGAAGAACTTTTTTGCATTAATTAGCAACGTGTTTATTTATCAGGATGAGTTTATATTTAATTGAACATTTGCTGTTATTCTAGCGAGAAAACACATATAAACTGACTATGCTGGCACTTTACAAGCGATACTATGTGGGCCCAGAAATTCAAAAGAATCATTTGGATCAATGTGCAATTGCGATGTGTTCGTCATTAAAATGTTTGCAATATTAATGCTCATAGACTTAGTTCTCTCATGTCGTATGCTCCTCTCGATCATCAAATACTGTGCCCGATTGATCAATTTTAATGTGTAAAAAATGTATATGTGCAAGATATTTAGCGTTGTACTTGATTTAGCGGTCACTGCGTTCCACCAAGACGCTAAAAAGAATACACAGCCAAATGTAATACGATAACAGTATTGCATAGTATCTAGCCTATATTAGACATTTAACAGTCCATGCCCTCTGCGATATTGTGAATTTGACATATACATGTAATAGAAATTTTTACTCCTCGTCAACAAGCAACTGACGATATGGATATAGCAAGAACATCATTTAAAATTTAAGGTACTACAAGCTTAAATGCACCAAACTTTTATATATCTCATAACTCGTTCAACGAGATTCAAGGTTTTCCAAAGGTCTGGAAGAAAAACTGGTTGTATGAGCAAGATAGTGCAAGATTATTTCTAGCGATATTTTTAGAAGACAGATCGTCGACTTTATTAACAAATCTCCAATACAGTTTCCATGATCTAATCTACATCTAATGATTGATTGGTTGCTTGTTGATTTTAAAAGTCGGGAACATTCACTCATATGGTGACGCTACCAGTTACCTACTGAAGGCTACGCTCAGTACTTAAGTCGAACATTTTGGTACACTCACCTACTGCAACGCGAGGCCTGGTGTATAGCGTCTCCTCTGAAAAAAAAACATTTATATAAAAATATATTTTTTTTTTCATTTCAGGTTGTCGTGGAAAGGTTGTTGCATTTCATTCTATTCTCTCAAAAAGACTACATAACATCCCTGTGAACACAATCCTCAAATTTAACAATGTACTGACCAATGAAGGAGGGGGTTACAATCCAACGACAGGAAAATTCACAGCACCGGGAGATGGCGTCTACTCGTTCTCATGGACCTACTGTACAGAGACAAAGGATCCAAATTTTATGTATTTGGAATTGTGGATGACACAATTCGTGCCCACGTATTGATCCAAGGTCAGGCAAACGATTGGCAAAACACATCGAGACATCTCACTGTGAAAATGAAAAAAGGGAATCAATTCTAGATTAGAACTGATGGCTCAACTTCCAGATATATACATGAAAATTATAGTTTTTTCTTCAGATTACAACTGTCTAGCTGTTAGAGTTTTGATTGAATAAAATATTCCCTTGGAATTTTATTATTATTTTTTTGTTTATTATATCATTTTTCAGAATTTTTTTTAGATAAAATACACTGAAAGATATATAACACGAAATAATGTTAGTTTGCATTGCTTTTAGATTACCTAATTTTTTTAAAGATTTGTACCGCTCTAATTTATATACGCATTGAAAAAAAATAGTTTAAACACACAGGATGAAAAGCCAGGTTTCCCAAATTTGGAAACCCGATGGAAACATATGGGAATCGTGACATCAGTAGTTTCCATATAGTTTCCATTTTATGGAAACCACATAGTGGTTTCCACATAGATTCCCGACATGGAAACAATCAACCTGTGGTTTCCCAAGATAGGAAACCATGGAAACATACCCCGGTGGTTTCCACATAGATTCCCGACATGGAAATAATCAACCTGTGATTTCCCGTAAGTTTCCCAAGATAGGAAACCGTGGAAACATGCCCCGGTGGTTTCCATGTGATTTCCCGATATGGAAACAACCGACCTATGGTTTCCCGTAAGTTTTCAAAGATAGGAAACCATGTAAACATGCCTCAGTGGTTTCCATGCAGATTCCCGACATGGAAGCCACTGTGATTCAGGTCTAATTTTGGTTTTGTGTTTTGATTTCCATGGAAATATGCCTTTTTGCATGCATAATTACGAGAAACGGTCATATACAGAAGCCTATTTATACTCTAAAGTATTATAAGGTAGTATTTAAACTTTAAATATAGCGTTGACAACTTAATGTTAATTATTATATAATGATGAAGTTTTTCCCTTAACTTTTTTATAAAAAAAAAAGAACCGAACATTATGTGATTGCTATTGAGATACATAAATGTATAAATATAAAAAAAGATGTACAAAATATTCCCCAATCAAATCCCAAACCGGGTCTACGATTCTCATATGGGAAAAATAAACAATTTATAAAAATATAATTTTGTGGGGTTCTCAAACTTGTGAATTCAGTTTTTTTCATTTTTCTTTTTTCATTCGAGATTAAATAAGAATGGGATTAAATTTAACCAGATTATAAAGTCAATTAACTTCTTAAAATTCTAGAAAATGTTAAAATATTATAAATCAATTACAATCTTAAAGATATGACCTTCAAGATAACAAAAACACTGTTGTTGAATCCCACACTCATAACAAAAAACTTTTGAATCTTTGCTTCTGTAAAACTACATCGGCTGTTATCCTCAGATTTGCAAAATTTCGACATTCCGAATTTATTTGAATATAGGGAATGTTGTTTCTGGTCTTTGGATGTATTTGGAGAAAAAAACTTCTTACGCAGATGAATATCATATATGTACATGATTGAAGTTGTCGACAGGAACGTTAAAGTAATCATGTTCATCCAAAAATTTGCAAGATTTCAAATTTCCCTTTAAGTCAAATATTTGCTAATTCTTTTGTAGTTTTAAAAAACAATTTAAAACATTTAAATGGTAAACAAGTAAGAAAATCTCTTTTTATTTCTACAATGTACGGATTTCTATATTTAGAGATAAGACAAGATTAGCCCTTCTAAGTTACCACAGTTGTGCTGCATTAAATGATAAATCATTATAAAAAATATCATCACATGTCCATTGTGTTTCCTATTTAAATTCAAATTTAATATTTTTGAAACATGTCAACATTTGGTCGAACAAATCATTAAATAAAATGGTATGACAAAAGTGTTCGACTACAAAGAAATCAAAGTATTTGTTCCAGTCAGGGGCATAGATATAGGTTCCTTTCGATAGACGCCCGAGTAAGCAGGGGGTTTTAGTTCCGCCTTAATTTAAACACCCTATTGGTCCAGGACAAAGGCCTGCTGGGGTCGAAGCCTCCGAAACCTAGTAAATTCTCAAAAATTTTGATGTGTATATTTAATGCTTCTGATTGCATTTTTCTAACACAGTCATAATCAAGGTCTGATATTTGAGGTCTGAACTGTTTTTTTAAGTAAAATGCGGACAAACACACAGAAATGAGAAAGAGTCTGTCTGATATCGTTGTATGACAGGAAAGTCAATATTAAAATGTAATGAAATTAAAAAAAACAATTTAGCAATATTAAAAAGTTAACCAAATTATATCCCGGGAGAAAATTGTTTACTATCATTTTTCACTTATGTTTCTGTTAATTTTGATTTACATGTATATTGTACGATATTGTTTCTCAGTGATTTTTTTTTTATTTTTGAATTATTTAATTATTCATTTATCGCAAAATTATTTTTATGCTTTAAGAGCTCACAAGCATACATAGAAATTACGCCTGACTTCCTCTATCTCCGTATAATAAAAAAAAACGATGTGGACGTTTGTGGTTTCAAAAAAAACGCCTGGCTAACAGCCCACTCAATTCTAAAAATATGCATAACAGAGTCCAAGAATTGTTATTTAGTTCAAATTCATGTGGACATGTATACGTCAAATCTAGAAGATAAGGCTTTCAGTATATACTAAAACCTTGAACTACAATGTGTAATTCAAAAAAAAAAGATAAGATTACCTTATTAACCAAACATATTGGTTTGTTCGTATACCTAACGAATTTATTCAAAGCAATTTAACGACGTTCAAGTCATTGATTGGTTAAAATGAATTTCGTTGCATTATTTACATATGGAATTTTGCAGTTTTGCCTCATTCACTGTCAAGTTGTGATAGCTGGTGAAAAAGTTATGGATCAAGAATACGGAAATGCGCAAATCTTTGACTTGCTTGAACTATTGGGGACAAAAGTCAAAGAACAGGAGAAAAAGTTAAGACTCTTAACAGAAAATGACAATCACCAAACGGATCTCATCAACAGATTGATGAAGAAGAATAGGGATCTTGAACAATCGGTGAATGAAAACATAAAAGAAATCAATACCTTAAAGACTGCTTGTAGAAGTCTAGCTGCATTTTCAGAGAAAGTGTTGACAACGGTGCCTACATCTGACACTAGGAACACAACAGTGTCCAATATCCCACTGAAGAAAACCATGTTCATTCCCGAATCCGACAAGGAAAGACAAAATAGGGAAAAGACATATGAAGAGAAGCTAGATCGAGCCTCGAGAAGTAAGGGGGAAATCTGTTATTATGCAATTATAATTGATTCTTTCCAAACATGCATATGCATATATTTATCGTATTTTAAATTGAAAACAGATTCTCTGTAATTTTGGTTATTAAATTTTTATGTCAAATACAATGTAATTATCTTGCATTTTGGCAGTTTTCTCATCTGTTGACATAAATTGCCATGCGTGTATACGTTTTGTAAGCAAAAATATGCTACCATAGTCATCTAACTTACACTTTCCCTCGACCTCATAACTCTATCAAGAAGATAACGTTCAACTTGTCAAATGATAATTCAGGTGTCATACAATTTTGATTTTTTTGTCCTTATGGTCATAGTCAGTTAATAATCCAAATGGTCATAGTCAAAACTAATCAATTATGAAACACATTTAATACGTTGATATGAAAAAACGGATTTTTAATATTGCAGATTTCTCGAGCTCCAATACTGATCCAATCATCGTATCCGATTCGCCTGTTGCTTTTTATGCATACCTAAGCGCCAATGAAAAAGTTTCTGGACTGCATCATATACTAGCATTTGATTATGCAAAAACAAATATTGGAGGTGCATATAATAATTTTAATGGGATGTTTACAGCACCCATGGATGGAATATATGCCTTCAGTTGGTCTATTTACTGCACATATGGTTCGTGGGCCTTCACCGAAATCGGGGTTAATTCAGATGCAGTGGGTAGCTCCCTTGCCGATAGTATCGGCGCTAGTGCAGACGATACATCGACTGGGGTTGTTATCTTAGAACTTACTCACTGCGATGTCGTGTATATTCGCACCAATCCAGCTGTAACTACGACATATGACAAAGTCAGTGAGGAAAGATTCCGAACCAGTTTCAGTGGCTGGAAGTTGTATTAAAATATTTTACTAAAGGGCCCTATGCTACAACATTTTAAGATTATTTTAAACTTGTTCAGCAGGTATAAATGTAAAATGTGCTTAAAAATAATAAATTTCTATTCAAGCTCGGCTTTGATAATTTCAATTTGTTGAATTACACACTCAAGTATAGGCAATTTATATATATGCCTTTATAAATTAGAGTAAAAGAAAACGGAATAAACGCTCATTACAAGAGATTTAACGGGGTTTGAGGAATAAAAGGAAGAAGTCATGACTAACAACATTTATCATTATATAGTCTAATTATATTACCTATACAAGTTGCTGTCCTTTAAAAAAGGACTACAATACATGGACCATATGCATGTGTTTCTAACCGAGATTCAGTCAATTCAAGACAATTTCTAGGTTTAGTGAATATTCATGTAAGTTTGATCACAGTCTCTATTATGATCTGCTTAATTTGACTGACTGTACAGTGTACTTTCATAGCAAAATTGTTAAATGTTATCTCCGATTGGCCTATATAGTTTTGTAATTTTTAAAAATTGGGCTATATTGATCAAAGGAGGATCCAGGTTCGGCACGCCGAGCGTGCACCCCTCCCCCCTCACCATTTGAATTTCTTTTAAGTATACGTCCATTATCCTAACATCAAGGCAAAAAACATCTCATATTTGTTAAAAAAAAACAAAAAAAAAAACAAAAAGGACCTTGCCTTAGACCCACTGGGAGCTTCGGTACAGCCACCTGACCTTCGGACTTCTACTGCGCCCCCCCCCCCTCCCCTTACGAAATTCCTGTATCCGGCACTGTTAAATGATACATGTACCTCATAATGGCTGAGACTTGACATCTGTTCTGGATTTATACGGAAGAAATCTATAATTTGAAAAATATATCTGATGGTACACGTGTAGCACAAGTACGCAGATTTTTTTTTCAGCGCCCCCCTTTCTCCATATGGAAAACTCTTGCTACAGGCCTGTATCACGCTATACTTGGATTGTTGTATATCGAATTATTTTTGCAAGCCTTGATGCACAAAACAAATGCCGATAAAGTCAAGTTCTTCCTACTTTTAAAATGCATCTGCCATATAATTAATTTTAAGTTTGTATATACATGTAAAAGTCTATGTCTAAGAGCGCCAATAAATAAAGAAATACGATATGCAGGTTTAAAAGCGAAATTTGCCAATGAACAAGGTATATTCTCGAATAGGGCGAATTCGCGGGTGAGCTGTCTTAGTAAGGGGGCGAACTCTCCCAACCGCACATTCTCGGGCCTTTCCGACTGGCTAAGTTGTTTTTCCGACCTCTGACGGAAAGACCCGAGATAATGCAATTGCGAACTCTCCAGCATTCTCGCGCATGCGTAGCCTGTCGTATGCCCATGGCATCCTGTTTAACTTCGCTTATATATTTACTGCGTGGACCGCAGGGTCCACGCAATAATCTATACAAACGCAAACAGTTTATAACACTACATATTCACTGGATTTGAGGCCGTATTCACTGGAGGGTCAATGCGTGTGCAAACACATTGTGACGTCACAATCAACACATCAAACAACGTTTTTAGTAATGGTTGCAACGGCCACAGCGAGCTATATATCGGAGCAGGAAAAAATATTATACAAACCTATTGCAGGATTATTTTTAAGCATTTGAACGTTTTACACAGCGAAACTTGGAAAGGAAACACGGAGGTTACAAACTGTAATCTGTACATCTTTTTTTTTCAACGACAGAAGATCGTTAATAAAAATGATGTCATCATTCAGCCTTCAAAGTCTTATTTATTAGAATTCGGACTATATAATAAAACAATTCTGGACTCTTTTGGTGTTGAATAGGTTTTGTTATTCACTAGAAAAAATATCATATTAGCCGACAAATTGAATACCGCGCGTTAGCGCGGTATTATTAGTTACATAGTCTTTTAGTGACAAGGTATGGGATGATACCTGGTTAGTAAATTTCATACCAGATATGAAATTTACTAACCAGGTATCATGCCATACCCTGTCACTTAATGACTATGTAACGAATTTACCCCACAGCTGAAACATTTACTTTTTTTCTGTAGATTATAAATGGTTTTCTCTGATAAATGCTTTATCGCGATTATACTGTGCCTATTATGACGTCATGTTTGTGTTTGTGACGTTATACATCGTTTGGGTATTTACTAACCGGGTATGGATTAACAACTGACCGGGTATACATTTTACCCCACCTCTGTCGATTTTTCCGTGAAATCCTGGCTTACGATTGGTTGAAGTCTGTCATGTGAAGGCGGTGGATTTCTTATACCCGGTCAGTTGTAAATCCATACCCGGTCAGTTGTAATCTATACCCGGTCGATGTATTACGTCACAAACATAAACGTGACGTCAAAATAGGCACAGTATAAGCATGATGAAGGATTTAGCAGAGAAAGCCATTTATAAACTACAGATAAAACGTAAATGTTACATCGGTGGGGTAAATTCGTTACATAGTCTTTTAGTGACAGGGTATGGGATGATACCTGGTTAGTAAATTTCATACCTGACTCGGCTCCGCCTCGCCAGGTATGAAATTTACTAACCAGGTATCATCCCATACCCTGTCACTAAAAGACTATGTAACTAATACTCCACTGCCTTCACGTGACAGACTTCAACCAATCGCAAGCCAGGATTTCACAGAAAAATCAACAGAGGTGGGGTAAGATAATTTGTCGGCACGGCCAGGTGTGTCATAGGACCGAAGACATCCCAATTCAATACTTATATTTACATTCTTATTTTTTTCTCTTCATAATTGTTTATTTCGTTAATTTAATGTGAATTTAATGCCCTTCAAAACTGGTGTGCTTTATAGACGTAAGAGCCGTTTTTGACGTCGGAAAGTTAAATTACGCAGACGAACATTGAGAGGAAGAAAAGTGACAAATTTATTTTAAATGCACATTTGTTGCATTTTTCTGATAATTTAACAGGGTTAATCTTAATCAATAAAATTGTGTCAAACAATGTACATTTTAAATAGTGTTCATAAAGCACATGTACAGAAAATACATATAGTTCCTGCTGTGTATTCTAACGGGCAGTGACAAGGTTTCGCGTGTGTTATAGAGATTTGAACGTCATGAATTTCTAATGGATTTCAAAAAGAAAATTACACTGAATGTAAATATATCCGAGAATTCGTTATATCCGTGTTCATACTAAACGAGTTTTTCTTGTATCTAATATTGATTACATTACATTTTTGTAACTAAAATTTTTATCAGAAATATGACTGAGATGTGATTGCATGATACAATTGTGCGAACGTCCGAGAAAAGTGTTACAAGCTTAAGGTATCTCTCTTTTTGTAAAGGTATCAAATTTCTTGAAAAGGATATGCATATCCTAAGATTTATTTTGAATGATAAAACACTTTAAATATTTATTTAGTTATTAAAATCTTAGTAAAACAGATGAGCGGATTTTCTGGACTTTGCATCCAGAACGAGAACTCCAAAAGAAGACAATCACTATTGAAAAGCTATTTGCATATCCAACACAAGTTGCCTTTACCAGGTGTTTATCATATTTTGTAAAACAAAAAAAAAGGAAATTATCAGAAAATGTAAGTTCTCCAAAACAACTTTTCATATGAATGGTTTCTAAGACACGTGAATTAGATTCTTTATAAATCTGTTTTGGTAGGTTTTATTTTTCATATTTTTTTTTTGTCTGAAATAATTTATTTTATTTTCTTGTTCAAATAAAAGTCTTGTTCTTGGGAAGTGTATTATAAGTAATTACTTTGTTATTTAATGGATATGATTGATCGATTGTACATTGTTTAACGACCCTGTATTTAGAGAATATTTCATACATATGGAGTTGCCATTACTTGCAGTGGAGGGCTGCACATTTTGTCCTATACTCGGAACTCAGGGCCATTGAGCAGGAGGGTATCTATCCTTTTCGTTCCAGCTCCTACTGTGACACTGGACCTCGCTTAAAACAGTCTCAACCGAAGGACCGGTCACCACGTCCCAAAGTGAGATTTGAACCACGCCTCCATGCGGGATTAATGCATTAATGCCAAGTGCAGTTAATAAGCCAGATGTTGTTCTTTTATTTGATAATATAAACGCCGCTGTATAAACTTCAGGTTTAATATTTTGCTCAAATATTTTATTACATATCTTGTTTTGTCTTTTGCTCTTCATCTTTCCAATTTTAATTAATATTCGTATTGATTTTAAATGTTGTGCCTTTAAGAGCTTATAATTCATCCTCAGAAAGGTGTACTTGAAATAAATAAAATGCTGACCTTAACATTATGCTGTAATCATATATAATACTTTATTGAAAGATTTGTAATAACAAACATCTGAATCATAAAAATCGTTTGCAATATTTCCTTTAAGAAAAATTATGTTAAAAAATAAATGATGCAATTTATAAAGACAGCCCTTTTGTTACATAAATTCAGTACGTTATATAGATACTCTAGAATTCAGGTAAAATATGGTGTATAAATGTATAATTTAATTCTAACAAAAAATCAACAGAATGATTCAAATGGATCCCAGAATAAAATATGTCAAATAAGAAAATTGAACCAATGGCTTCAGATATTTTTGCATTTCAGAAAACTTTCAATGATAAAAGATCTTAAGGATTCGTTATGACGTCAAGATATTTGAAGTTTGACTTCTAGATATGACCTTGACCTTTATAGAACAGAAAGAAAAGAGATTCCTTATATACGTTTCCAAATATCAGTCCTCTTATATTTATGAAACACAAGTTACACTGCATTTAATAACAGACTGTAACACAAGTGTCTTATTGCATTTAGACATACATTTAAAAACAATCTACAATGTGAATTCCCAATGACCAATATAAAGGATGTCTCTGATTTTTTTCCCAAAATATGACAAAAATATGCCATAACATATCATATTATTTTTCCTGCAAATATCACTCACTGTTCAAAATAATAGTGATATTATTTGTTTTTCACCTTACCTTTTAAAAACTGAGTAATATAGAATTGATAGATGATTAGTGCTACCTTAAGATTATTTTATTAATTTTTCTCGTTGTCTGGATGTCTATTAAGTAAACTGTGCAAGTAAATAAATTCACCTTTAACCTTTCGTTTGGTTTTGCAGATTGAGGTACGGTACATGCGTGCCTATTTCATCGTCAACGCTTTATATTACATTATTTTATTCTAAACAGGAAAATTGCTTGATTCCGAACTTAAAGGAACTAAATGTATACCTTCGTTTGCTACAAGGTGCTTCGGGTTCATTATGACATCAATTGTGGGTGCTGCACTGCTTGAGATTCTGGGGTCTTCTAATGATCTCATGTAGATGCTAGGTCGTATTGTCTGCTTTAATTTAGACAAGATTAATTTGAAATCTATTATATCAATTCTTCGATGCTATTTCCTGGAGTTGTTACTGAGGAAAAGTTTGGCTTTTACCCTGGTAATCTAGATTTCCCAAAAAGAAACAATGTTTACCTTACAAGTATGATGTTCTACCTTGTGGGAAGTCTGACGGGGTTCCATTTTTGCGTTAAAAGTTAAGGTTTTCTAAGTGTGTATTTTTGTTTTCTAAAAACAGTCCTTAACTCATAGCTGATTTATAAATTATGTTTACAACCGATTACAAAATCGTGACATAATGTATGTTACAAATAATGAAGACACAAGAACTTGAAACAGGACATTTTTCCCAGTAGTTTTATCGGATACGAGTGAATTTACGTTAAGATTCCTCTTATTATCAAATCTTTTTTGTAATAAAAATGCCTTTAATCATATTTGCTGACAAAGTCATTGTATCGACCATCAAACTTACAAAATGAGGATTAAAAACAAGATCGTTGATATTCTTGCGTATCAAATTAATTATGAGATATAACCCCATATGTAGGTGTAAAGGGTACATATATATTACTACGTAAGACTAGTGAAGAAAATTGACGATTGAAAAATTGAAGACGTTTTCTAGTAGAAATTTGAATATGAAATAAATGTGTCAAGAGCTTTGATCTCTTTCGTTTCACGTTCATTTATTGTTGTACATATATTGTAGAGTTTCACGATATGTCTTAATTGTACTTCATCTTATTTTGCAATACTGAATACCAGAAAAGTTTTCATTTTTAAAAGATTAAAATAGTTTTTAAAAATTTTTTTAAATGAAACAAACATCTTAATCGTCGGTGACGTAAAATTTTTATGTCGTGGTTTTAAAAAAATGTTTGAGGAGGTTGGAAACTGTTATTAAATAATGAAGAACTTTTTATTGGTATTTATTTTTTACAATCTAAACACATGGCTTAATTAAAAATCAAAACAAAAATGGAGATCAAAGCGCTTTTTGCGATAAGGAGCATTTTACAAAATAATAAAAGATCGAATATTTCATCGTTTTACATGCCATAGAAATGTCTTTTTTGGACAATATATATTTAAAAAGCAGGCAAAATCATTTGAGAATAATTAAGAAATTTAATGAATTGAAATTATCTGATATGTTTTAAAATATTTCATAATTTTAGTTTTGCAAAAGAACTCAGTGAGCAGAAATTTATTATTATCTTATTTAGACATCCTTTTGCCACAAAATGATTATAATCCTTTACATAATGGATTTCGGTTTTGCATTGAACCACATAGTTTAAATTGAATATTGTGTGTCCTTGTAAAAGCTGAAACATTTTGCACTTCTTTTAAAATAGAGTTCAAGACAAATATCAACTGAAAAGCTCAGGATTGAACCTCTTTCAAATGCCTCATACATCTTTTTCTCAATTTGTGTTATTTTTATCCATTGGTGTTATCATTAAAATTGCATCAAAGCTTGAACAGAAACCGAGTTACTTTATTATGGACGACAATGTGACAAGAATCTTGATCTTGATGAACGTTTTGTGTTTTCAAAGATCATACATGTATAGGTTTTATCAATATACTTTGCAACTAATTTTTATGATGTAAAAGTACCGTTGATTTAGTCTTTTCTATCCTCGTGAAGTTATATGTTCATGTATTAGCAAATTAAAATCAAATAGTTTTACCAAATTCAAAATTGTGGTTTTGTGGGTACAGGCTGTACATGCAAGTTAGGATCTGCAAACCATAAGTATTGCATCTATAATCTACAACAAAACTCTTAAAGACCAACACATCCATAGTACATTTTAAATTAATTTTAAAATCTTCGGAAAAAATCGCATAGAGTTACTTGGATTATAAACAAGGAATGTTGGTGTTGCAGTAAGTGGGTTTGAAAAACTAAATGTATGATGAATATACTGTAGAAAACAAATAGTTTTTTTTCAAGCTTTTTTAAAGGAATGAATTGAATAATAATCCAAGTTATACTGCATATCCTGGATTGGGAGAGTTTACGCTTTATAAATTTAAACCGTGAAGCGTTTAAAAAAATGTAACATGCTTCAACCTAGGTTATACCTGTATAACTTGGGTTGTTATTCAATTCATCCCTTTGAATTTAATTTTCAATCATTACTTATAGAAAACAAGACAATTTCTTCCTTTGCAACGTCTTCAAAATGTTCATATTTTAAACATAACGACAAGCGGATTGATACATTTTCGTAAGTCATTGTGACGTAAGCAACCCAGGTTATACAGTATAGATTATTTTTAATCCAATCAAATGACACGTTACCACTAAAATTAAATCATTTGGAAATATACATGTAAGCATGCCATGTTTTTGAATACATCAGGATATACAGGTATTTGATGAGTGGTTCCTAGGTGATATACATAGTATATGTATGTAGTGAAATATGAAGACCACTAACGTGCAACAGGCAAAAACGATCCTTATTTTTTGTCAAATGTAATTGTCAGATTACTTAAAGTTAACGCTTCGATCTTTAATTTGTAGTCCTGTTAAAACTTTCTTTAAAGCAACGAAACAACATCAAATCATTGCATACCTATTAATATTTATTGATTAAAATGGTTCCGTACAATTTACAAAAACAAAATCATTATACATAATGAAATCGATATATTCTAAAGGATACATAATAATTCCATTACAAATCTAACCCATTTTGTTCACACTTAACAATATGTTATTGTTACTAAATAATAACTAATAAATAAACGGGATGTACAAAGCAAAAAAATCGAGAAGCAATCATATGAACAGACAATAAGGAAAAAGGGAATATTTCTTATTAACTTAAATTAATGATATACAATGTACAGTCATTGCAGTAACGTATTTGTTTCTCACGTATGTCAGCAAATTTTCTATCTTGCTATTTATAGAAAATAAATCTCGTTTGAAATTTTGATATGCATAAACATCCAAAATTTCTGGTGACATCAATGAACATAATTTCGTCATTTTATATCTAGTAACTGTTCAGTAAAGAGAAACATACCGGTATGATAACAAACAAAGATCGATTTTGGAAAAAAAAACGCAGCTAGGATAATGCTGTCCGTAAAATATCAAACTGTTCAGACTGAAGTAACTTCTCTGAACTACCTAGACATGACGTCATAATAGAATATGACGTTAAGTCACTGTATACTTGAGCTGACATGACGGAAAGTGTCATAATTTGTACATGGCATGTTAATTTATTTTGGGGTCTTATTTTTTTTAATTCAAGTGAAAGGATTGTTTCTTAAGCTTCAATATGCTGTTATAAATATGAATATTTGAAATGTATATATCCCTATTCATTTTGCTTGTCCGATATGCACATATTCAAACAATAGAGACACATTATGTGTGACACGCTCCCCTTACACCTCCGTAGACAGAGTTAGAATCTCAGAATCGTGTTTACATTGGACTGACACAAGTGATAAACAAAAACAAATAAAAGAAATACTGTGTAAATCTACAAGAGAAGTGTGTCCTCTACTTGAATTTTGATGGGGCTCGGGGGATTGTGTGTAGTTTATCCATTTTTGATTAAATCGCTATAAAGAGTGGGATATACCCCTCTTATCTTGGTAAGTAGTTTTCTTGTAAAATATTTTTTTAACAAGTATAATTAAACCTGCCCCCAGCACTTTATATATATCAAAGATCACGATGAGTTGATCTATGTACTAGCAAACTTTGTACAATATTTTTGTTTTGCACTTGTGCGGAAGCGATTTTTGTGCAATATATAGGAATATCATAAATCTCCGTCACGTGATCGACACAGTCAAGTGACATCACAAAAATGCTTTATTATGATAACTGATTAAACTATTATCTCGAGTTGACTGCAATTCCAAGCAAGGATTACATATTAAAATTAAATTCCAGCTCAAAATAAAAAAATATATTTTTAAGGCATTTTAAGCCTTCGGACATCCTTATTATAACTGCGTACATATTTGCAAATAAGACATAAACGCAATCAGTCGGAAGTTTAAGAGTCGGCATCAACATGTGCCTAGAATGAGTAAAAATACATCTTGTCGACTGATTACACCCTATGTATCGATCATGTAGTCAAAATCTTCTTAAGACAAAATAGAACGCTATTTTGGCTTTATTATGCCATAAACTATGATGTTGTTAAAAGATTTGAACATTGCTTGAATACCTGTTGAATACATGAATGTAACAAACAATAAAAATATCTAACATAAAAGATTTATACTTATGATGTCACAAATTTTGTTACTTATTAGTTAACAACTAGTTTACATTGAGGCCCTGAAAACATTTATACAGACAGAAGATTATGTACAGAAACATATAAATATAAAGCGAGTAGAATATAAAATTAATATTTACGCATGTCAATTATATATTAACAGATAGAATATTAATGCATAGAGCTTATGTATTCCAAAAGACTTGATTTTAAATTCTACAAACATATTTATATTTTATAAAAATCATTCCGATTACCATTTTTGACCAGTTACTCGGAGTTTATCCTGCAAGAAAGAAACAAATCAAAAACTTGGAATTTGGAAAACTGACTACATTAATTTTTTAATGATAAAACCGAGTACATGTACATGTATAGATGTTTGAACCAAAAATTTGAACCAAAAATGTAACATGATTGACCAAAATCGAAAGTATAAATCGGGAATGATACAGTTGTTAAAATAAAAGTAAAATTGCCTGAAATTAATATAAGAAAATTTAACTTTAAAAGTGATATATGCATTGTACAGTACATGAAAGTAAGGAAACCTTGGTCATATAAATAAATAGTTGAATATTATGTACAACACATAATCAAACATTATACTTAATCCGAGTATCATGATTTTGAAGCAGTCAGTAGGATTAATAAAGATTTAGATTTGAAACCTAGTTACGAGAATACTAAAAGGAAAGAGGTTACCACTGAAGTGGATCTAGACTATATAAAGGCTCTGCTTGCCTGTATTCGGCCTCTTCGTATTTCCATTTCATTTCATTTAATAAACATTCTAATACCCTGTCTTCCTGTCTTCCTTTAAGGTATGCCTCTTTGACAATGTATCATATCACTATCGCACTTTTTTTTTTGTCTTACGTTTCTTGATTTCATTGTATTAATATTATTCTGTATTTTACCATAATATTTGTTTTAATAATCAGGATAATTTTGTTTCAGATTATTTTGTAATCTATCTTCGTATTTCCATTTCATTTCATCTAATAAACATTCTAATAACCTGTCTTCCTGACTTCCTTTAAGTGATTACGCGAACCAGAATCACGAAGACACGAACTTGCCACGATTACCCTCGCAAACCAAGCAAAACCCCTAGAAACCTATCAGCTGATCACACAACTCAAACATAACAAAAATAATCTACAAAAATTCATTAAAATTGGTAGCGAAAATTGCAATCGTTGGTTGCGTCAGATATAGACAGGTGGTCGTTTAATACAAAGAATTTTTCAATTGTCAACTTTTTTTTACTTATCGGGCGTTTTAATGAGTAGCTAATGAAAAAAAATCGCATGTCATTTTGACCTTCATGCCGAATACTTATGGCTGTTGACTGTATTTGATATTTGGTATTTTTGTTAGTTTCTAGGAATAAAATTAGAGATTAGTTGATTTGATTGGTTTTCTCCTAGGCCTGTGAGTTCTAAACTTATGATAATCCTCCGTTCGTCTGTTATATATCCTTGTCTTGATTTACAAAGTTTTTCGACAACAAAAGGAAATACAAGGAATAGGACTATTGAAAAATCTACAAAGTAAGTAGAGAATTTTTGTGCATCACCATCTTTTAGAACTTGTATTATTATGTAATTGTAAACAATAATTAACAAGCATTTAAGAATAAAGAGATACCAAACATGGGAAAATTTCAACTTTGACAGGATAATATCAAATTGAACTTCTGAGAGGTTTTCATCGTTTAAATTCTTCCTCTTGCATACAAGAAAAATTTCATCTAAAGCGTCTGTAGCTATTTTCACCAATTCTAAATAATACCTTTTTATGTACATCACTGCAATTCCAAAAATCAGAAAATAATAAAATAGAGTTATTTTTACAGGTAAAGCAACAAAAACAAAAAATTTTATGAGTCCAATAAGAAAACTGATTGATGACACCACCATTCGCTGAGTTAGCAAATGTAAAATGCAGAAACAAAACAATAAAAATGCCGTAAAATATTTTTTTAAACCGGTAGCTGCAGAAGTTTTATAAAAATGATAAAGAGGCAGGAACAAATATAACGTAATTGGAATGAAAAAAGATATCAGTACCAATATTTTCAATTGTAATAAATACAAAAGTCCAGCTAATAGCAAAATCAAAACAAAAAGATATGCTAAAGAGATCGCTGACAATAATTGCAGGAAAAAATAAATAAACTTGAAAAAGAGTTTCCAGATAAAGATGCCTATGGATTTGACATCTGCAGTTTTGCATCCTGAAATTTAAAAAAACCTTATTTAAGCCCGTTATGCTTAAATAATCCCATATTTCCCACTATTGTTGATGTCCCTGACATACCCTCCTAATTAGACAGTGATTCCTTAAATTTCAATTTTTACTTGAATAACAATCTTAAAATAAATCGGAATACCGTCTAATTTAGTAGATTTGAAATGCACGAGGCATTTCATGTTCTTTTTTATTGCCCCACCCCATGACGTCAACTTTAACTATAGAAAATAGTCCCAAAAAGCACGAACCAAATTTTATGATTATTTAGTTACTGTAGCCAAATATCAACATTTATAGAATAAACAACAAAAGAATTTTAAATTATGAACAAAGCAATCTGTTTACTTTATTGTTAATAGACAATACGTCGTCGATGTATCTAAATGTAGAGTTATACTAATCACACGCTTGATAAACACTCCGCCTTCTCATTCGAATAATAAAATGACCTACATGATTTCACAATGAAGTAAACAATTTTAATTAATGGATATTTAATATATATTGCAAGTTTACAATACTATATATACATACTTTACTGGAAGATTTTAGCTCATATACAACAATGTACGTCTTTGAAGAGGTATAGTTATGAATTCAAAAAAGGGGGTAAAAATGTATTGTTGTTAAAATTATTTTTTTAATCTCTTCACAAGTAATTGCCTTGAAAGAAGTTCTTCCTTTGGAAAGAAACATGTCCTATCTCTTAATCTTGACAAAAGAACTTGAATTATTTGAGAACATCACAGTTTCCTAAAACCACCGAGATTTGATAAGGTGCTACAATGTAAGTATCCTTCAGCAATCCCGCCCTCAGTCACATGTTTTGGTAAGGTAAATGGAATAATATTTTTCATGTAACTTGGTAAAGACTATGTGATAAATGAACCATAGACTTAAAACAATGTGATAAAATTATTGAAGTTTAATATCAACTTTTTTTATCAATACATGTTTTAATTTAGACTTTCTAAGAAGCTTGGACTTCAATTTGAACAATGTTATCCCCATCCAACTCCATACACTCAATTATTTTAATGTTGTGTAAATTTCTTTTTAAGAAGTCGACCAGATGACACTCAAAAATAAGATATATGAGTACAATTTGACGATGACAGAGGAGCTAGACAAATGAAAGTAGGATAACTTGTGACTAGCAAAAGCTAACCTAAACTTTCAAGTTGGGTCAGTTTAAATAAGTTTATTACTATTATTAAGTACTATGGTATTTTAGGAGGAACACAGTAATGTAAGAAATAAATCATACACTTGACGTTTGGAAACTATACAGGCTCTTCATGGGATTTTTTTTTGTCAACATTAAGGACATACGCAATGTACATTTACCTACTGATAATTTCTGAAGATATTCTAAATGTAAACTATTAATACCGTTACATGTACTTAGACAAAAAAAAACAGCATGCTTTACCAGGGGTTTTGAAAAGATATCAAATTTTGAAAATTTTTGCATTATTCAAAGAAAAATGTACAAAAATTAAAAAAACATAAACTCCAGATTTTTTTCATCGAAATTGTTTAAGAAGAGGTTGACAAATCTATATAAAGACATTAAAAATATTGCACACAGGTCCTTCATTTAGTGGAACTCCAGGGAAGAACCTAAAAAAGTTCAAACTACGTTGCGTGTGACCTTAATTGTATATAAATGTGTACATGTATATTTAATTACCTTCTTGGGATTGATTGTCATCATCCTCATTTCTTCTTTCCAATTCATTTTCATCTGAAAAATGAAAGCTTGAAAATAAATATTTCAGTTGCAAATATTAAAAACAAGTCCAAACAGAGCAAATCTTACTGTGATAGCTACAAAAACAAAGTTTGTTATGAGTAAGAAAAATTAACCTTAAATAAAGAACAAAACAACATTAAACAAGGGTACATTTGAAATACAACTAAAACTTTTAAGCAACTTGTTGCAGGTTTTTCCTGTTTCAGAGGTTTCCTTTTAAAAAATCTCTCTTTGGATGCTGATAAATTGACCTTTTGACCTGTTAATCATGAACTATGTACATGGTTTTGAGAAAATACACCCCCAATTTTGCAGACTTTGCCTTCCATTTAACCAAGTTTATCCCAACCAAGCTCGATTTACTCAATAATTATGGAGCTTTGTAAACTTCATTTAAAAATATCGACCAGATGACTCCCAAAAAATTGACACATGAGTAAAATTTGACTGTTATAGAGGAGCTTGACAAATAAAGGCAGGATAACTGGTGACCAGCAAAAACTAACATAGACTTTCAAGTTTAAAAATGTCAATTACCGTATTCTTATTAAGTACTATTGTATTTTAGGAGGAACAGTAACACAAGAAATGAATCACATCTTTATGTTTGGACACTATAAAGGCTCCGTGTGGGATTTCATTTTGTCAACATTTATCGTATGTAGATGTGTACATGTGTATTTATTAATTACCTTCTTGGGATTGATTGTCATCATTCTTATTTCTTCTTTCCAATTCATTTTCACCTGAAAAAAGAAATAATCAGAATCCGACACAAAGCA
>PRKT01000470.1:64098-129329 GCA_003671525.1 Saccostrea glomerata
ATATATATATATATATATATATATATATATATATATATATATATATATATATATATATATATATATATATATATATATATATATCTTCTTCTCCTGAATCACTGATCCAAGAAAGATGAAACTTACTCTCCAGTTGCGAAGATTCAATTTTTTTCAATTCATTACCCCTAGGGGTAGGATCGGGCCCCATAAGAAGTTCCAAGTTTCACTTAGTCATAAATAGCAAAAATCTTTTTTTAATCGTTTTCCTAAAACCTGCAAAGCTATGATGAGTGTTATTTATATACATACCAATGTACCTTCAAATTGAAGACTTTGTACTTTATGTTATAATGATACTGGAGATGAATACATGTAGCATAATATTATGTCATGTCTAAATGGTAGTACACAAAAATGTAAATCCCATCAACATGGATAAATTTATTAAGTGCTTTAAAGTTTTCAAATTTATTTTCATATTCGTTTTCAATATCCGTAACAAGTTCATTAATATCGTTAAAAAGAGAGATTCCCATCCAGTTAATGTATTTCAGACAAATCCTAATGTTTTGAGTCCGAACAATTATGCAATTTAAACATTTAACAAAATCAACTAATTAAACTTTGTAAATTGATTGGGTTTTATTATTGAGAGAGTTAATTGCTTTTTTTATAACACTGTCATTTTTTTCATTTTTCTCATGAGTGCTGTATTGTATTGCATTACAGTACGTTTTGTTTGTACATTCTCTATACTGTTGTTACTGTTTAAGAGAATTAACTATTGAATTGACTAAAGTTTTGGATATTATTGAGCGATTGAAAAAATAAGAATTGTATTTACCTGTTCTTTGCTTCGCAGTACGTTTAAATCGATAGAAAGAACTCGGGAAAACGTCACTGATGTTATTCACACCATGTGTCCTTTTGACGCCACAAATATTTCCGGCTAATATTTCATACGTTATAAGAAAGAAGAATGCACCCAATATTGTTGACGAAATCGTAATGCCTAAGTCACAGCACAGGAATACACCTTTTCGCCTGTGTTAAAAAGAGAACAAATTGGCTCGCTAGGTTTAAGAATATCTAAATAATCATGCACTTCAGAAGCGGCTATGTGATGGTGGTATATTGTTCGATATAAAGAGACTGGAAGCAAAATCATGAAATAAAGAACAAATGTCAAACGCAAAACCGGTGAATCAAGTTGACGCTTGAATCCTTTACACATTTTATTATCTTTCCCTTGTGATTTTTTTTCTCCCTTTGTATAAAATCTACGGTACAAGAATTTTTTTGATGCTCTTTTTATGCTATAAGGCCTGTCACCTTTTCTATAATGGAAGTCATTGTCCTCATGATTAAAATTGATATATGCATAAATCCAAACGTATTGAAGAGCTAGAAGTAAACAAACAATAGGTATTATGTTAGGTCCAGAAAACTTTCCAGCATATTCAAATGTGTCATCGTATTGGGTACAATTTAAATCATATCCGACCCATACAGTTGTAATCCAGTAAAAGGCTGTTTGTATGGCTGTATCTGTAAAATTACGGTTACATAAAAGATAATTCTCGGAAATGTTACCTAACAAATGTTCCCATAAATAACGTTTCATGTTCTGTACCGATGTTTCAGAGAAAGTACAATTATTTGTATTTTGGATTCTCATTGGTATGGTAATATTTTTCTTTTCTCCAATAGTTTCAAACAAATTGAACGTAACCATATCAATGTCCACGGGAAGTTGTACAAGAAACTTTTTCTTTTTATCAACAAATTGCCATTCCATTAATTGGTTCTTGAGGTGGTGTTCATCTTCCTTTTGGGGTTCACAAAAATTGGCAATAATATGAATGTAAACTATGTTTGTTTCATCTTTACTCATAATTTTCAATAATTCTGCTTTTGTAACATCAACTTTCTCTTGAACAATTTCAAGCTTGCATGATTCAGTGTCATTCACAGCATACCTTCCATCAATAATGAATTTCTTACAGTGTTTTCTCTCCGTTGTCGTTGATGACTTTGCAAAATCAACAAAATACAAGCAAGAAACAACTAGGAAGAAAACTTTCAACTTGTGATCAAACATTGTGGTTCTCCTTGTTGTAACTGAAATCAAGGATAGAAACGTATGTTTTAATAAGTTAAGAATGCAATATTTGCATTAATTTTTTTGAGATAACTGCACGATTTCAATTAAAAAATAAAAAAAATGTGTTTGTAAATCACTAATACCCCCTCATAGCAACATAGCGAAGGTTTAACTTTTCTAAAATGCAAATTAAATATATCAGTATCCAAATAAGGGTCTTTTCACAAGAAATACGATTGTAAAATATGAAAGCACTTGCACCACCTGTTCAAAGGTTATGACCGAAGATAAGTTTTTGAAAAGTAGGTCAAATTCCAGGTTCAAGGTCAAAGGGTCAAATTAGTTGGTTCCTTCTGAAAGGTCTTGTCACAGGAATTAAATATGTGAAGTTTGAAAGCCTATGAACGGGCATGTTAAAAGTTATAGTCAATGTTTGCTTTTTTTACAGTATGTATCTTAATTCTAAGATAGAGGTGAAAAGGTCAAATTTCTTGGTATCCAATAAAAGGTCTTCTCACAAAAATTACATATGAAAAGAATGAAAGCCTTAGCCCTTACCATACAAAAGTTATGGCCAAGGTTAGAGTTTTTTCATAAGTATGGAAATCTCCAAGGTCAAAAGGTCAAACTTGTTAGTATCCAATATTGGTTTTGCCACAAAAAATACATATATGAAATATGAAGTCCTTGTATCTACCGTTCAAAAGATATGGCCAAAGTAAAAGTTTGAAATATTTGTGGCAAAGTGGCTCAAATTCCAAGATCAAGATCAAAACAACAACAAAACAAAGCAAAAACTTTATACCGCCGAATCTTCGATTACGTTGGCATGAAAATCACGTATATTTTGGAAGTGTATTTGCATATCGAAAAGTTCTTTCTACTAAATGAATTAAGAAAAAATATGAGTAAGTAAACATACCTCTAGGAATCAATAAATTCAATGAGTCTTGGCTTTCTTTTTGTGGAAAACCACTTTTTACACCCCCTTTCAAGTCCTTCTCTTGAATCGTGACACAAATTGACGTAAGGTAGAATTAAGATTATATCTTGATAACGAAAGTATATGAGTCCTAGCATGACCTCATTTTAGCGATAATTTTATTCAACAATATTTTTTATCTATTATACTTGTGCTCCTCAGCATTTAGGTGAAAAAAAGTGATGTGGACAAATGGTCATTTCTTTTTGTCTGTGTTTTTACAAATATTCAATCTTTGTTTGTTTGTTATTACTTGTCGCTCAAGATTTCTGTCCTCACATTAGAAAAAAATAAATTACATGGGATCAAAAAGTCAGCATTAAGAAATCTCTTGAAATACTTTAACTTTGTACTCTATGCTTTTTTATTTAAGTGATGCACTTTATTTGAAATAACAAATAGTATTTTATATTCAAACACAAACTCGATCAGCGGCAGAGCAAACACGGATTTTTAATAAACAGAGATGGGGTATATCTTGTACCCCGAAAAAGTGAGCATCCCATGTCGATTTTTCAAATTTTCCGTGTGCTCCTTTTCATGATTGCAAAATCGGAAAAATACACTGACATTTCAGTATGTATTCAATTTACTAACAATCCGTATGAAACAAATCAAAGCACTTTTAAGGCGTTATATGAAAAAGGAATCTTAAATGCTGAATTTATTTTTATTGAGCTACTTAGTATTATACATTTATAGCCAGATGATTTTAATATTTAGACCTTAATAGAAATAGAAGAAGAAAAATGCCCCACTTTGTATTGAATCTAGTAAATAGGTTACCTCTTTGAAGGTCGCGTGATATATGCAAATAAAAATGTGTACAACAATACGGAGATCATGCCAAATATTTCAATATCGCAAGTACGAACAACAATATTAAGTTTTAAATCATTTCTTTATATTTTGAATTTGAATTTTAATCTCTTCATGATTTTTAAGCCTTTAGAATGTATATATAGCTTCAGGGGCAGGAATAAGGTGTATATGCAGCTGTGAGACAAAGTTTAAGCGACAAATTTATCCAAAAAATGGCCCAATGATATATAACGTACAAGTTGAAATTTAGTGAGGGTTTAATTTTGGCATTATTAGCAAGGGCACAGACGTTAAAATTAGATATCGCTAAAAATAAATTTGTTTCAGTGTGTTATAGCTTCTTTATGGACCATTTTAAAATAGTTAAATTGTATCTCGCTAGAAAATGAATACTAATTTTTAAGGAGAAATCGCTAAATTTGTGTCTCGCTAAAATTTCCACTGATTTGGTATAACAAAAAATATTTTCTGTACATTGTTTTATCGATGTTATTTTCTCTTTCTAATGGTGCAAAAATTATTCTGATTTTTTCAGCAAAAAAAGTTATGAATGTTTGTTTAAACTATACTCGTTTTTCGATCCAGACGCGTAGAAATGCGTATATGCCATGTCAAAAAGCAACGTTAACGCTTTTTATGCTTAGGAAATATCCTATATTGTATTCTTAAAACAGTGATTAAGATATATGAAGTTTATGCCCTTGCGAAAAGTCAATTTAATTATGCACCCCCATGTTAAAAATGTCGAACCTGGAAAATAAATAACATACATTCCATCGATAATTATTGAATTATTGCATTAAACAAGTATTTACATTGGTATTAAAAAGTGTCTATCTAAAAACTGTAAATAATCTGTTAAATTAAATAATTTCACTGTAAAAAGGTTACTTGGTCATGTATGCATGCATGTCATTACAAACTTAGTTTTACAATCACCTATTACAAGGCAAAAAGAAAAATTTTCATAAACATGATTTTGATACACCGGTGTTTAATGTTAATCGTGAATCATATCCCAAACACAGGTTAATAAAGTTCACGTATTGATGCATCTTCATCCAGGGTTGTATATGATAAACTTGATAAAAGCAGGATTAATCTTGATAAAACTTGTACCTATCATTATCACTTGTAAAAATAAAGGGTTATTTTTATGATCTGATTTAACATGTGTTAAATCTAAATATTGTGTACTTAGATAACACAATGCATGTACACACTTTATTTGTTTTACACTGTTTTATGTATATTTACGTATGTTTTAAAGGTATCCCCTACTTTGCTTTCTTAAAAGTAATGAAATGGAATTTGTAAATATCTTTTTTAACTCAATTTAAGGCTATCAAATACGACGATGTACATTTATTATATGATTGTAAATTACTATCTCTCTGATTGGCTGAAATTCAGCAACATTATTATTTGGGATGGGGTGCATATGGTTAGAGGGATGGAGGGGACTCCCTTCCCCAACACTATTTACTGATAATAAATTTTACTTTTTTTTTTTACAGCTGTCAGTTTTTCATGATAATCCTGACTCCTTTTAAAATCTATCTTATAATAAAACCTGATTTTTTTTGCAACTAAATAGATTTTAAAATTTCAAATCAAAACAACTGGTAATATTTTTGAAAAACACAAATATTGAATAAAAATTAAATCCATTCGAAATATAGAAAGTGTAAGTAAAATAACGAGAGAATAATTTGTGTCGGAAATGGTTTATTTGTTAAACTGGTGGACTCTTGGCAAATTCTTTCACCAAGAATAGGTAAACTTCTGGAAGCTTTTGCATATCTTTTTTTCATTTTATGAAGGGGAGGGGGTGTACGGAAATACTGTAGAGTAGCAAATAATCATGATGTTTTTGATTTCACTATGTTCTCGATCTATCATTTTTCATTATATGCATATATATTTAAGAGAAAGAGGGAATCATAATTTACATGTGTTACGGATTTTCTTCATTACCAAAATAACCCACAGATTGGATCACCCCAATTTATGCCCTGAATATTAATCTACGTATCGTAATTTTATTTGTAGATATAATGGGAATATTATCAATCAACGTATGTTATTAATGTATGCTTTATAATTCATTGTCTATGTTTATTTCATGAATATCGTTTGGTTTTATTGTACAAACCCGAATTTCCTCCATAGATCAGCCCAATGGTAATAACAAATGACCGTCTGACATTGTTATTCGACCCAGGTACCCAAATCAAACTTGGCATCGTTTCCAACGCAGCACAGTTAAGGTGTGCAATGGAAATATCGACTAAATTTTGTATTCAAAAATGTATTTGTAATCGGAATGGCGATTATTCTTAGTACATTATTTATATCAGATAATTGTAATTATGATTAATAACTACATATCGAGGACGAATATATTTTATATTTAGACTAGTCACGTGATGCTTCAGTCAGGCGATTTTAGCACATTGCCTTGCATTATTGATGTTACATATAAATATCACTAGTGCAAGGGCATAACCAAGTTTAATTTCCAAGTTTATTATATAATTATTTTCAACACACATTGTAGTTTCTAAAAAGTGCTGCGATCCTGTCTAATTTCTGCAATTTCATTGTTACAATTATATTTGTATGACCCAATGCTATATTTTTTTATGGTCAGCGGCATGAAATATTGATTTAATTAAATTGTTTTTAAGATTTCATCAGGATCGCAGCACTTTTCAGATACCTTAATAGTTCTAGAGTTGAAATGTAAAAGCTTATTATGATCCATAGAGAGTATGCCCTTGCACTAGATCGATTTATTAAGACCCCCACATTACCCTCCGGTGTACTTGCATACAAATATACGGCAGTGTCAATTAAATACGTAATGTACAGAAAATATATTAATAAAATAGTGAAAACGACATTAAATTCAAGTTATTGCTCATAGAATATCTGTTAATAATATTTTCTTTAATTAGAAAATAAATATTTTGTTGAGAAAATATTACTTGATCTGCCTCTCACTGCATACAAACTATGTCACGTTGTAAGAAATGACGTCATATTGACAAGTGTATTGCGATCAGTGACATGTATATAACTTGTTATGTGGGATTTAACTAAAGTCAAAACAACACGCTGTAGTAAGTTTTAATGTAGTTGGATCATTTCTTACTGGTTAAATTAGCAAATCAACTCATTTTGTGGTTTTTTAAAGAAATGCTGTATGACGTATATTGTGTATGATGTCATAGTCAAGTTTTCCCGTACAAATTAGGCTCCGCCTCCTTTTTGTAACCTTAACTGTGCTGCAAAAACAATTCCCAAACAACAAATCATCCCTTTTCCCACATTTGTAATGCTAAAGCCTTTACTTGATGTAAAAGTTGTTAGTGTTACCATACAAACGTCGCGCGAATACTGGCGGTACCGCTTGTTATTCGCGCGTGAACTAATTCGCACCGGAATACCAAAAGGTATATAAAGAAGGCACTTTAGACTTTTTCTTCAGTCTGTGAGGTTGGTCAGCCCCTTTAACATCTGACCAGCTCAGAGTCCCAACTCCCCATCATTGGGTAAAAACTGAGGCTCACATTGGGTCAGTTCACCAATATTGGGTAACCCAATCTACCTTATTATTATACATCCTGACCCAACTTGAATCAGCTGAACGTACTATCCCATTGTTGATATTGAGAAACCCAATCAGCTGACTTTTATATATCCTGACCCAATATATTGTATTGAATTAATCATAAATCACTATTGTTATTATTTGAATAAATTCATTTTTATAGATAAACAAATCTTGTTGATTAATTAAGGTAAATCACAGGAATGAGAGGACTCACATAATTTTTGTAACACCCAAGATCGGGTCACGTTACACATGTAAAGAAGTGCATGAGTAATACATAAAATACGTGCACATATGAAACACATCTTTTAATGGTTTTTCCCTTCTACAATGGCCTAAAACTAATAACAATGCTATAATTCATCTTAGAAGATATGACTTTATTCTTTTCAATATGAAAATTAGGACCACGCAAATACCTTTCAAAAGTGATCCTAATTTATATAGAAAAAAGTAGGATTATATTTAAACACACAGTGTGTAAATTTGACTCTCAAGGCTCTCAAGTTGTGGTTAAAAAAACCCATTGAAACCATTGACAACAAATGAGAAATATTGTAATTTGTCCTTGGCATATGTTTCAAGGTTCTTTTCTTCATGATTTTCTCATATTTTATCCTTTATTTTTTTTCGTGTATAACTTAAAGTTTATAAAATGCTATAAATAATGTTTGTTATTTTGTATACTTTGTTACCATAATATCAAATAAGAAATTTGATTTACCAAACATGCTTTTCATGACTTTTAAGACATCAGACGTCTCATACAGAATTGGGGCTGATCTATCAAGTTGAAGTATCTATCCCTGTCGTTATTGCATACGTCGTTTAAGCGTTAAAACCTTAAAAATTAGAATAGTATCAAATTAGACTAGATATAAAATTCTTGCCCTTTTTTTTTTTTTTTTTAATTTCTGTTTCTTTCTATATAAAAGTTTATTTTTTATTTTCACATTTGAAAAATAAGATTGTATTTTTTATCGGGTTCAAACTACAGCTTACATTTATGATGTACGTCCCGTTGAATACCATAATACACATACATGTATTTGTGTCGTAGTAACAAAACTGACCAAAAATCAAAATCACTATATTCATCTCTACTATATCTTGCTTATGTTTCCTGCGTGGCGCAGTGGTTAGAGAGTCTGTTCTAGAATGGAGGAGAAGGAGTTGATCCTTACCTCGCAGACTCGAGTCCCATTATGTGACGTGGAGGCTGGTCATTCGAATGAGACCGTATAAATCGAGGCCCCGCGTCGCATTAAGTGCTTGCATGAAAAAGATCCCTTGCTGCTTTATGTCCCAGAGTGCCAAGTATAAGACAAAATTTGTAGTTCTCAATCCGCCAGTGGTGGCTTCTTCATATAAGTGAACAATGTGCGAGAAGGATGTTCAAAAACTAATTAATCAATCAATAGTATATATACTCGCTTATATCTTTTTATCTAAAAAAAAAACATCTGAATACTTCTTGATTTACACATTTTATTTATCATTTTAATTTTTCTAATGGAACCAGGTACATATTAAAAATCTTATTCAAACATTCCATCTCATCTTGTCACTTATCAAGATCATGACATATAAAAAAATGCTCAAAATTATATACATTTAATCGTCGGATCGATCAGTTTAATGAAAATTTGTTAATGAATATTGTGGAACATCATCAAAGGATGCTGTAGAAGCTTCGTACAATGTTGCAGAAAAATCAATGTAGACAAACCAATAAAATTATCAAAAACACTAACGTCGTTTATAATTTTAGATGTTAGGCTTTTTTTATCCTAACGCTCTGCTCGACGTCTCAAGTCTCCAACTTTTGTAAACACTTATTTCCAATTCTGTGCTTGTTACAGATTTTAAGTATGGGACTCTAAACATCTTTAAAAAGCGATTTTTAATCCTTGAAACATGTTGCCATTGTACTCGTATCTTGCAGCAATTCTTTTTTTGCCTGATTTTAGTTTAGGGTATTAAAGACATTCATCATAGAGTTTGGAGAAAAGTCTGAAACTACGCGTGCCACAGCTCCTATACTAAATTTCAACTTATATAAAGGGAATGGGTCTTTTTTTTTTTCAATATTATGAATTTTAAATATCTTTTATTGTTATCTGATGAGGCTGTTTTTCCTTTAACTCTTGTCATCAAAGGTATTGATGTGTTTAGTAGTGATAAACTTCTTAAATCACAAAAGGGTCCAATCTTGTTTTCCACCATATTTCAATTTGATGACTACGAGGATACATTGACTATGCATCTAATCAAAACTTTAATGAGCCTAGATACTGAAAATCTTCTTTCTGTTCATGTTCTTCTTCACCCTACAAATATAGTCCTACTGGACATGTCATTACTAGTGACGTAAATATAGTATATATAGAGGACCTTATATCATTTATATTAAAATTGTCAAAATTAAAGAAACGTGTAATTTTATAAATATAGGGCATATGTTTATCTCAGCAAACTTGGATATTAACTGCACTTTGTCCCTTTTTGTTTCATTTTTCTAGGGGTATGAACTTGATTAAATTTAATTTAACGTATATACGAGGGTTGTCCCGTAAAATCGTGGACAAAGCGTTTTTCTCGAAAAGTAATCGGCGGACTTAGCTGAAAATTTCAGTAAATGTTTATTTATTATATCTAAGTGCATGATAATTTGTTTGATAAAATATAGGCAAAAATAAAGATTTTATTATGCTTGAATGTGCAGGAGGTATTGTCCTACGGCACATGGTCAAAAAACCAATGTTTTATTAAAGAATACACAAGTTTAAATTCAAAATAAAAGTTTTAAATACATAAGATTTGGATTAAAATTATCTTAATTCAATTCTACAATCAATTTTGTAGTTTTTGTAAAAATTTTAAAGCATTTGCTTCATTTTTGGCAGTTTCTCGACCATTCGAAATGGGAAAGTGGTGAATACAACACGCGAAAAATAGCGACGTTTTATGACGTTACGGCGCACCGGAGAACAGTTCAGGTTTATTTCGATGTTGTAATGACACCTTTAGAGACTTGAAATGACCATAGAAGAAAAAAGATTATAAAAATATCACCATATCTTAAGTATACAAATGAAATAGGAGTTTTCTTAGCGAAGTTTTTTTATCGAGTCCCTGGGTAGTACAAAACATACGGATAAACTCCTAATGTAATAGCAAAAGACGCTGTCACAGTAGACCACCGATATGAGATTTTCTATTAGTTGAATGATGGTGAGAATATTGTCCGTAACTTACTTATAAATCTTCAGATGATCGCATGAGGGTGCCATTTGGTTCTTCGGCTCTTTATGGAGACTAAAGAATGTGTATCAATGAAATTCCTAAATTTAAGTCGGACTCATCCACCTTCATTTTCACCAACGATAAAACGTGACGCTGTTTTAGACACTTTGACGTTATAATCCATGCGCCGTAAGGTGATACAATACATGGCATAAAATCTCATAATTTGTTTATTTATGCATATATTTATCTGAAATTCGCTGTGTATATTACTAAAATATGTACTAAATAAAAGTGAAAATTTTAGAACGCAGTGATGTTTATTTTTCACACTAGACAACTTGTCCACGATTTTACGGGACAACCCTCGTACATGGCGGTTTCAGACCACAAGAAGGTTTTCTATATCATGTAATCAATTACGCAACAGTTTAGGTAATCACTTTTATTCATAATTTGGTTTCATTCTGTTGTGAAGTTTTGATACAGATAAGTACCGTATAACGGGTATTTTTTACGTGCTGCTAATTTTTTAAATCAATAAAATTTAAACACGTAAAATTTCACATAATTTGTAAAACGGCTCGTGTAAATTTTCAACATGGTATATATCAAAGTAATGCTAATTGTCATGTACTGTTTGTATTTTGAGCACTTTTTTAGTCAATCTTCAATTGGGAGCATACAGGTAAAACTCAATTAACTTGTATAAATAATAAAAACATCGTTAATTAATTAATCAGTTAGACCTACCTAGTTAATCTTTTTAAGTATTTTATGAGACGCATAACTTCTGATAATGACTTAATAATTACAGATCTTCCAATTATACCCGTGTTTTCAATCTTTGACACATTTTTTTCTGTTTCATGTGCTTTGAATAAAAGTTCGACTTCTTGTATACTTTCACTTCAATTAAGATTGTTTGAGTTGTCTCTCTTTGTTTTCGGTACCAGACGAGCACGTGGGGAACTAGGCTTTGTGTTTTATAAAGTATGAATAAATGAAGGGTACATTGTTCATGTTAATAAAGGTAAATGATTTTAAAAAAATATTCATTTTGTAATTTTTTGCATTGTTTATATTGTTATAATTTAATATTGATCTCTTGATCTCTTGATCTCTCTCTCTCTCTCTCTCTCTCTCTCTCTCTCTCTCTCTCTAACATCGGGTTTTCAGACACATTATTTGTATGTAAAGTTAACGCATTCAAAGTGCTGACAATCAGTTATCTGGAATTTTATATCTGATGATGTTAATTTTGACGGACATGTTCAATTCGTAAAAAATTAATGCGTTAATTTAAATCACCCTTTTTTGACCAAAATTCGTAAAAATTTACAGCAGTAAAAATTACCCGTTATACGGTAGTTTATTACCGTAATAATTTTATGGATTTCTTGACCAATTATTACATAAATAATTACAACTATTTTCTATGAATTAAATCACATCAGTGGCAAAGTGCAACATATCTGAGTGTCTTGTTGTTTATGAAAATGGAGAGTGAAGGTGGTTCTCGAAATTCTGTGATAGTACAATAATTGTGAGTTGGGTTCACGACAGTACATGGAATGTTAAAGAAAGAAAACTTCCATGGATTAATTATTTTATCAAAATGAATTTGCATTGGCAATTGTACATAAATATAATATAATTGTTGAAGATTACTCCAGGCAGAGGTCAAAACATGAAAAAGAAAAACTTGAGACGTTGTCAGAATGGATTAAAAGTATCGCGTGTAAGTTACAATAGTGTTCTCTTTGGTTGTCAAGACCCTCATGTTGACCACAAAACCAACAATAATTGTATAGAATATTTTAATTTCAACTTTCATTCCTAGGATAACGAGGGTCGTTCAATAAATAATGCAACACGTCCTCTACAAAAAAAACATAAAACATTCTTAATAGTTTCAATCCTTCGAGGCATTGCCTTTTTTTTTTACACATGTATTATGTCTTTGCATCCATACACAGAAAACCTCAGCATACTCATATTTAGTGCCCCAAAGGCACTGACAAATAACATATCCCATGACATATCTGACATTGTACAGAAATTTCTCTGCCTTTGCATGAAATCTGCTTAACTTTACTTGGTGCAATTCGAACATGAAAGTAGCCATTTCTAGTCCCCTATTTGGATATATTTACATGTTTTGATGGATCTCACAAAATACACGAAAACTAATAAAACATATTTCGAGCACTTGCTTCTCTTTATTATAATAGAATAACACCTTTTCTTTGTTTCAACATTTTTTTTTTATTATTTATCTTATTTTTGGCAATAAAAATGTGCAGAAATGTTTTGTTATTCATCAAGCAAGTTCATTTTCTTTTTTTGTTATTGAGATAGACCGTTGCCACATTTACTGCATGGTTTTCTCTAAGGCATTTGTAAGAAAATAGGGCACCTATCTAATAGA
The DNA here is from genome assembly GCA_003671525.1 of Saccostrea glomerata. NCBI lineage: Eukaryota > Metazoa > Mollusca > Bivalvia > Ostreida > Ostreidae > Saccostrea > Saccostrea glomerata. Next base: position 77,285 of record PRKT01000470.1, read on the forward strand.
AATATTGTGAATGTTAAGTGTTTCTTTTCAAAATTCTACAAATTGCTGTGATGATTTAATGTTAAGTATCTTTTCGATGTCTTTCCATATAAATTTAGCATTTTCAGACATCATGTGGCGCATAACATCGATATTTAGAGTGTTCCCCCACATTTCAATCGACAAGATTGATTGTCATATTCAAAATCTCCTTCTTTCTTCTGAGTTATAGTATCCATCTGAAATTTCAAAAGAATAGAGCATTAAAATGACTTTTTTCTACATATCAAATCATATCATAAATATGATTTTTTCGGCGATTTATGTAAAATGCACAGATTACTGTAAACCAACTATTATTCGCGAGTGAGAAATTTTCGCGAAGTTCGCGAGGGCCTCCTTATCGCGAATATTTCTCGCCGCGAACAGTTATGTGTCTATTAACAACAGATCCAAATAGACTTGATCGCGAAAATAATTCGTCGCTAACTAGTTTATCCCTTTTAATTCGTGAAAAATAGCCGTCGCGAATAAAAGTTGTTTTACAGTATATACACACATGCCCTTATTTTCATTTTCTTGTAAGAGATAGATTATAAACAGTTTTCCGCTCAGTGCAGTGACCATGCTCATTTCAAAAATGAATTTCTCTGCAAAGACAATAGGAAAATTCATGGGGTTTTCTTTCTTTCAGATCTATTTAGTAAAACTTTTCAACTGTGGAAATATAAAATTAAACATTCAGAATTTATTATTATATACTGTATGTTGCATTACTTATCGAATGCAACTCGTAAAAACTACTCTGACTACAGAAGACCTTGTTTTTGCCAAATAATACAACAAAGGTTTGTTTTAAACAACGTTATCTATTTCAGGAATGAAGCTTATTTCAAGATTTGTTATACGATTTAACGTAACTTGGGGCGATTTACGCTTTCGAAGCCGCGAAGCGGTTTATAAAAAAGCGTGAACTTCCCCTAGTTATGTTATATCGTATAACATAAGCTGAAATAAGCTTCATTCCTTATAATTTGTTTTAAGAGTAGACAATGAGACAATATTTTTCTCCGGAAAATAGATATTTTCCTCCGAAAAATAGCTTCAAATATAGCATATTTAAATTAACGTCAAGCGGAGTTATACGTTTTTCGCGTAACTCATTGTGACGTAGGCATGTTATGTTACACAAAATGTATAAAATCTTTTACTCAATCAAATGACGTGTTACAATTGAAATTTAATTATTATGTAATACAATACATGAAGCTAGATGAAAAAATGGGAGACCATGTAACACTAAAATACAAAATACTGACGTCTTGAATAATAAAGGAATTTTGCTTTTGACATTACTTTAGACATTTATGATGACAAACTGTAAATCAACCTTTTTGCGATTCATAGTTTGAAATCAATCCGCAAGGATGAATTTCTTTTGAGACTGAGCTCCCGTACCGACTTCATTTTATAACCCAATGAAACGGTAAAAATGATATATTATTCCATCGTGTTACAAAGAAATTTAGGCATTAATTAGAGTGCTTTTGAAATGCAACATATTGTATCTACGACGTCATGCGACGTCACAATTAGAAATATCCTAAATGGCTCGTTTAGTTTGCTTTCCATTCGCAAGAAATTCTGATCATGTGACCAATTGTATGTCATTTAAAATTGAATTTCAATTCAATTAGCATTGTCATAAAGGGACTGATTGAATAATTGTATTTTGCTAAGTCCCTCTCGAATTTTTCACTCATATTGGGACGTCAACACTTACCAGTGGAGAGCTGCAAATTTTGTCCTGTACTTGGCACTAAGGGCCATTAAGTAGGGAGACTTCTTTTTCGTGCCAGCACTTACATGTACTGCGACATAGGACCTCGGTTTATACGATTTTATTCGAAAGACCGGTCTCCAGTCCAACAATGGGATTCAAACCCGTGACTTAAGGATTGTCTCTATACTCCACGACTTTAGAGCAGACGCTCTAACCACTGCGGGCATATAAGGAAAGACATCAGCAAATGTAAATATTTACAAATACAATGCGAAATAAAAGGGTCGGTGAGGTTAATATATCCGAATTCAAGTAGACTTTTAACTTGCGACTATTTCTGGCTCGCGAATAAAAGTTTGTTGACAGTGCTATAGAAACACAAATTACATCATCTTATTAATTATAATGAATTGTTATCTTTTATTAACCGAACAACATATGTGTATGACACATTGGCATGATTACAATTTAAATCTGATGATTTTACTTTGCATATATTAAAAGAAATAATTTACATACTTGCATACTTGTAAACTGTGAGTAAAAACATGAACATAATTAGAGTCAATTAATTGTTTTAATTCGGAAATCCCTTTCAGTGGTATCGGGAGATTTTCCTGTCATTTCTTGACCAGTAGTCGTTCTCGATTGTTTTCCAATCTTCTTTTCTGATCATGGACAATTTCTTGGCCAAAGAGTGACAAGATCAATGGATATGTCACCCTCAAAACTGCTGCCCCTTGTAGCCTCTATCAAAATCTAAAAGAAATTGTTAAATGATATACATTTAAGACTCAGAGAGATTTTTACCTCGATGCTCGTATATGAGAAAATGAAATCTTAAAATGTGCATTTCTATCAGCAGTATACGTTTCATTTGACAAACTTCAATTACGTACATCAGTGCTCCAAACTGAATTCATAGGACGAATGGTAGACTACAAATATAGCTTTGATTATACATATCATCATTAAGAGAACAAGCATAGTCGTCAAGATGTCTCTCAGGCTATAAGCGAGTATTAAGAACAAGAAATACTGTGTTTAGACAAAGAAGGACTAGATATGTTTTACATTTGAGTCACGATTAGTATACAAATATTTTATCAATGCCTGATATTATCATTGTTAGTTTAAAGAAAATTAAAATTCTTTTTACATATTATTTTTTTAAGATAGGTTGAGTACAAACAAATCCTCATTTGCAGAATTTAATTCACTTAAGTTTAAAATATTCCAGATTTTGTTATTAAAGAAGTACCGGTGAAACTGGAGGGTATTATAAGTTTAATTCCTCTGAGTTTGTCCGTCCGTCCGTATATCTATCTGTCCCTCTGTCAGTATTTCCCACTTGATTTTACGCATTTTTTTTCTTAACAGTTGCAGATTAAGACCGATTTGTATTTTTATGAGTTATAATTACAGATCAAGTGTGTATTTCGTTTCATTTCAAGATTTTAACGGAATTAAGACATTTTCAATTTTCAGGGTTTTTCCTTTTTTTCTAATACTTTCAGATATTGAGTTGATTTTTTGGTATGTGACTTTTGATAAGTTATAAATGAAGTTTGGATTACATTCCGCATCATTTATTTTTAAAACAGAATTAAAGCATGTTCAATTTTAACGGGGACCAAATTATACCTCTCAGTAAGGGATTTCTATTATTGCACTCTCAGAATGCTTAAGTTTTTTTAAAATGTTTTTTATAATAAATAAATCTTTTACCCTTGTTTTTCCATTCAAACTGACATTAAGACTGTCCATCTTCTGCCAGCTACTTCCTTGTTCGCCAGAAATTTGTTTTAAAACAGTCTGCTGATAGGAATTGTTCACTGTTTTGATTATAAGGCTTCCAATATTACTTCTACGCATATGATAAAAGAGACTTAGACAGTAGATTCTATCTGAAATCACATGGTTACAACTTCAGTGAAGAAAGGCAAAGTTTATAACCTAGAAACCAAGTAATGAAATTATCAGTATTCATAATATTCAATAAAATGAGAAGCTGTTATCTAGTTTGAATGACTTATTTTAAGAGTAGAAAATATCTATCAATAGCCAGCTTCGTATCTGAACTTCTCAGAATTTAGATACATGTATATCCACAACGTATTTTTTTTATATTAATAAGAAGCAGAATTTATTCAAAGTCTTATACCCGAAAAAAAATTTTAATTTAGATATATTAATGACGCATTATCAATAAATAAAAATAACTATTTCCCTTCATTTGTTTTTATGTTTTATCCTAGTGAACTTGAAAAGCAAGTTCATGAAATAATCATATCAACAGTCTTGTTAAAATTCATCATTTCTATAAGTTCTATGGTTTATACAATGACCTTCTCTTCAAAAACAATCGATCTTATATTTCTGCAAATGCTGATTGAGTTTTTTCATACTAATTCTTAGGTCATTATTTACAATTATTTTACGATCATGACAGAGAGCACAGGGAGGGTTTTTATCTGACGACAAGGTAAGTTCACTTACCCATCCCCACTGATTCCTCTTATAGTATTTTGGAGGTCTGTGATTGCTCTGACTATATTTTGTATTGTTTGAATGAAATGAGCTCGAAAACTGCATGTCTATCACCTCAATATATTTTATTGAACCCAAAACAAGAAAAGTGTGATTTTTTTTAATTTTAGATATTTATGTTCATTCATTTTCATGCAATAAATCATTATGAGTTGCATTCAGCTACTAATTAAAGTTATCTTCCCTTTTTGTCTCATAAAATTTCTCACAAATCACTTGAAAATTGTCACAATGAAAAGAAAAGTCTTATAATTTTGATATTTGTTTTAAAAATTTTTACATATTTGAAAATCTTTTCAAAAAATAGTAAATGCAGAAAAAGTAAAATGTTTGGTTCCTTTTATCATTTCATGCGAGATTTAGTAGAAATACAATCATTTTGTTTACGTGATATATCCAATAGATCCAATAGATAATACCTAAAAAGGTATTGTTGCTTTCCAGTACGGCGTTATCTCCATACTGCCTGGGACTCGATGCTTCGATATACATATAATAACTACCATGATAGGCTGAACTCGGTCCTGTACCAGTAGAAGAAGTAGATCCCTTTTAAAAAAAATTATGTATCTATGATACATTTTGACTTAACTAAGTGCCATACGTGTATTAATTGAAGCATGTAATCTCATGTTTTACCGTATGTCTTGTCCAGTTGAATATACCAGAGTCTGAATTAACCAGGAAGCAGTTGGAGTCGTAGAGACTTTCAAAGTCGCAGGTATCTATGTTTAAATTAAAATAAATAACTCTTCTCGTATTTGTATAAATGAAAAATACATCTTGCATGTTGGATATCATCAATAGCTAAAAATAAGAATTATTATTTTTAAAAACTGCTAAAAAAGCAAAGAAAATTATGAATGGTTTGATGAATAAAGTAGAAACATTTAGTCGATTTAATTTTGGTTTTCTCATTAAATATCAAATTTTAAACATATTCAAAATTTCAAATGGTCTCATGTATTGAAAAAAGTTACTGTGGAAAAAGCATATACACATTATGAAAGTGCAAAATTTTAAGATTGTTTTAATATATATTTTTTTTCAAATAAGTGGGTTTCGCTCCATTTTTTAAAATGTATTTATAATATGAAAGAGTTTATCAAATGATACACCTTTCGGTTAGCGGAACACTAAGGTTTAATATACTGTAAGGAAAAAGAAACACAGGGGAAAATTTCTGACCGCATGGCCAAAATTACGAACACTTGTCAGACCAGAAACCTGGTTAATGTGCACTAAAATCAGTGTTCAGAATTACTCAACCATGAATTTTATGACGTCACCTAGGGAAAATATTAAAATAAAAAGCCAAAATCCACGTGCAATTGATGACGAAAAGTTTGTCAATGCTTATACCATTTGATGCGCTTGAGGAATATACATTTTTTTTTCAGGATTTACAGACGATATGCATTTCTTGCAATCTTGCAACGGTGAAGGGTGTTTTATGGGGTGTGGATTTTGCGTTGCCTATGTTAGAACAGAGGCAACAATGGACTGGTGTTCAGAAGCTAGAAAATATTCTCCCATAGAACGTCTTAACCGTTGTCAGAAAGGGTAGGGAACATAACCGTTCCCGATCAATCGTGACAATGACGTTGATGCGTGACAGGGTCACCTCAGGCGCTCGGGTACCTCATTGTATCGCCTGTTTTAAAGCGAATTTATTGCAAAAAACTGCCGATAATAGAGTAAGTCATCATAATCATTAAATTCACCAAGAAAAACCGAACGAAACCGATTTCAGAATTCGGATTTTTGAGGTAGTCAACTTTACGTTGGTGTTCTTCTAACTGGCACATGATCACGCGCTTTTGCTATTTTTTGCCGTGATTACCCCGGAACACACTCTCACATTTACCTTTTCGACTGGTCTCTGTAAAGTCCATATTTTTTCGTTGAACATCTCTTACACTTGGTGAAAGATAGGATTTTGAATACTCTAGCTGGTCTCTTTCAACAAAGGCCTTCCTTGTTGAAAGGGTTGATCATGAAAAATACTCCTTTTTAAAAAGGGTGACTCACTGATAAACTCCATGCCAGAAAGTATTAAGTTTAAGATGCGTAAAGGAGACATTGAAGATAATGAGAAATTTCCATTTTTACTTGGGGGTGGGGGGTTATCGTCATACGAGTTTCTATGAATAATGAGGCAAAATCAATTGGGATTTTAGTTAGATATTCATTAAAGGTTATAATTTAAACGTTAGATAGGGAAACTAGAAGAATACATTAGGTAGAATAAATGTATTTCGCCTAAATAATTTCCCCTGCGGTTCTTTTTCCTTGCGGTATCGCGATATATAATCTGTACTGTTTCGTGCCACAACTTATGTATCTACCTGAGAATTATTTCTAAGTAAATTATTGAAGAATCATATCAGTAAGAAACTTTCAATGTTACCGTTATTATGATATTCATGGTTTATTGGTTCTATGGTTCAATGGCTAAGATATTTATGATTCCCAGGGTTTTTATCGCTTTGTTTCAAACACTAAACAGGCAACATTTTCCAACTTATTAATTTAATTTGGCTGGGGGATTGGCCCACTGTAAAGTTTTATTGTTATTATTTCATGCATATTTATATCAAGAACTTTACTATCAATACTTTGACTACAAAAATTGACCTCTATGTCTTTACATGTATCATATTACATGTATTCATTATTACTCAGATAATACAAACACCAAATGTATAAACTCTGTCATAGTCATTTTACTTACAACCATAAGTTTTATTTCTTTCGCCACAGTTTACAAGGCTTGGATCTTGACATCTCGCGTTGATGTCGGAGAACAACTGCGGTAAGGACACTGTTGAAGATATGGGCTACTTTGACTGCAATCGTAGAAAAAAGGACATAGCTCCTTGTCTTCAAACATGAAATTAGGAAGGTTTCTACACAGTTCGTCAACGGTCCAGGATAAAATTCCTTGCAAAAGAATGACAAATATAAAAATAAAATCAGAAACTGGAAGAAATAATACAATAAACAATATTTTTATTTTTATTTTAAAATTACATGTTAAAACTTACTTTTAGGAACACTTTTCAATTTGTCAAGTAAAGACTTATATTCAGTTAAATTGCTCTCGAATTCTTCTGTCCTCTTCTTAAGGAGGTTCTGTGTTTTAGTGCAAGTTACATTGTTTCTTTTTGCTTGGATTCCAAGTTCAGAGAAATCTTTCATGGTTGATTCAAGTGAAAGTTTACAGTTCTGTAATCTGTCTTCTAATGCGTTTGTTTCGTTGGAACATGAAGATATGGCAGTGGATAAGTTTGTATTCATTGTAAAGATTATGACGTCATACTCAGATAGGTTTCTTAAAGCAACTTGTAAGTTTTCTTCACATCTCTGCAAACTATCGTTCAATGTAGCCAAACCCATAATCTCATTCTTTAATCTTTGTGTAATATTCTTCTGAGAGCTTATCATTTCCAGATGCTTGAGCTCAGTTGAGGACATATTTAGCTTGTATTCAGATATGTTCTCTCTACAAATGTCAAGGCTATGTTCACAGCTGTTCAAGGAATTATTCATTTTTGATATTTTGTGGAAACTTTCTAATTTTGTTTTATTCTGTATTTCAAGAAGATTCAAACAGTTTTGTTTATCCATCTCAGAAGACTGTAACTCTATCGATGTTTCGTTCAAGTTTGATAAAGTGTCATCAAGTGTCAAATTGCACCTCAAGCTCTCATTCTTAAGTATGAAAACTGTCTTCTCCACTAATTTAAGGGCCTCGGAAAAATCTGTGACATTAGTTTTTACTTCCATTAGGACTTTGTTACATTGTTTTAAACTGTCGTTAATTGCATCTACTTTTGCTCTCTCGGTGTTCAGTTTAAGTGAATTTTGTTCCATTTTTTCGATTGTGCGATAAATTGTTTCATTTGTCGTTCGAAGAAGAAGACTTGTATTTTCAAGGTTAAACGTACATCCATCTAACTTCTTTTCACAAAATGACAGGGATTTATTTAGTGATAGCATTTTGTTGGTTTTTGTTTTCATTTTATATTGAAGCTCCTGAAGTGTAAGATCTGCATTCATATTTAATTTGCTTAAAGAATCAATTGTATTTAAAGACTCCGAAACATTCATTTCCATTTCTTTAAGTTGAAGTTGACATGATCGGGACCTATTTTTGTACAAACTAACCGTGTTTGCGTCTTGTATTCCAGATTGTTGCACCTCAGCTAATTTTTCCGTAGTTAATCGATGCATAGTATGATATACGTTTAGTAGAATACCACATGCTTTGATACTTTCGGTACATACATTTTCTTTCAACTTCTCTGTAAAAGGTCCCTGAAATTTCCTTCTGTCCTCATAAAGTCCTTGTGAAAATACATTATACACTTTGAAAAGTTGAAAAATAAAAATAAAATAAAAACTGAAATACACACTTTTCTTCAACATATTGGAAAAGTTTCTGTACTGAATAGTTAGGACGAAAGTGTTTTTATATACTTCTCGCTGTGTACTTGTAACAATCATGTGATTGTTAAAGAGATTATATGCTGATCTTAACCTCGAGAACAAAAAACATTATTATTAGTGTTTGTAAGCGGCTCAGTACATATATTTATTTAAGGAAAGGTCATTTCTCTTCTTGATTTTTATCTTTAATTTTAATATTGATGCATTAATAGTTTCGCTGATAAAGGCTTGTTGAAAAAACCAACTTTTTCACACACATGTACATGAATATTGTGCTTTAAGAATTAATTGCTAAGTCTATAAGATAGATGAGCATGATCGACTGTCATATACAGTGGACCCTCATTTATCCGGACACTTTGGTTCCCAGTCAATTTGTCCGGATATGTGAAGCATCCGGATATCTGAATCACCAGTTAAGACAAAATGACATTTAAAAATTTCGTTCCGATGAAAAATCGTCCGGATACTGAAGCATCCGGATATCTGGTGTCCGGATATCTGAGGGTATACACCTTTCTGAATATTTCCACAAAAAATACGATTAGTCCTCTATCACATTAGGTATTTAGATCAAATAATTTTTCGAGATGGTTAAAAAGTTTAAAAAGAATTTAAAATAGCTATTACTAGAGGATCAAAAGGGGATATTGTAATTTTTACTTACAGTATAGAATTAAGAAAAAAACACAAATATCTAACATTTTTGGGGGTAGGTTGGCTTGGTGGGTTTGGTACGTTTAAACCACATGTATACTACATTAGTGTTATCGGAGTGGAAAGGGGTCAGTTCCAGCGACCTATTATTTTTTTTATATAATAATTACATACAGTGATACTACATGTATTGATCGACATACCCATGTGCAATATATATAGAAACATAATAAATACTATCATAGTAATAGATGTAACTAATGTCAGGAATAATTTTTTATTGATATCATTTTTATAATATTATCTGCTTGACATCTACACACTCATGGTAAAATAAAATTAGGTTGAAAGCTAGGTGGGGATTTCTTTTTCAAAAAAAATTACAACTTATATGTTGAGTGCACAGGAAATTTAAAGAGTAAAAAGAAAAAATATATCTTGATTATTGGAGGTTGAAAAATATTTGGAGTCAAGCCACTTTTAGTCAGTCGTCGGGAGAGGGCAACCAATTAATTTTTTATGCAAGTTGAATACAGATCAGTGTATCGTAAATCTGGAAATTTTTACGTCGATTTTATTTTACGAATTCGGGTCAAAATGCTGTTGATTAATTTTTACGTTTCAAAATTTTGCAAATGAGCACTGCTTTGTTTATATTTTCTTATTGGTAATTTATTTTTAAGAAAAATATTTTTGCGAATTCAATGCACTCGCAAATATGCAAAAAAATTATCTACAGCAAAAATTTCCAGATTTATATTATATGTGAAAAATATTTGACCTGAACTCGTACATGTAATACGGTGATCGCAGAAAATATAGGTGTTTTTGTTTCTTTTAAGAATTATTCAACAGGCGATTAAAATTTCCGATATAAATCGGAATTTATATTTCAATTACCAGTGAGGACATTTTCTACAAAATCCAGCATCGTCAAGAAAAAAATCTTGTTCACTGTAGGAATTTAACCGTAACATTTCAAATAAATATATCACAAAAATCTTTCTTTTTTTCAAATCGTATTTCTTTGAGATTAAAAATTCCAATTAAAAGTTGTCTTTGAGAAGTTATCTATACAAATTTCATACATGTAGTTAATACAGTTTATAGGTATATAAACTTTTTTTGTATTGCATGTATGTTTCAGTTACAATTCAGTGAAGATTTCTCATTTATATTTATTTCAATGCCTTTTCCTTGACCTTTCATTGGTGTTTAAGTGACTACTTACTTAAACGAGATTATTCAATACCGGCTGCATTTCATATCCGTAATTTTTGGTAATTAACAACTTTTCATTTCCGACATTTTAGTGTTCCTTTCCGCCAATTTTCCAGTTAGTACCTTTAGTAGCAGATTTGATGTCTTTACCTTTAAAAAATTAAAGTTCTGTGTAGAGCAGTATCATACGAGAGTAAAAACTCTATTTGAGTACATCAAGTGCCTCGGACACAGGCTTTGTGCTGTCAATGACATTCAAATTAGTGCAAATTGAATGTGGTGAAAAATTTATATGCTCACCGAATTGTTTTACCTCCACTTAGTGCTTCATAAATCCATATATGTATAGATGTAATTTAATATAATTTTATAAATAGATGTAGTTTTATATTTTCATCAATATTTTGCAATAAATACTAAATGCTAAAACGTATGCAAATGAATCCTTGGGTAGTGTAGATTTTAAACTGTCCAAATTAAGACCCGTGGAGTAGGGTGGGGTCACAATAAGTATTTCAAGGGGGGGAATCTGGAAAAAAAATAATAAAATAGTGGCCCATGGGTCTCTTGTTATAGCTTAGGCAAAAAGCCCGTCCTTGGCTAAAGAAAGAAGCTTACCTATTAAGTAAACTACAGAGAAGGAACAGTTTATCTTGACATGATTTTGACAACATTTTATACAAATGTTCACATATAAGTATATTGTTGTCAATAATTAATCTACTAGGAAGAGGTAAATACCGAATTTTAGATTTTGCAATTGAATTTCCCTGGTGAATACAAAATTCCTAAATGATATAAGCATTGTTTCCTCATGCAAAACTCCTAAAAATAAATATGCATTACATTTGTTTACCTCTTCAACTCCTGTTAGTGATACACATGACCAACAATTCTGTATCCACAGCTGATCAAGATTTGCTGGAGTCCATAGTGTGATCGTCATAAATTTTACCCAAAGGAACCTACTCGCCCTTACACAGACTGTGAAATCACTCATTTTCATGGGGGTTTAATTTTCGTGGTTTTCAACGTATGATAAGACCCACGTATTCATATCCACCACGAACTGCTATTTTTCACATATATTACTACTGAAGAATGTTCAACCAAGAAATCAAATCCCCGTGAACCAATATACATGTATTTTCCTCAAACCACGAAAATTTGGCCCTTCAAAAACTTGTAATTTTACAGTATATATCGTGCATGTATTTTAGTAAATCCTGATATTTACCTGTATGGACAGATGTTTATACGGATGTTAGATATATTAGAATGGCGTCTATCGAGTTTTCAAAAAATACGATTTTTTGTATTCTTGGCTTTGATTTGCATTTCCCCACTATTACTCAGTACAAAATTCGCTCTTATAGATCGCTCTTTATTATTTAAACAATAAAATACCTTCTTTGTTTGTTATTACTGGAATTAACGGGAGAAGTTGTTGCAGAAAAAATACATAACCCGCGTAAACGGGTTATGTAATCTTTTTCTGCAATTGCTGCGACCGTTAATTCCAGTAATAACAAGTACCTTTAAGCGGCGTTATATCATTAGCGGTAGCTACATAGCAGTGGAAAAAGAAGTGTAGATGCTGTAATTTCAGTGTGATACTTAACATACAGAAAAATATTCTCGGACTGAATTTCCGAATTGAATTACGCAGAAGGCAAATACACACAATTTGTAAACTAATACTGAATAAATTTTATATTTAGACATATTATATATACCTAATAAATAGTATGAGCTTCATACAACGTGATAAGGAAAAAAACCGTGATAAAGACACACATATTCAGAAGCGCTAAATAATGTGTAAATATGAATATGACTTTGCACTGAAAACTAACTATTTTCAGGTTATCTTGACACAAGCTAATTTTTTGCGATTCGTAGTATAAACCCAATCCGCTACGATTAATATTTGCGACTGAGGAAAGATTCTTTACAAACACATTTAGCAAAATGAATAAATAGTTCGCTGCAATTAATATTCCTGAGTTATAGAAGATTCTGAAACTCGTGACTATTTCTGGCAAGCGAACAAAATGTGGTTTATGGTATAATCAAAACACCAATGACATAATCTAATAAATGAAATATTAAATTTTATTTAAGGAGGAGAATATGTGCAAGATACAGTGGCATTATAACATCATAAAGATCTGAATATTCTATTATTCTATTGTATATAAAAAGAAATACATGTATTATATAAACTGTGAGTAAGGACTTGCATTAAAAAAACGTGCATACAATAAGTGTCAATGAATTGAATTCAGTTTTGAAATTTCTTTCAATATACAGATATTTTCCATTCATTCTGATCTAGTACATGAGTCTCCATTGTTGCATCGTCTTCCCCTTTCCCACGGATGGGTTCGCTTCTATCCCGACGATGCTATTGTTGTAGGTACTGTGGATTGTGTTGTAGTCTTCCTTTCAGATGGTAGACATCTCATTGGCCAAAGGGTAACAAAATCAATGGATAAGTCACCCTGATAATCGCTGCCCCTTATAGCTTCTATCAAAATCTAAAAAAAAAAAAAACAATTGCTGAAATATACTTCTAAGACTCTAGGAGATTTTAAATTGAGGATTTTGATTTGTAATAGGCTAATCCTGTTTAAATTCCGAAAAAAAATCCCGATGATTGAAACATCAGAAATATGTTCTTACATTCGGAAGAAGTAAGAGTAAGCGTTTTTGTTTACCGGAAGTTTTAAAGTGTTTGTTTAAACACTTTGAGAGGCCCGCAAAGCCGAGAGATGAAAAGGCATGTACATCACGGTAAACACTGGTAAAAGAATATAAAAAGTAATAATCGTATTTGCCCCACGCTCTGTGAAAAAAAAAAATCTTTTATTTCAAATTATGTAAACATCATGTAAGCCACATGGAGCATTATGTAGGACACACGGAGCTGGAAGGAGGGCAGACATATTGTAGAATTCGGTGTCCTCCTTGTAACCTTTGACACCGTGAGAAATGTCGCCTTGAGCCAGTTGCTTTAACTTGTGTAAGCGTTGTTGGGGAACTTCAGATGGGCCTTAATGGTTATTTATATGCTAAATGCAGTAATCATGACTGTGGGCATGTCAAAGGGTACCCTATGGCAGCATCTACCGAGTTAAAAAAAAAAAACAAGGTATGCCCTGCTTTGCCCTCAATACAAAACTTGAAAATGGTACTAGTAATCTGATATAAAATATAATATTGATAAATAGGACAAATATGTAACCGATTTTCTATAGTTTGAGTGTTTTGTATTTCTTTCCAATACCATTTATAACAATCACATTTACCATAAGATTCAAAAATGCCTCCCCCTTTTTTTATACATTATATATATCATACACAGTTACGCAGAAAGATGTATTGTTGACAATTATTTTTCAGCTATGATTGACATTTTGGGTGGTCCAGATGTGTGTGATACAAAAAATTCTAAATATACTTTTATTTTAGGATACTGGTGTAACAAAAATCTGCTGCCTAGCAGTCACCAGAACTACTGAAAAATGGAATGGTGTATCCAGTTCAACAAGGTAGAATAACAAAAGTCCTTGATATGCTAATAAAGATTTGGCATCCTTCAGGTAGGTTCACCAGAGCTCCTAACAGAAGTCAGAGTAGACTACAAATATTGCTTTTATTATACATATTAATAGAACAAGCATAACCCTGGAGATGTCTCTACAGCTATTAGTGAGCATTAATTAAGAACGAGAATTACTGTGCTTAGACGAGGACTGAATAAGTTATACTTTGAAATCATGATAAGCATACAAAATATTTAATCAAGGTCTGATATTATTGATGTTTTTTTAAAGGAAACTGAAATACTTCTTAAACCGCTTATAATAAGAGTTTTCACGTTTCTTTAAAAGGCTAGGCAAATACAATCAAATACTTAGTCTGCAGAGTTCAGTTGCTGAAACTGAGTCACTGATTTTCAAAACACCTAAGGTTAACTGTATATATAAACTTCCTGTATGACTAGCCGAGGAAGTCTTAACTGTTTTAGTCAACGAGAAGATGATTGGATCATTAAAAATAATCTTTCATGCAAATGTACACTTTTTGGTTCGTTTTTTATTGATTCAAGTTCCGATATTATCATTCACGTTGAGGCGTCACTACTTCCCGTTGGCGGGCTCCAAAATTTTACCATAATTCTAGGTTTTCAGGGCCATCGATTACCACGGTTTATACGGTTTCACCCGAATGACCGGTCTCCACGCTCAGACGTGGATTCGAACCCACGATTTAAGAATCAGCACCTTACTTCATGACCGACTCTTGAGCAGACGCTCTAAACACTGTGTCCCAGGGGTATCTAAGTAGAACAGTACGTAAGCAGCAATTAATATTTCCTTGAGTCATCATTACAACATTAGGCCGTATGAATTTCATTGAGATTATTTCCATTTGCAAAACCTATTCTTGATTAAAAAAAAACCCATTAAAGTTTAGAGAAAAATGATTGAAATGAAGAAATGAATTGTTGATTTTAGTTCATCAGCTTTAAGAATTTGTTGTAATTTTTCTTTGAACAAAGAATATTTTACCTTTGTACTTTCATTTAAAGTGACATCAACACTGTCCATCATTTGCCAGGAGTTTCCTTGTTCCCCAGTTATTTCTTTTAAAACAGTCTGTCCATTCAAACTGCTTGCCGTTTTAATTTTAAGTCTTCCAATGTGAGATCCACGCATATGATAAAAGAGGTTTAGGCAGTAAATTCTATCTGAAAATATAGAATACATCGAATACAGTATTACGAATTTTATCAAATAAACTCATTTACTTTGTTAGGGACCAGGCAAAACTTATTGCAATGATCGGGGGAAATTTCTCAATAAAAAAAGCACGTGTCATGTCTCTTGCTTTGAAAAAAAAAATGTTCCAGTCTCTGTCCCATAGTGTCGTCTTGATGTTCGTTAGTGCATTATCATAAACAATATGGTTTAAAATTTTCAAAGAACATAACAGTGTTATTGCGTAATGTGGTTCTTAAAAGAAAGAGTAACATTATCTCTTATTGCGGCCCCTATCTGAAGAAATATCGTTTGATTGATTGATTGTATATTGTTTAACGTCCCTCTTGAGAATATTTCACTCATATGGAGACGTCACCGATGCCGGTGAAGGGCTTCAAATTTAGACCTATACTCGGCACTCAGGGCCATTGAGCAGTGAGGGTTCTTTATCGTGCCAACGCTTACCGTGACACGGGACCTACGTTTTTAAGGTCATATCCGAAAGACCCGTGACTTTCACTTCTAGTGCCGAGCGCTTGGCGAAGGAACAGTCACTACCTATGTTTACGTCTTAGGTAAATATCGTTTGATCGTCGGCTTTTGTAAAAGAATCCTTTGTTCGAACGTTTAATTTTAAAATTATCTAGTATAATTTTTTTTTCTTTCATATTTGAGTTTATAATACAAATTAAACAATATTAAATTCAGAAAAATACAGTTTCATAATAACCATAGATTTAAACGGACAAAATACGGGTGTTAACACTATCAGTCATGGAGCCAAAACGTCACACAAAGACACTACATACTTTCTTAAACCATTCAATGTATTAATATTTTCTCCAAAAATGACAGTTTTTATAAAATTTTCATAATTTTTTTGTCGTCTCTGTTCTGAACTTATTGTTCACGTGACATGAAACCTTTTTCCTTCAAAAATATGATATTATTAAAATAATTTTAATTTGTGACAAGTTGAAAACACTCTCAGTGTTGCAAAATATATGCTACCATTGCGACGAATTGAGAACATCCTAAGTCTAAAAATGTAAACAGGAAATATTTGAAAATCTGAATAATAAGCAGTGCCGAATAAGGATAATAAAACTTGAGCGTCTGGTTCTTTTTGTTATGATTTTATTTTAGGTTCTGCACAAATACATGACCATTCGAGGATTTATGTTGATATGATATTATATATAAAATACCATGAAAGTTTTTGTTGCTTTCCATTAGTGCGTTATATCCTTCCTGTCTTGGAGTTGACGCTTTCATATACATATAATAACTACCATGATAAGCCGAACTCGGTCCTGTGCCATCAGAAGAAGTATATCCCTTTTCCAAGCAAAAAATAATATATCTGTAATGAATTTTAACTCCACTCATGCAGAAATGTATTGAAGCATGGAATTTCATGTCTTACCGAATGTCTTGTCCACGTGACTCGACCAGAGTCGGAGTTAACCAGGAAACAGTTGGAGTCAGAGAGACTTTCAAAGTCACAGGTATCTATGTTTAAAAACATATAACTTTCAGTATGAGTATCAATGACATTTTATGAGAAAAACATTAAAATAATGTTCGAGATCGACAACGGCTGAAAATATGAATAATTATTTTAAAAGGGAAGAAAATAATTAATAGTTTGTTAAATAATACAAAAACATAATGTCTTTCGCATATGGTTTTTTTTTTCATTATAGATGGTGCTTGGACACAGATTTAAATAAATATTTTCTCAAATGTTCCAAGTGATATCACGAGTTATGTGTTTCAAAAGCAATAGAAATGAATATACTTAAATTGTAATAACTTATGTAATAATTTGGGTATATTCTTCATCATATTAAAGATTAAAAACATTCTGACTTAAGGTATGTCACTCGTAAGCTTTTAAGAAAAGTTTACGCAGAACCTATTACTTCTAAAATGTTTATTCTCATTCAATTTCTATAACATATCTAAATTCAACAATGTTACCACTTCAAGTTTGACAGGCTGTACTACATTTAATTAATAACAAAGAAACATGTTATGTGCTTTTAACTGATTGATAAGCCAGTGCCAAATTATCCTTTTGCTTTCCATTACTGCGATATATCCCGGTGAGCTTGAGATAAAAGATACCACAGAGTCTGACACATCTGTTTCATACTTGGATATTTTACTTGAAAAAGACGTTAATGGTAATCTAACAACCAAGCTATATGATAAACGTGATGACTTTAACTTTTCTATCGTCAACTTCCCTTACTTATGCAGCAATATACCTTCATCACCTGCATACGGAGACAGTGTATATTTCACAGCTGATTCGATACGCAAGAGCTTGAACAATTTCTAAAACGAAGTAAATTATTGACAATCAAGTTGATGAAACAAGAATATTAGCAGTCTCGTTTAAAGTCATCATTTCGTAAGTTTTATGGTCGATACAATGACCTTGTCAGCAAATACAATTTATAATTGAGCCAAATGCTGACGGACGTTTTACATGCCAATTGTTAGTCCATTATATACACTGAATTGAATACGGATTTTTCCGTTATTAACTAACCATGACAAGGAGCACACGGTGAGTGTGACCGGTCAGCAGGGGATGCTCAGTCCTCCATGGCACCTGATCCTACCTCTGATGTATCGGAGTTCCGTGTTTGCTCTGCTCCTGTTTTGTATTGTTTTATGGACTTCGATATTGAAAACTGTTCGTTATCTCCATATCTTTCTTCGAAAAATTTGAAAATAATGTGAAAAACGTTTTCGACGTAAGTCATTTCTAAAGTATTCTGAATAAGATTGAGATTCATGTAGGTGCAAGGACATAATTATGTCTATCGGGTAGGTCCAGAGATTTCAGGTTTCAATGGCTTTGAGACTGAATAGGATTTTTATTGTATTTCTTGTGAAACGCGTGAGTCATGATATTTTACAGTGGATTTGAGAAAAAATATACTTCAAATCTATGTCCATGCACCTTTAAATTATTCAAAATTCATATCACAGAGAGGCCTCTGATGTCACTATCTAGTATGAGATGTGTTGTTTAGTGGTCTACGTGTAAATGTCTAAGAATTTCCAGCGTAGAGTTCTGTGCTTATCATTTGATACATATTAAAGGAAAGAACTCTGCGATTCACACTTACATCACAAATTTAATTTCACCTTTATGCAGTTATCGTTCTTATCGAACTATTTCAGATAATGAGGTCAGACATTGTATCGTAATCATTTTACTTACAACCACAGGCTATTTTTCTTTCCCCACTGTTCACAGTGCTCGGATCTTTACATTTCGTGTTGATGTCGGAGAACAACTGCGGATATGGACACTGTTAGGGTATGAGCTAGTTTTACTGCAATCATAGAAGAATGGACAGAGTTCCTTGTCTTCGAAAACTAAACTTGGAATATTTCGTCAACAGAACAGGATTGGATTCCTTGTAAAATGAATGTTAAATTTAAATTAAGAATTCAAATAGCATAGCAATAATGAAAAAAAAAGCACAAAAACAATTTTTTATCAGTAAAAGTTAATATTACATGAAATTACATGATTAAACTTACTTTTAGGAACACTTTTAAATCTGTCAAGTTAAGACTTATATTCTGTTAAATTGTGCTCTAATTCCTCTGTCCTTTTTTTAAGGAGGCTTTGCGTTTTAGTGCAAGTAATATTGTTTCTTTTGGCTTGGATTTTAAGTTCAGAGAAATCTTTCGTGGTTGATGCAAGTGAAGATTCACAGTTCTGTAATCTGTCCTCCAATGCTCTTGTTTCCTTCGAACATGAAGATGTAGTAGTGGATAAGTTTTTATTTAATGTAGAGATTATTAAGTCAGACTCAGATACATTTCTTAAAGCAACTTGTAAGTTTAATTCACATCTCTGCAAACTCTCATTCAATGAAGCCAAGCCCAGAATCTTCTTCTTTAATCTTCGTGTAATATTTTTCTGAGAACTTATCATTCTCAGATGTTCGCGCTCAATTGAGGACATATTTAGAATGTATTCAGCCATGTTCTTTCTACAGACTTCAAGGTTATGTTCACAGCTGGTCAAGGAATCATTCATTACTGTAATTGTATTGAAACTTTCTATGTTGGGTTCGTTCTGTATTTCAAGAATATTCAAACAGTTTTGTTTATCCATTTTTGAAGACTGCAACTCTAACGATGCTTCGTTCAAGTTTGATAAAGTGTCATTTAGTGTCAAATTGCACTGCAAGCTCTCATTCTTTAGCATGAATACTGTCTTCTCCATTTTTCTTAAGGCCTCAGATAAAACGGTAAAATTAGTGTATATTTCCATTTTCACTTTGTTACATTGGTTTAAACTGTTGTTAATTGCAGATAGTTTTGCTCTCTCTCGTCGTTCAATTCACGTGATTTTTGTTCCAATTTTTCCATTGTGCGATAAGAAGTTTCCTTTGTCATTGTAAGAAGAAAACTTACATTCACAAGATTTAATGTACATTCATCCAACTTTTTTCACAAAACAAAAGGGATTGGTTTACTTTTAGCATTTTGTTGCTTTTTGCATTAATTTTATATTTGAGATCCTGAAGTTCGAGACCTGCATTCCAATTTAATTTGCTTAAAGAATCAATTGTATTTAAAGACTCCGAAACATTCTTTTCCAAATTCTTAAGTTGAAGTTGGCATGTTCGAGATCTGTCCGAGTTTTCATCCTTTAATACAACTTTTTGTAGCACAAATAATCTTTCCGTTGTTTTTTTCGTGCATACTTTGATACAAATTTAATAGAGTACCACATGTTTTGATACTATCTGAACACACAATTTCTTTCAATTTCTCTGTAAATGGCCGGTCCACGGAAATTTTGTATGTCCTCATAAAATCCTCCTGAATATACATAATGCACTTTGAAAAATTGGAAAACAAAAATGAACCAAAACTTTAGCACACTTTTCGTCCCCACCTTGGGGAATAATATTTCTATACTGTTCAGTTTTAAAATAAATTGTCTTTTATATTCTTCTCTGAATACTTAAAACAACCACTTGAATGTAAGGAGAGTAGGATAATTATCTGATGATTTTTCTTCTATAATGAAAAGCGTTTTTTATGAGTGTTTGATAGACGTACACAATATTCATTAAATATAAGGGTCAATTTTGTAATTTTTCTTCTTTTTTTATATCTATTTCTCTAAATCTTTATCACAACCTTTCGTGTTATCTAATTTAATAAAAATTAATAAAGCAAAATATATTTTTTTTCATAGAAACGAAACATGTAAAAGATAATAATAAAGTCACTTTGGGGAGAGAAAAATCTTTTGATTGTTTTTTTTTTTGTTTATTTACACTTCTCGTTAGAATTTTCACTCATAGTAAGACGACGGTACATGTCTTTTGTTATCCACAAAATCTAGACCTTTACTGGACACTCAGATCTCTTTGACCAGTAAAGAATTTGTTTTGCACCGGCATCTGCTGCAATGCGGGAGCTCGGTTTAAACAGTCTCACTCGAAGAACCCGTGTCGTCAGGATTAACTCTCTGCGACTAGAGAGCAAACGCTTTAAGCATTGCGCCATGAACTTAACCATTTGAATGAATTATATTCGTTCAGCAAAAATTGTCAACATTATTGTTCAAAATAACAAAGAATTTATCGATTAATATCGCATCAGGTATTCTGGTAATTTAACACAATAAAATAGCAATTGATTTTACTTTTCATGCAACTGTTATAATATTGAAAAAATATTATAAATCTCCGTTAAATCATACATAAAATATATGTTAGAATATTTTTTCATAACTACTTTAAGCAGTCAGGAACTCAGCAAATCAGTTCAAGTGCTCTGAATAGGGCTTGGTGGTTGTGGCCATTTTTAGACTATTTTGGTTTCCTTTATAAAAACAAATTTTAAAATAGAAATGTATGAAATTTAAAAAATTTTGCCAAATGATAGTTGACAGCTTTTAAAAATAGCATATCTAAAAAGTTATATTTGATGCTTTATTTATTGACCGCTCAGTCTCCTTTCAGCTTAAATCTTTATAGATACTCCCCTCCTTGAACAAATGATGTTAACTGGAAGGTTACTGACAGATTCCTGAAAGTTGACTGAAAAGCAGAGCTATGCCATTCAGTCACCATTCCAGAATGTTCAATGTCTTTTTACTAGTATTTGATTGGAAGCGCAGTCTCATCTTGAGAAACAAGAGTAAACCATCCTATCCCTTGGTGTTCCGTCTACTTACAGTGCCAGAAAATATATTATGAAAACCCCAGAAACGAGGGAAGTGACACACTTATAGTTCAGCATTAAGCCTTCAAAAGTACAATAAAAATTGTGTTTGCTTTTTTTCGTAACAGAATTTTCCAATTCTGCCTCATCAGATTTAAAATATAAAAAAAATCATATGTGTTCTATTACCAACTTTGGTACTGCCAGTGAAAACAAATAAATGAAGATTGATTGATTGTATATTGTTTAACTCCCCTCTCAAGAATTTTTCACCCATATGGAGACGCCACCACTTGCCGGTTGAGAGCTGCAAATTTTGTCCTATACTCGACAATCAGGACCACTGAGCAGATAGGGATCTTTTTCATGCCAGCATCTACTGCGACACTGGACATCGGTTTGTACATATACGGCCTCATCTGAAGGACCGGTCTCCACGTCCCACAGTGGTAGTCGAACCCGCGACGTAAGAATAAACTCCTTACATCGCAATTCTAGACCACTGCGCCATGAGGGCGACAATTCAAAAGATGAAGTTCCTAATGATGATTCTGAATATTAATTTATATGCCCTTGCAATCATAATCAAGTCCTACAAAGGAGAAAGAAAATACATTGTCCATTTAATATTGTCTCATTGTCTTTAAAAATTTCGTTTCATAAATAATGATTATATATATCTGGGTGCTGGTATCTTCAATAAAAGAAAAATTGAACTGACACTATTGACTCAAAATTACGTCTTGTCCAAACAGCAAGTTGGATTGAATGAAAAAGATTTTAGATATGGATATAACAGTTACATAATATATAACGAGAAAACGAACAGTAGAAATCTGCAATTTAACATGTATCTTTTGATAATAGAATGAAAAAAAAATTAAGAATGAATAATTATGCAATCAAAATACTGTATAATTTCATGTAAACAGTTAAATTGAATTATTCATTTTTTAAATTAACATTTTTTCAGGTGAAACAGTTTGATTTTGTTATGACGAAATATATGTACAATATATATTAAAGTGTTCTGTAGAGTCTCAAGATAGAATATCGTTTCTTTCTTTGTTAAAGCTAGTAAGGTCTCCTAAGTATTTTATGACCTACTTTTTTTTATTTTAAGGTCATTATGATGATCATTATTCCATCCACATAGCTAGAGTACGTTGAACGTATTTCGAAATTAGTCTCATGACTTTATTTCGTCTCCATGAATTTCTTGTTGAATTACGAAATGCAGCTTCAAAATATTGAAGAATTAAGTTCAAGAAAGGCTATAGGTCCATCGTGAGCAATGAATGTCAAAATAAACGTAAGGAAAGTAAAATATTGATGCTTTCTGACCACTCAAAAATCAATCAGGTTATTCAAAGGTTAACAACTGTAGGTTCCTCCGATTCGATTTCTAGGTTGATTAATTAAAAAACATTTTGGTTGCAACTTAATTGATATATTATTTTATATTAATACCCATTTATTCTACCTTTTCGAAATGAATGCGGTTGGAGGGCTAAATTTACACCAAGATATTTACGTGATATTTAAAAAAAGCCATATTTGGAAACGAAATTTTGTTTTTGAAAAATACCAAATTAAGATGATACACATCGAATTTTGTTAACTATAAACATTTATGAAACCGTTTATGCTCATTTGTAAAAGAGTGTGGAATCTTTGATTCAATTATAAGCAAAAGCAAAACAGGCATAATTTTCACTTAAATGAAATCATTTTGTTTTTATTTTAAAAACTTTTTATCAAATCTGACGATAAGCTAAATAATGACAATATTACCTAAAATGCTTCATTATTTGATTCTTTATTAATCTATTCAGAGAAACGCACATTATTTAAAATACCAGAAGGTAAAATATTTCGCCATTACCTGATTACGAAGTGTTTGTTAAATAATTTATATCACAAAAATAAAAGTATTTTCGGGGGAAAATGAATATATTATTTCAAATTATTTAATTTTACGAATTTTCTTATCTGTGTTGAAGGGTTGAATTGAAAATTCAAGTTATTATTTATCTGTAGAGGAATCATTTAATTTATGACACCCCCTTCTACCATTTAATCTGTTGATTATTTCAAATGCTTAATTGCTTGTGAAAACTTTATCGTCAAATCTCAAAAACAAAACAAAGTTACCCCCACCACCCTTAAAAAGGTTTGTTAATAATTACATTTGCAAATAATATGTGCTCTAGGCTATAGAGCAATATACGTACATTCTTCATTAATATAACGTAAATTGAATTTTCAGTAACATTAAAGCATAGACGCATACGTTCTAAGTTCTACATGTATGTCTTAGCAACAATTTAAATGGGAAAAATCAAGTGCACAATTTAATACATGTATTTCTTCCAAAGCAACAAAAAGGGAAATGGATACAATTTCGACCAGTTTCTTGACACCCAACACCCACAGCCGTCTTTTTTCTTTATCCCGATGTGGAAGCCCCCCCCCCCCCCCCCCCCCCCCCCCCCCCCCCCCTCCCACATGCAGCGCAGCGCCTTTTCTGTGGAATTATATTTCCTACGAAAAATATTTTCTTTTTCAAAGTGTTTAGCTTGGTATACAATTTAGGTGTATATAACGATTTTTTAAGTTGATGATACACCATCAGTTCAAAGAAACAGCAAAATACAAACTTAAGTAAGTTTTGTTTCAGATTTACGTTCTGAATGGTAACGTGCATTACACTTAAAAATATATGCAATATTAACCAATCGCTCAAAATGGAAACATTCGATCATTAAACCACAATTCTACTTGTGAATAATATTATGTCAATTAAATTTTCAAATCACACTGATGCACAATATGTTGTGTAAAAAATGTTCACCTTTGCATGTGCACTTCCATTTGCATTTCTGCACTCTTGTTACAGAAAATAATGCTATTTTAAGAAACAGTGTATTTATTCATGTTTTTAGTTTTTAAATCATTAAAATTCACTCGCAAATCTGTTCAAACAGCTGTACAATTTAATTCTAATTTACTTTAAAACATGGTAACGTAAATATTGGTAACGTAAATATCGGTAACGTAAATATCTTTCTGAAATTTATCGTAACTTTTAATGCTGTTGTTTAAGTATTCCGCTATTAATTAAAAGCATATTCTAGTGCTTGAGTGTAAGGCAATTTGACCCATAGGAAACAGTGTAGTTCTCTTATTTAATTTGTAAATAAATACTAACACGTAAATATCGTTGAATTTCTTAACCATTGGACTCATAATAAAGGGGGGGGGGGCTATTTTTAATAAATGCAGATAAACAGTGTCTTTTTTACCATTCCATGCAATAGAAGAGGTGTTCATGATGTTATAAAGTTACAACTTAATCCTATTGAGTCAGTTCAGCAATCCTTCAAATCCTTTTGAATTTCCAAATAGAAAAGTAATCATTTTGCGGTGACATCAAAATTTGATAAATATATTTAAATTTTTAAAAATTTGTGACACGCATATGTGTGAAGGGTGTGATATTCAGAAAATATAACTCAAATGTAGGACAATCTTACTAATAAAAGATATGTAAGTGATTTAAAACTTCTTTCTGGTTTAAAATAAAAACTACACTATGATCGGCGACAGTAACGTAAATATCGATTTCTGCTATAAAATGCAATTTTCGCCTCAGACAATCATTCAAGTTACAACAAACAATTGTTGTATTTTAATCATCAACCAACAATGGTTCATATGACTGGCAGAAAATAAAATTTATTAGAAATTTTATATTACTTAAAACACGGTACATTATTTAAAGCAAATTGAGACTATAATTTGAGAATCAGTGTTTAACACAAATAGCCTTATTAACAATCAAAACAAAAAAATGGATTCAATCCGCTTTTTTAGCACTTCGGAGCAATTATTCTGACCTTTTCGCACTGTAATTGTGTCTAACAAATATATCAATTTTTCATTTTTTTCCTTAGAAATTTTTATCCCAATAAATGTGTTTATTAGATAGTCTTTTTTATCTTAAATATTCACATTAAAAATTGTGACAACAAAAATAGTTTAAAATTTATCTAAATAGTCAATTATTTGACCATTTTGCAGTCAAAAATGTTAATTTTCAGATGTTAAAAATTTTAAAAGCAATATACTCATTTGAAAGTAATGAATATAGTGGTTAAAATCATTTGATATAATCAGAAAATAAAATGAATACTGGAAATCTGTGCTCATTAATTTTTAGATATTACTTAGATGGTTCTAATCTTCATATCATATTATGTAACTAGCTTTACAGAATCTAAATTTATTGTACATGTAACAACTAAAACATTATGTAGATTTCTTTAAATTGAAGACAAAAATCTGCTGAAAAGCTGAGGAGCGAATCTCGTTAATTACAATGTCAAGGTCTTTGTCTCGCTATGGACTAAGCATTTTACAATTAAGTTGTTTAAGATCACACGTAAATGATATAATTATGTACAATATATATATTAAAGACTCCTTTGGAGTATCAAGATTAAAAACTGTTTCACCCTTTGTTAAGGAGCTCCTTAGTATTTTATAACGTACTTTTTAATTTTAAGGTCATTATGAAGATCGTTATTCGATCCATATAGAGTAAGCTGAAAGTATTTCGAAATGAGTCTCAGGACTTCATTTCGTCCCGATGAATTTCCTGTTGAATTATGAAATGGAGCTTCAAAATATTGAAGTATAAAATTCAAGAAAGGCTAGGTTCATCATTAGCATTGAATGTCAAGATAATCGTAAGGAAAATATAATATTGATGCTCTCTGACTATCTGTGTGAAAACACACGGCTAACACCTCAGCTTTTATATTTCAAACATTTCTCGACCTCGGAGGTTATTCTCCATCATTCACAATCACGGACCTTATTTCTATTCTACGAAGATGATCTAAAATACGGCTGATCGATTCCCTAAAGAGAAAGGAATAAGGTCACCATGCTGCGAGAGGGCTGTTCCATTTAGCATTTAGCACCAGAGTGTAAATTTGTTTACCCGTGAATAGAATGCAGACGATTTGTGCTTTCGCTGCATTAGAGTAATACTTTTATTAATTAAAAAATTGTTTGTAGCTTATATAGATTAATATTTTTGAATATACAATAACAAAATCAGTTTACTATTACGACTTTATCGCTAACATCGCTAGCGTAGGGAGGTCCGTGAAACAGCCCCGCTTAGCTTTAGAAACCTATATTCATCAGCTACTTTCTGCAATATACAGTGTTTAAATTGCAAAAGACGACACGTCGATGTGGTCTAAATATGATTTTATTCTTTAAGTCTAATGTACATTCAGGGTTGGATACGTGTTTCTGATCTAATAATTTTTTATGACGGTCGTGATTTATCGGAGAATAATGTCCGCGGCATTTCTTTGATCTCGGCAATAATCGTAGTAGAATTTGTATTAATACCCATTTGTTCTAATTTTTCAAAATCAATTTTCTTTCTTAACTATTTGCACATTCCTTCCATGCATGTCGTTGCAGAGATTGTCATATTCTTACAATATGAAATATTGTATCAGAAGACATGAGAAGACAGAGAGCTTTAATAATAGCAAAGGCGTATCGATCTATTTATGGATTATTATGGTGAAAATAAGACAAGAGGCCCATGGGCCTTAAAAGCCACCTGAGCATCATGCAACAACTTTCCAACGATTGAATTTGGTTTATGTTATAACTTAGACATCATGGCAATTCACAATTTTGAAAGAGGCACCATTGCTAATCATAACTATACACAATGCATGTTTAGTTTGGTTACTTAATACCCATAAGACAGAGTAGGGGAACAAAAAATGCATTTCAACTAAACAGTAATATTTAGCAATAATCAGTAATACCGCTACCACACATGAACCCCTGACCATTGGCCTAAAATTCCACAATTTTAGAAAAGGCACCCTTGCTTATCAAAATTGTTTGATTAATACCAATGAGCAGATTTCAAACAATTAATTCATTTTTAGTATATAAGAAGACCCCCTCTATGGAACCCCTGGCCCAGGGGCCATAAAATTCAGGAAAAATGGCCCTTGCTTATCATAGCTATATATTGGGTACTTGATCTGCTAAATACCCAGGAGCAGAGAAGAAAATTTTTAAAGATTTAATGTATTTTCACTATATAATCAATAGAGCACCGCCCTTACAACAGAACTCCTAAAACTGGGGCCATAAAATTCAAAATTTTGGAAGATGCGTCCTTCCTCGTCATAACTGTATACTTAGTTAGTTTGTTTAATACCCAGGAGCAGAGAAGATCTTCAAAGAATTAATGTATTTTCACTATATAATCAATAGAGCCCGACCCTAACACAAGAACCCCTGACCCTGGGGCCATAAAATTGAAATTTTTGGAAGAGGCATTCTTCCCCATCATAACTATGTATTTACTTGGTTTACTTAATGCCCATGAGCAAAGAAGAAGATTTTCAAAGAATTAATGTATTTTCACTATATAATCAATAGAGTCTCGCCCTTACACCAGAACTCCTGAAACTGGTGCCATAAAATTCAAAATTTTTGAAGAGGCATTCTTCCTCATCAGAACTTTGTTTAATACCCAGGAGCAGAGAAGAAGATTTTCAAAGTATTAAAGTATTTTCACTATATAATTAATAAAGCCCCGCCTTAACACCAGAGCCCCTGACCCAGGCGCCGTTAAATTCACAATTTTGGAAGAGGCATTCTTCCCCATCATAACTGTAAACTTAGTTAGTTTATTAAATTCCCAGGAGCAGAGAAGAAGATTTTCAGTGAATTAATGTATTTTCATTATACATGTATATATCAATAGAACCCCAGCCCTAACACCAGAACCCCTGACCCAGGCGCCGTAAAAATTCACAATTTTGGAAGAGGCATTCTTCCCCATCATAACTGTAAACTTAGTTAGTTTATTAAATTCCCATGAGCAGAGAAGAAGATTTTCATTGAATTAATATATTTTCATTATACATGTATATATCAATAGAACCCCGCTCTAACACCAGAACCCCTGACCCTGGGGTCATAAATTCACAATTTTGGAAGAGGCATTCTTCCTCATCATAACTGTATACTTATTTAGTTTATTCAATACCTAAGAGCAGAGAAGTTTGTTAAAGAAATAATGCATTTTAACTACATAATCAAGAAAGCCCCGCCCTAACACCAGAACCCCTGACCTTGGGGCCATAAATTCACAATTTTGGTAGAGGACTCATTCATGCTAACAGTTTTACTGCTTGATGTCCAGGAGTAAAGAAGAAGGTTTTTAAAGATTGCGTTATTTAGTGGTTTTGGCCCCACCCCTCAGGCCTTAGGGGGGGGCAGGGTCCATGAAAATCATATTTTTTGTTCCCCTTCACCCATAGATGTTTTATGTCAATTTTGGTGGAAATTGGTTGAGTGGTTACGGAGAAGAAGCTAAAAATGTTCAAAAGTTTACGACCGATTGACGACGAACAACGTAAGATGGACAACGACGGACGAAAATAGATAGCATTAGGTCACTTGAGTGACTTAGGTGACCTAATAGAAGATGAAGCATTGCAATTAATTACAATTTAAAGCTCGTCGCCTCGCAATCATACGATTAGATTGTTTAAGCTCACTTGTAAATGCTATATGTATAATATATATGAAGGTGTCCTTTCGAGTCTCAAGATTGAATATCCTCTCTTCCTTTGTTAAGTGTCGCCAAGTATTTCATGACCTACTTTTCGAATTTTAGGTCATTTAGCTAGATCGTTTTTCTTTCCTAACAGAAAACTAGGTGCATTATGAATAAGTTTTAACATTTTGTTCAGTGGGCTAGAACCGTCACGTAAGGATAAACCTCTAGGTCCGCTTATCTAGAGCGAATGTGGTATGACCACTGTGCCCCTTTGGCTACTTAATGCTTGTCATTTCAACTTTAAGTTGGCCTTATCAACTTTAATTTTGTAATTCTACATTAAAGGAGGGATTCTTCTCATACTTACAGTATGTAAAAATTACTTACAGTATATAAAAATTAATGAAATCACAGTTTCCAGTAAACAAAATAACTTAATGATTGTATCAGTATGATTAAATTTAACCATTCAATTTAAGAAGCAGGTTAAGGTCAAGGGCATTTCTTTTAGTTCCTTAGCTTTCAATAAAAATCAAAATAGGACAAGAGCCATTGCCCCTCTTTAAAAATACTAATGTAACTAGAGTTATGAAACATTAAAATATTATATGCAATTTGCGCTGCTCATGTTTATGTGAGTAAGTGGTGTTGCAAGACATTGAACATAACAACCATGATTTGTATTCAAAATCATTTATTAGTAATTTCAGTGAAGTGTGAAGATTTGCATTACGTCACAACTTATGATGACAGCTGCGCTCAAGGTAAATAGTACACGCCTCCTAACCACAAGCTTTATGACTTGTGGTTTCTTCTAATCCCTGATTGGTTGCTCGATCGTGCCACTGCCTATCTCCGTGTCGATGTTGATATTTTGAGCTGACCAATCACACAGCAGGGGCATGAATTGTTAACGCTGGTTGCATCAGCCGGAAAAGATCGTGACGTAATGCAAAACTTCACACTTAATTGAAATTCCTTACATCATGTTTATTTTTAAAATGATACGACAAAGTGTCATTCACATTGTACTAACAAACTGAGATAATTAAGTTAACTACTTAGTAAATAGATAATCATTAAAGCGAATTTCCTTTAATTTTCATAATTTTTAGGAACTTGAGATAATTGTGTATGCTTTTTACATTAAAACCCCCTTTTCCATACTTGTATCTCCTGCAGAGCAGAGTGGCACTTAGAGATCCCTTTACACGCCGTCTGTCTGTCTGTCCGTCTGTCATACCCTCAATCTCGAGAACTGTATGACTTATGGATTTGATGTTTTCCACATTTATTGCTTTGCACGATCGCTTTTTATTTCACCATGATTACCGACCTCGCTATCATTTAACTCGACCTTGACTTATTTTTTGAAAAATTTGAAGGGCTAATAAACAACTTCTTTTTAACATTAGAGATGTAAGTCTTCGCTATTTAGCATGCCCATTTCTTGTCATAAAACATTTTTTTAAATACCAGCGTTACAGTCCACGTGACCTTGATCTTTGACCACTTTGCAAAATATACTGCAGAGGGTAAAATTCAACATTGTGCTTTGAATTAAGAGAGGCGGGGATTTAATAATTAGCAACTATGCACGTTCGTGAGCTCATTACAATGTACTTTAAAACTTTAAAATACAGACTGTCAGTTACCACAAAAAGTATCATTTTAGGTACTTTAAAAATACATAGGGGTCGATATTTCCAAAATGGATGGTGTACACTGACTAAAGTCCCTTTAAAAGGGTTGTTTGCACGTACTAATAAAGTAAATAATTGATTGATAATTATTTTTGATAATTTAAATTTTATTAATATCCATTTTAGATTTAAGGGGTTGGGAATTTGTATTTCTTACTGAATTCCAGATTATTTCGCAGTATTACTATCCCTGCATTGTTTTTTTGCATGATTGCTAGTAGCAAATAAAAAGCTGACCACTCTTAGATTTAGATTTTTAAAGACGACATATGCATTTTTATGCGCCCGGATCGAAAGATACGAGGCGTATATTGTTTCTGTCCTGTCTGTCTGTTCGTCTGTTATTCTGTTTGTCTCTTTCAAATGACACCAATGTCAATGACCTTGTGACCTTGACCTATATGCTTAAAATAAGGTTTTTTTTCTGCAAACTTTAACTTTAGCCATATCTTTTGAACCATAAAAGATAGACACTTCATATTTGGTATGCATTCACCCCTGATTAAGCTCTTTTAAATGACACCATGATCAATGACCGTGTGACCTTGACTGTGACCTATACGCTAAATATAGCTTTTTTGTCGGCAAACTTTAACTTCGCCATATCTTTTGAAGGAAGAATGATAGAGACTTGATATTTGACATGTATACTCAATTATTTAAACCCTTTCACTTGACACCAAGGTCAATAACCTTGTGACCTTGACTGTGTCTTATATGCTATAAATAACCTTTTTTGAACCTTCACCATGACTTTTGAACCATGAGAGATAGACACTTCATATTTGATATGCATACTTTACTAATCAAGTTCTTTCAAATGACACCAAGATCACTGACCTTGTGACCTTGGCTGTGACCTATAAGCTAAAGATATGTTTTTTTAACTTTGTTGCCGCTGGGCGCATAGTGTTTCACAAACACATCTTTTTTAAATAGTAGTTATATATGGTGAAGTAGTCATCTAAAGTAATTTAAAGTAAAAAGTTTTTTTTAAGGAAGGAGGAGTTGCTGATCAATTCTGTCAAACATATATAATTTATAAAGTCGCATGACTTTTATTCCATATACAAGTATATGGCAATTGTAATTACAAAGTGAGAAATACTGGTGCATCATTACAATTCGTAGGGGTCAATGTTCGTTGGTAAGCAAAATTTTGTTGGTTCGTGGGGACAAGATTTCGTGGGTAACTCATATATACAGAAGATTCAATATATAAATAATTTGTGCTGACAAATAAATGTTCGTAGGGATGTAAATTCGTGGATAAGGGTGACCAACGAAATCCACGAACATCAGCCCCCCAAGAACATTGATGATTCCATACTACATTGCATAAAATTAATCTTTTATCTTGAGCGACTGCTCAAAAACATTTTTAAAAAAGTCGGACTCATATATTATAAATTATAATTTAGAGTCTTGTAAACATCCTTGTAAAGGTGGGTTAGTGGGAGTTCATTTTTTCCCTTGACCTTCTTTACTGTTAATTGAACTTCTTCTTTGATTGCTCGATGTATTAACTATACGACGAAAAAGAGAAAAAAAACTATATATATAATGTAAAAAAAATAGACTTTCTTTTCTTAAATATCTAATTAAAAGGGATTAGAGCATATCTAAAACTGTACCTTTAATTCGGTTTCATCTGTCAAGTTTTTGGTCACAATCCTATTCATGAAACTTTTAATGGGGTCCTTTCTTTGTTGAAACAGGTTTATTTCGTCTTTGGATCTGTAACTATATCAAATTGTAGATGAAAGTAATTTATGAAATTAAACATTCTCCATCAATATAAATATAAAAAAGGAATATCCTTGATCATAACCAACAATAAGTGTGGAGGCGAATAGATTTAAAATATAAAAAAAAATCTTTGATTTTAATTATGCATCATTCATATGTCCCCATTATTACTAATTTCTGCTTAAGCTCAAAATACAAATTATATTAATACCTGAAATTCAGGTCACAAATAAATTGTCTGTTTAATTATATTTACACTCTTAAAAATAATTTTAATAACGTCTGATTAAAAAAATTGAAGCAAATGAATGAAAAGGACATTTTCACCAGAAAGACATTTTTTAGCAAATTGCAACTACAGTGACATGCCAATATTGATGCAATTTTTTCCCGAAGATTTGTTGTTTGTTTTTATTCTCCGTGTTTTTGAGATGTAATTCTAAAATAGCACATATTTAACATACAATTTGGATTGGTAAAAATTATATGGGGTATGATTTCCCCTTGCACCCAATTTTCAGTTGCTTCCCCTGTTTGAACTCTTTAGTGTTTTCGTTGTAAATAATGGAGAGCAGACGACAAGAAATGTCAGATGAG
Organism: Saccostrea glomerata; assembly: GCA_003671525.1. Classification (NCBI taxonomy): domain Eukaryota; kingdom Metazoa; phylum Mollusca; class Bivalvia; order Ostreida; family Ostreidae; genus Saccostrea; species Saccostrea glomerata. Next base: position 110,585 of record PRKT01000470.1, read on the forward strand.
CTAAGAAAACTGGATTTAGATTGTAACTGCGAGGCGAAAAACAAAGTGATTTGGCAAACATATTTTCTGTGAATAAATCTGCAATTTTAGGTTTGTGGAGATACAATGACCTTGTTCTATCATGATAACAATTTTAATTCTTAAAGGAAATACTCAATGCACATGTTTTGAAAAGTCTCAATGCTATGTACCACACAACGCTGGTAAAATGTCGTTTTCATATAACGAATGCATAAAATGATGTCCGAATGATAAAGAATAAATAAATAAACATGAACTGACGATGTAAATTTTTTTGCTTTACTCAGTTTAATAAATATTCATCTAAAATACGAAAACATATTGTTGTTTTAAATATAAAAAAAAACACGTGTAAAAGGTTAGCACTGCATGAAAATCATTACTTCCGGTAAGATTACTTTTAAAACCTGTCAAACAAACGGAATATTAAGGACCTTGAAAACTCGAACCCTTGATCTATCGAAGTTTTTTCTCGGTTCTGTGGACTTCGAGGTATCGAGAGTCACCTGTATATAATAATGGTCTCTAAATGGAAAAAAAAGCTCTAATACAGGTAGGAAGAGTCTGATTAATGAGAGGGGAGAAAGTATTTGATTCGAACAAGAAGATTGATTGATTGTATATTGTTTAACGTCCCTTTCAAGAATGTTTCACTTATATGGAGACGCCACCACTTGCCGATGGAGACCTGCAAATTTTGTCCTATTCTTGGCACTCAGTCCGGGAGGGATCTTTTTCGAGCCATCACCTACTGGAACATGGGTTTATACGGTCTCATACGAAGGACCGGTCTCCACGTCCCACAGTGATTCGACCCTGCGACGTAAAGATCGGCTCCTTACTTCACGACTCTAGAGCAAACGATTTAATAACTGCGCTACGCGGGTGACTCGGACAATAAAAAGAATAAAAGACAGACCTTGAGTGAAATTGAAGATAATTTTAACCACCATGGTACTCATGAAGTTTAAGTTAGGACTGGAAAACTCGAATTTTCAAGGAATTCATAGACACAAAGCATGGTAAGAAAGACGCTCACTGTGTCAGAATCAACCGAAAACACCATGTTCAATGGTGTACACACAAAAAATCCTAACGTTGATGACTATTGGAGAAAAAAAAAATTTCAGATGAAATTGAGAAAGCGATATCAAATGAAAATAGTCTTGATATGTGGATGAAGCATATCGTCCAGATTGTGTTTTTCTACATGGTCGCGGCGTTTAGTTAAGCGCTGTGTTCTGGGGATATTTGACTTATTCAGGTATGTACATAAGTTTCAATAACTTGAAATATAAACTATGAGAAGTATATACATAGACCCTTGGTGATCATTTATGGCCAGTTATTGCAAACTATTTTAGAAATTAATCGATTTTATTCCATGATGACAATGCAAACATGAAAATGATTTAGATAGTTTTGATCGGCCATAACAGTCACATGACCTCAACATCATTGGAAAGTCTGGCTAAATATAACACAAGGCGCACCGGCCTTATAGGTCACCTGAGCATCATGTAACAACTTTCCAACAATTGCATTTGGTTCGTGTTTTAAACCAGAGGCCATGAAATTCACAATTTTGAAAGAGGCACCATTGCTTTTCATTTAACATGCTTGCTTTGGTTAATTAATACCCAGAAGTAGATCAGAGTAACAAAAAGAAAATGCATTTCCACTTTGTCCTCATAGCCAGCTGTGCACCCCACCCCACAGAAACCACTGACCCTGGAGCCACATAATTCAAAATTTTATCATAAATTTAATTTCATAAAAAATGGTTGATTCATACCAAAGAGCAGATTACAAAACATTCATTTATTTTAAAACTATGTAACCAGCCCCCTCCCACAGACCCCTGACCCAGGGGCCCTTAAATTAACCATGTTAGAAGAGGCACCTTTCTTTATATTAGATATGTACCTATATCATTGGCATAATATCCAAGAGCAAAGAAAAAGAGGTCATGCATATTCACTATTTAATTATTACAGCCCCGCCCTAACACCAGAACCCCTTATCCTGGAGCCATGAAATTCACAGATTCGGAAGAGACATCCCTCCTCATCATAACCATGTACATAGTTGATAGGTTTAAATCCTTGAGCAGAGAAGATTTTTCAAGAATTTAAGCATTTTCACTATATAATCACCAGAACCCCTAACCCTATGAAATTCATAATTTAGGAAGAGGCATTCTTTCTCATTACACTTATGTGCCTAGTTAGTCTGTTTAATGCCCAGGAGCAGAGAAGAAGATTTTTAAAGAATTAATGTAGTTTCACGATATGATCAATAGAGCTCCACCCTTAAAACCAGAACCCCAAACCCTGGGGCCATGAATTCACAATTTTTGAAGAAGCAGTCTTATTCAAAATAACTATGTACTTGGTTTGTTTTTTTAAATGCTCAGGACCAGAAAGGATTTTCAAATAAATAATGCATTTTCACTATATAATTTATTTACCCCCTGTTCTAGCACTAGAACCCTGACCCTGGGGCTATGAATTTTGCAATTTTAATATGGGACTCAATCCTAATTACAATCATACCAACAACTCGACTGCTTGATTAGAAGATTTTAAAAGATTGCATTAAGCTTAGTGGTTATGGTCCACCTCTCAGTCCCAAGGGGAGCAGGGACCATGAAATTCATAATTTTTGTTTCCCTTTACCCATAGATGCTTTATGCCAAAATTTGTTCAAATTGGTTAAGCGGTTGCAGAGAAGAAGCTGTAAATGTTAAAATATCAACGCACGACAATGGACGAAAACAGAGAGCAATAGGTAACAAAATCCGGCTGAAAAATTACTGCCAGCAATAAATTCCAATGTTAATTTCATCTCTGAAGTTTTGAACATTTGGTTCTCTCTAACTGTCCCTTATAGTAGAAACGTATGTCAGACCATTCCAAGGAGACTACTTGCTGTAATTTTTGTTAAAGGTCACATCATTTAATATTGAAAATATCAAGTAAGTATCTTTTAAAGATTCTGGTTTATAGTGGTTTGAAAAGGCTAGAAAGTTTGCCTAGAAACAATTTAATAATGACATCAGGGAAACGTGGCATCAATTTATACAATTGAAATTAATTTTACACTAAAAACACAGTGTTATATCTTTGTAAAAAAATGTTTTTATCTTCACAGATTTTTTCAGTCATCTCTTAAAAGAAATTATAAGAACATTATAGAGATACATGTAGATAAATAAGTATAGATAAACTACCTGGTCCCTTCGTCTTTTGCATTATGTCCGGAGTATCGATATGACAATGTTTCTACTAGAATTGGGCCATGTTCTAAGGCGTAGTTTTTGGCAAAAATAAAGGCTTCTCGAACAGCCAAAATGTCCATACCATCAACCTATGCATAAACAGTGGAAACTTTTGTCAAGTCAAGCCTTTCTTGTTTCTTTTTATAATAACGATTTTTGAAGCACATTTTTATTACATAAAGCAGTACTATAGATTGCATTGAATATAAAGATCTAATTATTTGTTATATTTAATCAACTTTTATGCACATGTATATATATATAAATAATTTTTTTTATTATAAATAAATATATATACAATACTTAAACATTGTACTCTTATTCCTGGAATGAAATCTCCTCTTTTGTATAAATCTGTCATGGCTGTCGATCTCTCTGCCTTTGTTGAATAACCGTAACCATTATTATCACAATGGTATATACACGGAAGATTCCATAGTTTGGCCATGTTAAAGGCTTCAAATATTTGGCCTTGATTAGCTCCACCATCTCCATAGATAGAAATAGACACGTTAGGTTTCTTTTCATATTTCATTGCAAAACCAACGCCAGTTCCCAGAGGTACCTGTTGAAGACTCATTACACGAATTGTATAAAATAAAATCCATTTGATTTTTTAAAATTTCTTTTTCCTTTTTTTTTTTAATTTTACAATTTAAAAACTACTGTGAAGTCACGAATTTGCGAAGTTCAATTTTCGTTGTTGTCGATGTATGGTGAGACCCACGAATTCATTACTTCCGCGAAAAGAAAATGTTATATCATTATGTATTACTACTAAACATTTTCTAACCACGAAATCAAATCCTCATGAACCAATATTTTTTAATTCCTCAATTCTCCCAAAAAGGTTCCCCCACGACATTTTGTGATTTACAGTAGTCAGATATAGCCACTACTTTGCAGGATGTTAAAAAAACGAGTAACACGCATTCGAATGGATGCACATGTATCACATCAGAGTATTTTTTTTTTCAAAATTCACTAGATCTTTACATCTTTTGATTTAGAATAAGCAACGTTTTAAATTTTTTTAGAGATGCTACAGTTAACTACAGTTCAAAGGCTGTCTGTGCAAATAGATAATAATACATTAATTTGATTTGCTCTCATTAAGTCAACAATTATTATTTCTAAAAAAAAATATGCGATTAATTTTACATCAAAAGAAAAAAAATGATGAGAATAGTATTCGAAACACATTATTCATCGTAAGGAAAGGAATACCGAAGATCCGACTATTGCGTTCCCTCCAAGCATATTATGCAAGTAAAGGTGTTGAGATCCGGCCTTTCCCTTACAACAACCCGTTGACTTCCCTGTCGAAACAAAAAATGACTAGCAATTATATGATTAAAATATGAACAACTTTCTTTACTAATGATTCAAATTTTACCTGTTTGACACATATGGTGACGTCTCATTATTAATAACAAAAATTCGAATGGGACGTAAAACTACAATCAATCTATCATTGTAATATTGAATTTTCCTTGTTGAATATTTTTACCCAAAAATTCACTGATAATCTCCTCGATTGAACCTCCCCTCGCGTAAGCCCAGCCATGAGTACGGTAATTGCCAACCAAAATGTCCTCTTCTGCTATTGCCCCTACCACTCCAGTGCGAACAGCTTCCTGTTACAAGAAAGAAAACAAAATAGATACAAAAAAAAATTATAACATTAAAATGCAGGACTGTTTTCTTATGGTAATATGCGCGCCAGCATATTCCGGTTGTGGTTATACATTTTGATGAGTTCTAAGAAACTAGTCAAACAACAATAACCATGTCATCAATATGTTAACATTCCTTTCCTGCACTGACGTTTTTCCTGAGAAGTATCAGGACCAACATTTTCATTGGAATAAAATAGGCGAAATTAAAACCAACGGGACAAAGCAAGTTACATGTACTTTAAATTGTGGCTGACGGGCAAATGAAAGATAAGTCAATAAGACTTGTTTTATTGGGAATCTTCTAAGGCGTATAATTAAATAAAATAACATACATGTAGCAACTTTTTATATAAGACCTCAGATGTCTACTACTTCATGGCACTTGATTCAATCCCATATTTTTGAGGTCCATGATCGCTCTGCTCTGTTTAAAGACCTTTTGAGCTTGAGCCTGTTAACTCTATATAAATGGTATCAAAAAAAGAGGAATTGATTTACCATTCCTGGGCACAAATGAAGAAGTCCCCGAATATAATTTTGATGAAACAATTTCTCTGCTGCGTTCCCTATCTCTCTCATTCCCGCCATGCTCTTAAAATAATCAAGGGCATCCTTCCTCGTGAGAGAACATCTAGTAAACGGCCCAGTTTCAAGTCTATGTAGCTTACAATGCTGAAGAAAAGAGAAACACAGCGGATTAGATCAAGAATATTCTTAAATATTGATTCACTCTTAAAGGAGGTATGTGATAAAAAAAAAAATATTCAAACTTTTTAATCATCAGATTTTTTTTGCGGATATTCATTTTATTTAAAAATTTAAAAGCTTTCATTAGATTTTGATTTTTTTCACTTTCAACAATGTGATTAAAAGTTAGATAGTTACATATACTTTATTAATCTAAAGGTCAAGTGTAACTTGTTACCTTTATGTCAAAAACAGCCTTTGAGACAAAACCTTGACTTGAAAAACATTGCAAAGAAATCTGCAACATATGTGATAAAATCATTAAAATAAAAACCATAAAAATAACAGTTCACAAAGTATAAGTGTGTCGTCAGAAGTTTAAGGTAAGTTGTTTAAAATTCTCAGCTTCAATCAATCAAGACTGGATAAAAATTTCTCACTGCTCAGTTGAAAACCGAGTAATGGCCTAAATCTTAAAGATATATATGCCGTATTAGTGTTTTATTTTAAAAGTAATAAATATATGTGGTGTCTCATCAAGTTATATAAGTTATATACTTTCTGCAAATAAGACAATTCCCCTCCATCACTTTTAAAAGTTATGAAATATTATTTGGTAAAAATTATTTTCTCTCCGTGTCGGATAAAAAACCGCCTCTTATTGAAATATTCATGATCACGTTGTCTCGCATGTTTACAGCAAACAATAGTCCAATCTCGTGAATGAACCGAAAAGCATGATGGTCTACTACGATATTACTACAAACACGTGAGTTAGGGATTGTCAATATTGAGAGCACCCCAGAGTTGGTTACTTTTTGTACCGAGGAATAATCACGTGCAATTGTCTTTTCAATGGACATTTTCGGTTGGGTGAACTTCTACAGATGTCAGCGACTATGGATAAAGAAGTGTGGAAACCATGTTGTGCCAAAATGAAATAACTAATACAAACAAATGATATGATTTGATCAATCAAAATGGTTATTAGATACTTTCGATTCTGCAATTTTTTATCGTTCAAAACAACAAAAAGTATTCCACAGAATATCATGTATAAATCTGCACAATATACCGAATGCCAAAACCAGAATACTAAATAATATAAATATATTCTTTACATATGAACCACAGTATTTCTGACCCCTTGAAAATAATATAAAAATTCTTGCAAGTAGGTTATCAACATTGGCTCGGGCTACTTCGAAAGTGAAATTTGAAGTTTGGCAGTAAATTGCAGTGAATGAATAAAATTTAGTCATGTTTAGTAGTGAAAGATATTGGAACCTATTTTACTTGTCAGATTTCTTCGAGCTAGTTGATTTTTATTCTAACTGTTCTATCCCCCCACCCCTCGGATGAGACCGTATAAACCGAGGCCCCGTGTCGCAGTAGGTGCTGGCACGAAAAAGATCCCTCCCTGCTCAATGGCCCTAAGTGCCGAGTATAGGACAAAATTTGCAGCTCTCCATCGGCAAATGGTGGCGTCTCCATATGAGTAAAAAATTCTCGAGAGGGACGTTAACAATCAATCAATCAATCTATTCCCCCACCCACTTAAAAAAACCGATGCTACCTACCTGAATTAATTTTTCTTAAAGGTGTTAATCGAAATGCTTGGTTGTGCCCTCAAACTGGAATAGTTTTTAGAAGCCTGGAATTCCTTGACCAATCTTATTTTATTAGCCCAACTATATTTCTAAGAAGGCAAGATGTATGGTATATAAGTTTCATCTACATATGTTATGTAGTTCATATTAAAAAACCAAAAGGGATAATTGACGATATCCCATTCAGGGTGTAAACATAGCAGTTTAAATTACTTTCCATACATTGTACTTGACATAAAATATTTTTTGCGCATAATGCGCTCCATACTGAAGATCCGTAAATGTTCACCCAACCGAAAATGTCCACTAGCAGTACAGCACGGGGAAACTCTAAACAAACGGACCTGTACAATGGAGTGGGGGAAGCTTTAATTTTCATCATTGTTAATCATTTGTATGCAAATATGAGCATGGGATTAGTAGATAATAATGTACATAATGCATCAAGTCTTTCAGAGAGCGATTTAAAAAAACTAGTCTTTTTGAAAAACACATGTAGTATTTTATGTAGTAACCCATAAATGCATTAAATGCAACTCATTGAGCTGATTGGTCTATTTGTGTCCCTCACTGAACAGACGTCACAAAATATATTTTCCTCGACCTGATGATTCTCGCGATGCTTTTCCCGCGCACATGCGCAGATCCAGGATAAACGTCAATCCTTTATAAATATGCATGAGAATATCGTGTTCTTTTCCTGACCAGTACTTTGTTAATACCGAATAAAATTTCATCGAATTTGCAAGAATGCTTCATTTTTGGTAGCTTATCATACTCGAGAAATTTTTGTTCGGTTTCAGCTGTGCAAAAATACTGTTTAACACGGCATACATATCTTTAAGTCTTCTCAGATGTATGGTGACCACTCTATATGAGTAAAATTTATTATATATAATTCTAATGCCTAGCTATTTCCGGTTCTGATATAAAAATGCAACGAATTCCTTATGCTTTTCATAACTACTGAACTAATATTATATTGTTAAAAAACTTCTGGGTCTAAAGGGGAGATAAATAAAAAATCAAACCAAACATTTTATTCCATCCATATGCGTTGACGCCATTTACAGAAAATTCAAATCAAATTGCGTTACCGCTCACTGGCTCTTTCCAATGTTATCGACATGAAAGTTTTAATTTATCATGCAGCTTTGTTTTCTGATTGAATTTAAATAAAGTATAAAAATTTGATGAATTTGTTGAATTACACATTAGCTGTAATCATGTTTAATTCAATTTTAAATTGTACTAGCATTGAATTTATCCCGGATTTCGAATGTGTACCGACAAATCGTCTTGTCGTCATTACATTGCATTAACAAAATCATATTCTAATGGACATTTGATAAAAGATGGTGCTACAAAAATTGTATTTGATAAGTACTGATGATACCAACGAAATTAAATCAAATATATTGAAAAGAGAAAATTAAATTAATTTTTAAAATACATAAAATGGGATTTTAAGAGGCAAAACTGTGTATGTAATAATAATTATGGTTGCATAATAGAATATTTTAACATCAAAGAAAATTGTCAATTTCTTAACATTTAAGAAATTTATTATTTGCATAATTTATCATCAACATAGATCCAAATGTATACATCCTTTGTAGTCTGACCTAACAGTGGTAATTTTTTTTTACAAAGTTATGAAGACTGTCTATGATTTTTGGAACAACCCATGTGCATGTACTATAAAAATCCATAATTTCATTTTTGATTCTCTATTCTTGTTTATTTAAAAAAAAATAAAAAATAAAATTAAATTATGACCAAACATGAAACATGAAACACGTGTTAACAAACGAGTATATGCTACATGTAAATTTTTTTAATCATATCGTACTTGTTAAATATGAAACTTTAAAAATAAATCAAGTCAGAAGCATACCTTTTGGAATAATTTCCTGTGAACATTCATATTTATTTTTCCTCCTACGTTATGGTGCCCTTGGCTTATATAGCAACAATGTTTCAGATGAATGAATAAGTAAGGGATAACATATCCGAAAGTTTTAATTGTACTTTATTATCTTTGTTCGAACACATAAATGTCGCAAGAATTAGATCTTCATCAATATAAATTATCAAAATCTTACACATATTGAAAAAAGAAATTTAAAATCAGGGGGATATCATAATGATGATGTAACAGGTATTTCAGCAACCCAGTTTAAAGTCGGAATTTAATAAATTCAGTGGTTGTTAAAATGACTTTGTTAGCAATTAACAAACATAGTCTATCATTGAATCTAATTTATTTTTGTCGACGTGTTCTTTTTTTAAATACTGAATTTGACTATTGAATGTACCCTCTACCTGACCATTATGACAGGAGATGCTTAAGTCTGAGAATGCTCTCAAGTCTGAGAATTTTCTCAAATCCAAAATTCTCAGAATCAGAGGCCGTCATAAAAAAAGTTGAGAAAAATAAAAATACGTTTAAAAACTCTTTTATTCTCAAATTCTCAGCTGAGTAATTCTCAAGAGTTGAGTTGAGAATTTTTTTTTGAGAATTCTCAAAGTTTTATGACGGCGGACCCATCCCACCTATTGAATTTTCAGGATTCTGTGTTTTATGCCCTCTGCAGAAATGACAAGATAAGGTAAGGCCCCTTTTTGGCCCCTGGTTTGAGGTGTCTTTTAGAATGATGCAACAGTTTATAAATTGAAAACCACTATACAAATTTTAATCAATTTTGCAGCAAGTTTCCTTTCAGAAAACATAGAGCACAAGCTTGTCTATCAGAACTATAAAATCTGGAGTTTATCATTTATGAAGTATAGGAGGCCTTCGACTTATCAAAATGCTATAAACGTATTACATTTGGCTGTGTACTCTTTTTAGCGCCTTTGGCAGAAAGAAACATCCGCTAATTAAAGTACAACGCGCGCTAAATGTCTTGCACATACTCATGTATACGAAAATCAATAAATGCGCTAAATCAAATCTACGCTAACCTGCTTAAAAATCAATTTCCGCCAAATGTAATACATTTACAGTGTACCATTATATTTCCGTATTATATATCTTGTAGGTGTTACAGAAATTTCCCCCACTCACGTTCCTCTTCCTCTCATTAACAAAAGAAAATTAATGCAAATTCTTCTTTGTCAATTACATATTCTTTCCAAATATTTGTAGAAACGTGGCTGAAAATCTTTAATTTCAATGTGTGTCAGACATCAACACCTTAAACATTTCAGTTGAAAAAAAAGAATACTAGTAAATGATCAACCAAATTATATCTCATAGTCTTGAATTTCTCAATAAATATCCGATAGATCTTTGCACACGGATCGAAATTAATAAAACTGTGGGTTTTTTTTTTAAAGAACAAAATGATATTCTTATATTGTATGAATATTTTGGTGGTTAATTTATATGTAGAACTTAACAAACAAGTGCTTCTGTTATAATATTTCCAGGTCTTTCGGATAAACTGCATTTTCTTAATTGCAGTTTCTTAATTCAAAGTCAATCCCTAATTTATAGTGATGTCTATGTATAAGTTAAAAAAAAATTAAATGAAATAAAATAAACAACAAACAGTCAATCAATCTTTCCGATGTAGATCTTGAGTAGCCTCAAACTCAAAAGTGACTGAAGCTAAACTCGATCGCCCACGTGGCAAAATGGTTTAAGAGCGTTTGTTTAAAGTCACCTTTAAGAGATAAGGAGTTGATCTTTAATGACGTCTGCTCTAGAGTCGTGAAGTAAGGAGTTGATCCTAACGCCGCGGGTTCAAATATAACAGTAGGACATTGAGAACGGTCCTTCGAGATGAGACCTGACTGAGTACTTATAAACCAAACCGAGGTTTCGCGTCACAGGAGATGTTAGCACAAAAAAAACTCTTACTCTTATGTCCTTAGGTATAAAATTTGCAGCTCTCCGCCTGCAATGGGTGGTCTTTCAATATGAGTAAATTATTCTCGAAAGTGTCGAATCAAAAACACATGGCTAGATGGTGCCTAGGTATCTAGTATATATCTTCTGTCAACTGGTCACGTACTGGTAACCCAAATTTTTGTTTATAAACTCCATTTAAGAAGTTTTGCTCTCATTAAGACGCCTAATTCTGTATTATACACAGTTGCCGGTAAAAGGTTTCAAATGTAAAGGTGCACTTGGCATTTACGGCTTTATTGAGAAAATGTGTGCCAGCTCACTTACTTCGATAGGAGCCTCGGTTTACAAATTCTCGTCCGAAAAAAACCCGTAAATGATATAGGAAGAAACAAAATCAATACATAAGAATATATCACGTTTTCCTAATGACATATTTTAATTAAGGATGTGTTTATGATTTGAAATGAATGCAAAATGAAATTTGTCATGAAAGCATCGCATAAAAATGAATAAAGTTTTATACATAACTAGCACCAGTGGCATTACATTTGCTAAGATCGATCCACGTATAATACATCAAGGATTTACTTAAAGAAACAATAAAGATGACACTTTGACCCATTTCATTATTAATTAGATTTTTTTCAAAGGGCGTCTATTTCCTCAACATTCGTTATTTATCAAAATAAAAAAAATATATAAATATACACAAAAAGGCTATCTGATTCAAATGTAATGTCACAACAGCTAAAATTCATGATAATCATTGGACCTTTTCATAATAATTTTATAAGAGTAAGCATATCGTTTATATTGACAGTTGCCTTAGAATTTCACTCGATCATGCGTATTCAAATACTTTCTAAAAAAATATTCAGATAAGCGGAACGTTACATTTCCTCCTTTACCAACCATTCTGTTGATTGATTGATTGATTGTATACTGTTTAACGCCCCTCTCCAGAATATTTCACTGATATGGAGACGTCACCATTGCCGGTGAAGGGCTGCAAATTCTCATGGAAGGAAGCGGGAAGATGCTGGTGACGGCGGTGGGGGTCAACTCACAAACGGGAATTATTTTTGCCCTCCTTGGCGCCTCAAGCGAGGAAGGAGATAAAGACAAGAAGAAGGAGAAAAAAGATAAAAACAGGTTAAAAGGCGAGGAAGGAAACGGAGGTAGGTACCAATACATTGAAACACATGGTTTGCATTTTATTTTGAATATTGTCCCATGTTAAATATATTTTTTAAATTAATTTTTTGCAAGATTTCCTTAGTGTTATTCCCCAATCTGTATATAGTGCTAGCATTAACAAATTCCAGTAGTGTTTGTGTGTTTGTCTGTTCTTGTGGTTGTCTGAATGTAATTGTCAAGCCAGTGTCTTAGTTTGTGTAAAGATGTGGTGCTTTAAGGTTTCTGACCTAGCATTTAAGGTGGCTGACCCCATGTCATATAGAAAAATTGTAAACTACAGAAATGTCTTAGGTAATTAATATGATTAAAAAAGGATTCTAAACATGCTAAATAAGGATGTATAATTTTGTCATTAGTTCACTTTTTCCTTGGCAACACAGAGCTATAAATCACATTTATCTTGTTAGTCTTGGTTATTTTCATCTGAAGTCATTATTGATGACATCTTTAAAACAGGAGAAAGACAATCTCTTGATAAGATGGCATGATTTGAAACATTTCTATGTAGAAATTGATATTTAATAGTGATTTTGTAGTTTGGATGACATAGTATTTTTTTTCCAATTTATAAAACATAATGAAATAACTCAATTCTAAATTGAAAAAAAATTGTCAGTTTCAGCAGATAAAGAAACATGAACCTATGAGCACCAAAAGATGTGTCAAAATGATGTCATATCACCTTAAATTCTAGGTTGCATGTGATTAGATCTATATATAGAAATATATATGTAGAGCCCGGGAATAAAGCAAATTCAGAGAGAGAGGATTGGAAGTCTTTTGTAATATAATTACAATGTAGTGTGTTTGTCAATTTTCAAGCATAAACCATGTGCATTATGTGTTGTTCGTCACATGCTTGGTCAAAAAGAGAAAAAAAAGTTGATGCAACTGGCATGAGAGGTGGTATTTCTCAAGTGCATTATGCAGGCTGTTTGTGGATGTGTAGAAAAAATAGTTTTATACTCATTGATGTGCATGAGATGCATGGTAGATTTCTAACATTTTTGCTGGATTGAAGACTAACACATCGCTTTATAGATTGAAAATATATATATTTCATGTCCTTATAAATTTTAGCTGTAGATATCGAATGAGTTTTATCTAATTAATGTGTCATAAAGGAAAGATCTTATCAAATTAAGTCCGTCCTTTCAAAAACCCCTTAATATTGAATATTCACATACCATTTTTTTCACACAATTTTAGTTTCAATAGTTGCCTTATTAAGAGATGCAATAAAAAAAACCTTATTCAAATGTGGAGGAAAAAATTGATGTCTACATGTAAATATAAAAAGAAGCACTTTTTTTTTTTTTTTTTTAATATGGACAATATGGCATATGTAGCTAACTCTTAGGACCTCTAATTTTTTCATCATTTTCAATTGTCTTTTAAAACAACCTTTATTATCATAGCCCTGTAATAATCAGAATTTAATCCCTGTTTTTAGTGCATTAAAACATAATACCTATAAGTTGGGAATACAAAATTCTCCGAGTTGAATATGTCTTATAAAGTAAGCAGCCAAAATATTGATACTTATTAACGCTAGAAATTCCAACACAATGACCAGAGCAGACAATAAAAAGAGGCTTTCTTTAAGAAGCACTCGACTCAAATAATGCGCAAGTAAAACCAGTTTGATTCATTAAAATCAATCCCCAACCTTCTTCTTTGGTAGATAAACCCTACATAAAAGTGACAGAAGCCATCTTTGTCTATTTATTAGTCTGTTGTAGTTTTCAACAGTTAATCCCATGGGACGGAAAATCAAATTCTGATTGAGCGGGATTTCGGGATCAATAAATTCCCATTCAGCCTGTTAGTAATGCCTCGTGTTATACTTAGAGTGAACTTCCGACTAATGCCTCTGTTTATATTGCAGTCAACGATTTAAGTGTGTTCCATTACTTCAGAACGAAGGGCAATGCCTTGGACAGCTTGCAGAGCTTTCTTGATTTGACAGCAACACTGAATATCACCATCTTCACTTAAGTCCACAAAGACACTCTTGTTACACTTTGAAATAAGGACTTTGACATGTCCCGAATGTGTATGCATAGCAGATACTAGAACTTCCATTATACCAATAATATTACACCTATGAAAAGATCCTATATGACTTAATCTCTTTAAATATATATACATAATTTCGAAAAACCTTTTTTCATGAAATGTATTTTTGTAGTTCTTATGCTTTGGACATAAACATGTTTATTTTCAAATGTTTCTGAGTTTATTTTGAAAACTTGAAATGACTTTAAAAAATGCTTAAGTTTTAATGAAAAAAACATCATCTCCCCCCTTAGCTCTTAAGATTTTTTTTAGTAAAAACCAAAATTACCCGCATCTTAAAATGTGCTAAGTCTGGGTCACACCTTCCTCTTCATTACTTCTAATTCTGACACAACAAACCCTCATTGCAATAAGTGCAGCAATTATTACTCTCAATTCATTGCTTTGGTTAACCTGAGCTTCCCCTCTTTCCTATAGACATCGTATAGAAATTCATATTAGATACTAGTACATGTATATTCAAATGCAACCATTGTTTTCTTGTTTTAATTTTACTACGTATTCAGGTAACTGTTATAATACAGACCACGTTTCCTAAAAAATGACCCTTTTATTTATTTTACATTAATGGAATAGATTAGTCTGTGGTTTTTAAAATGAATTAACTTTATGTGTAGGTGTCTATTCTGTAGGCGGATTTCGCGATTGCTCAAAAATCTGGATAAAGGATCAACATTTTTGATCGGGTATAGGATTCTCGTATAAAAGCAGCAGGGCAGCAGCCTCGTTTTCAACATGAACCAGCGTCACACACGTTAGCAACATGCTTAATCTACACACAAAATCAAACTTAATGGAATAGGATATGAAACACGTGTACAAGACTGAATACCTCGACAGACAGAGAAAGGTGAAAGTCTAACATTCCTTGTAGACAAGTATATATACATGTATATATACAATCAACTACAATACCATTTCTAGGACATGGTATCAGTTTTGACACAATTCAAATATGAAAGTAAAGGGGCAGTTATTTCAGGCTATTTTTCTATATATGTATATCACAATGTTTTTGACTTATTGTATTTTTTTCTGTGTTTTTTCTTTTCGTTTTTCTTGTGTTTTCAGGCAGAAATAATCAAAATGCAGGATTTTGAAAATTTGGTTAAGAAAAAGGCATGATTTTTCCAATTTTAAAGTTTTATACTTATAGAACAACAACGATAGAGTGAAGGATATCATCTCTCTAACTGAGGAATTAGAAATCACGTTTTTGCAGTGAACATAAAAAAAGCCTACAATAAATCTGCACTTCAATAAAAAATATTTATCTAGCAGTTTGAACATATTTTCATGATCATGAAAATGGAACAGAATATATATACCACATAAATTATACATCATGATCTTTTCATTTGTTGACAACATGAACAGCATTTAGTATGCAATATGCATAACTTATAACAACGAGGAAACGTGATATTTGTGTCCAAAAATAAAAACAGATGCAACATAACCTATTGAATAAGTGGTGTTCACAATGATGACTATCTAAACAAATCACTGCAAGATTAAAATGACATTGTACATGCATGCCAGTGTCTGATATTGGATATATATATAGAGAGAGAATTAAACACATAAGCGAAATCCCATCACTTTTCGCCGTTGTAGAACAATGTTAGGTGATTGTAACATATACACCAATACACAGAGGTTAGTGAAGTGAACCATCATGCCTTCAAGGTGACATGCCATATGACACTATGCTACAAGTGGCTTATGGGATATATATAAGTGGCGCAAAGTCTGTTCTTCTGTAAAAGTCGCCGAAATATCAAAAGTTAAACCCATGTAAAGCAGACATTTTAATAGTCTCGTTATCATGTCGTACTTCCGGTTCCGGTTGATTCTGGAACTTCTTTCCTGAAAGGTCTGGACTTTTTATGAAGTCTACAATAAACGTGAGAGAATTCTAGATTACGGCAATTCATCAGAAAAAAAGGGTTTTCGTAGTATAGTGTAGAAACTCAACAAGTATTCGTTATCAGAAACTTAACACTCTAGATACCGTAGCTGCCTCACAAACTAATCCTTACAAATATCAATATTATAATAATGATATACCCAAATCTGTATTATACAGTCCATTATTTTTAAACGAACAATTAAATTTAAATTAATATTAAAGTAGTTCTATACTCGCACTACGTCATTTACGAATAGTAAAACCGGAACCGCGCGTCCTTTTTCCGAGATAAGAGTTTTTAACTATATTGGTTTGAATTTTACTTAGCGTTTTAAATATCCGGTAACGATTTTGCTCGAAGTCGGTCGCGTCAACAAACACATTATTGATATTGTACAGTTTAACTTAAGGATAAATTAATTAAAAAGAAAAGGCTGGGAACAACTATCGGTTGACAGAAATAATTAGGTAATAAAACGATATTTCTGTGAATGATGCATGTTTGATATGCCGCGTCGAAAACACGGACCATATACATGCTACATCAGAACATGACTGTATCAAACTATCGAGGCGACTATTGTCGGCGGCCAAGTTGAAGCTAATAGTGATAATTTGGAAGAAAAGTAATGACTACGATTTGACTTAGAAAATTTATGGATTTTACTAATCAAACATTACAAAATTTACTTTAAATAATTATAATTGCATAAAACACATACCCCCTCCCCCAACCTGCTTACCCACGAATCCCAATGCAAAATTATCTTTTGAATAAGTATTTGACAAATGTTGATTCACTTGCAGCATACTTTGTTACTTTCTGTAACAAAATCATCGAGTTTCTGAGAATCAGTGAATTACTTTCATTTTCATCGTCTCCAATTCAAAGAAAAGTGTGTTTTTATTTATTTTTTTTTTTTTTCGAGTAAAATAAGATAAATTTTAGGGACAATAGGTTTTGGGTGTGTATAATTATTGTTTTAAATAATGTACAAGCTTTTTAATACAAGTATACACTGAAACATTAACAGTATTACAGAAATATGTGGCAATACATTACTTCTGGAAGAAAGAAAATAGGGGGGTACCTTTAGTGTAGAGCTCATACCACGAAAAGTAATGCGTCAACATATGATTTTTTTAAGCTTATTATTTTTCTTAAATATAATTTAGTAAAAATAATGCAAATTTACGAAGTTTGAGTCCATAATTTTTTTTAAATGACCGAGATTGTCCTGGGAAGCATATTTTCTCACATTAAATTTTGATACAATAGCCTAACAAAGTGCATCTATTTATAATAATTCATGCAAAACAATGATATTTTACTGTTTAATAACATGTTTCTACTCTATTTTGGGTATTAAAGTTGAATATTTAGACTTAAATTAATTTATATACAACAAAATCTGGGATAGGTATAATTTCAGTATATTACATTTCGGGTATATACTCCGATAGGCTATAGCGGAAAAGTGAACATGTTGACATATAATTTTTCTTGTGTCTATCCATTGCTGGGATGTATGTCTATCTTATAAAAGCAGATTTTTAAAGATTGAGCCCATTTAGTGCCGAGTATAGAACTACCTTAAGTGACAAAATATAGTTTTAGCAGTAGCCTGACCGTTTTATTGTCTTCTGAATATTATATATTAAAAAAGGGAGATAATATTGATTTCAGTATTTCAACTGAACGTTTCCTTTGTTGCAGCATGCTATTACATACGTAAATCGCAATGACATTATGCATACACACTCATAAATTATGAGATTGAATTTTTAACAGCATCCAGTTTTCATGCAGAAAAGTTTTACTGTTTTTTCATGAGCAATTATCTTAAGAAAATGTTCAAGAATAAAATATGAATGTATTTCTGTGTATAGCTTCATCTGTTTCTTTTGTGTGCGTCCGATACAAATATAAATATGTTTAATTTAGTCTTATGTATATTCTAAAAATAGCACTATATATATTTAAAAATCAAGAAACTCATTAGGAGATTAACAAACATGCGAGAGCAGGTTTACGAATGTTGGTTTGTATGAACAAAATGGGGTTATATAAAATATAGAAACATCTGATTTTTTTTAAGAATGACTCGAGTCTATGGAATTTTTACCAAAAGAGTAAATTACATAAAACCTAAATTCAGTATTTTCTATGAGCTTATTCATCTGCATATGGGATACTGTCTTGTCTTCCAAATAAAGGGGAGCGATTGTTGCCCTCGTCAATTTCCGGCGAACTTGCCAGATTGGGTTTTTTAGAGATGGCGGACCTGTGTTGTGCCGATTGTAATGATTGAAGACTAATTACTGAAGGCCGACTCCTCTTATCGTAGCTGTCTAGCTGGGAAGTGTCAAAGTCCATTTGGAAAGCATTAACAACACGAATCTGAAAGAGAAAGTAAAAAA
>PRKT01000470.1:130242-164480 GCA_003671525.1 Saccostrea glomerata
CTCCTGAAAATGTTTTAAACAAAAAAAAAAAAGAAAATCTCTGTGTAAATTGTAAACATTGTTAATTCCTAAGCTACACATCAGCAAAAAATACACAATCATGGTAAATGACAATCAAAATGCATACCTAGAACATACAATGGAAAAGCCTCCCATACAAATTCTGTCCAGTATATGTTTTGTTAAATTATAAATGAACAGAGTCATATTTTTTCTCATCACAGTCTTATGCCTACAAAAATGCACAAATCAGTTTCCATGCCAACTCTTTTCCCACACTTTTTTGCATGGGCATGATTCAATACAAATGGAAGATGTATTGGACCCTTATATTGGTAGAAGTGCATTATCAACATTAAATATTGTACTGCAATATGTCATAAAGAAAAGGGCAACCAAAAATGAATAAAATTCATATTAAAAAAAAAAACTTTCATAAAAATGTTAAAACCTGTAATAAAGCAAGGAATGTTTCTCTTTATCCAATATTTGTTTTGAAAAAAAGCATAAAATTATCATTTGATCTAAACAAACTTATGCAGCTTCATTTTGGAGAAGTTAGAAGGCTGTTTTGGAGTATCTGCTAGAATTGATGGGGACATTTAAGTATCCTATTCAATTACTGATAAGCACTTAATAAATAAATGAACCTAGAAATAAGCAATATTATAAAATCCACTATATCTGTTAATGATCATTTCAGTAATGTCAATTTTCTCAATACATGTAAGCTATTCATATATATGTGTTTGGTGGGGGGAGGATGGGGGATTATAGGGGGTGGGGGGTCTCTGATCTGATGCTGAACAATCAAAAAGGTTTTGACAGGAACAAAAAAATAAAATAAAATCACCTGACAATAATGGAAAAGGAGGATTGGTCATTTTCCAGTTATGCCTTCGCCTATCTATACATATTGAACATACAATTCATAAGTAGAATGCATTGTTTAGTAAACAAAGAGGAAATGACTACAAATCACAAACTAAAGCATGATCTTGTCATAACATTCAGATCAATTAATCTAAGCTGATCTAGTCATAACATTCAAACTGACCAATCAAAGTTGATCTAGTCAGTGCATTCAAACTGACCAATCAAAACTGATCTAGTCATAAACATTCAAACTGACCAATCAAAGCTAGGGGAAAATACATGCAACACTAATGTGATCACTGCACAGAGACCCAGTATAAAAAATATGGATTCCCACTTTTCATTCTCCCTTCACACAAAAAATGGTACCATTTGCTGCTGTACATTATGATACAATAACTTGTTCAATTAACATTACATTGCTCCATATACCGAACAGTAGTATATCAAGCTGAAAATGTCTTTTCCATGTTCAAAATAATGGGGAAAAAATATATCCTTTTTTAGCTTCAATGTTTTAACATACACCAAAAAAAAAAGACTGTTCCCATGAGTTAAGAGTTAATTGTCTAATTCGGCACAGAAGCCGTTTGCCCCTTGAGTAACAGCATTGCTTAGAACAGTGTTTCCGAGGTCCCTCCCTCGACAGCTAGCGGACTTGAGGCGGTGGTCACAGGTTTTCTATGCTTTTGATTTTGTAGAGAATGGTAACTGTGCATTGATGTTATGCTAGAAGTGTCATATCGTGCATCTACGCCCATACGGAATGCATTAATTACACGAATCTGAAAAAAGAAATTGAACACAACAAATCAGGTTGGGTATAAAAAGAAGTCGGGATGAACTACAATCTGCACAGTACATCTCAGCAATATCAACTCATGGTTAGTTCAATTTCTTACATAAAAAGATTGACATGGATATTTTGAGTTTTTTTTTAAAACTCTTGTTTCTGTGAGCCAGTGCAAGTCAGTGTTAATCTACTGTACATGAGTCTTATTGTTGAGGCGTACTGTTTTGTAAAATAACTTAAAATTTCTAGCAAAAACTGATGTGTATGGACTAGAAGCTACAGCGCAAGACATCATACAACAAAACAGTCTTCATTTATATATATATATACCTGAATCTGGGGCGACAATACAAGGCCAGGGCTCTTGGACAATTGCACATAAGAATTGCAATGAGACAAACTAGAATACATACTTTGTGACCTTTCACAAATATGTCTAAAAGACTTAGAATTGACTTAGTTTTAAAAAATGCAGTTTCCCCTTTGGAACTGGACTTATTATGTTTTGGTTTTAAGGATTAGAGTCCAGTTTCCAAATTTCTAGACCTCTCAATAAAACAGAAAATTCTTCACCATCAAGCAAAAGAAAATGTGATATGCATTTCTCTACACCTTATAAATCACAAGTTTTTCTGTTCCATGAAAAAAAAGAAATTCCTATAAAACACGTTATCATTCCTCATTTCAACACCTTTGAAGAAAAACACATCTAACACCTTTGAACAAACGCATCTTGGTAAAAAAGGGGGACTTTCTATATCAGGCAAGTTTATAACAATGTACTAGCTACTAAAAAATCTAGGAAGCATATTTCAATATGTCTCTTTCAAATATATATATTTTTACAATGTAAAAACTGTCTCTTCCCATGAAAGCACATCTCAACTATATCATAAAAAAACATACACAATCAGTATTAAAAATCACTGATCTATAAGCAAAACATCACAGCATACCCAATTACAAGCAGACTGAAGACCATCAGATGTCTTATTAAATGTCTAAGGAATAGTTTATTTTCCTTTAAATTTAGCAAGGATACCCTCCTCATATAGAAGTTTCTGTAATACTATTAACGTCAGCATAACTCAGAGTCTTAGGGGAAGATTCACGGTGGTTGGGGTTCGTGGGGGCCATCAGAGGAGATGGCTGTTTAGAGACAAGAGGAACATTTTCATAGGACTGGCTCTTAAGTCTAAATCCAGGCTCGGGCGGGGACACGGGCATTTTGGGAAATGGTTTTTCAAACGCCGTAGTTAAACGGCGACAGATTCGTTCGTGATGGTTTGCAATGGTCACGGACTCGCTCATGGGTCGAGGGCCCTGGTGTGAGCGAGAACTTCGCAAGCTATGAAAACTGTGATAACTGTTCACACTACGTTTTTCCTCCAAGTCCTCCAATGTGCTTTTAAATGCTCGGACTACCCGTAGCTGCCAATGAAAAGAGATTCACATTTAATCTGCAAAACTGTTTCTTGTGTCATGGTCTTTCCAAATTTACAAAAAAAATTGCTACTGAATGGAAAGCCACAACAATGAAAGGGGCCACATTCACTAAGACACCTTGCTAAAACTACAAGAAACCAAATATGGCTCTGCTGCTTTAGGCTTCTTAGTTGATACAAGGTCAACATGGTGGAATGGAGTCTGCTGTACAATGAATAAATCAGAAACCGGAATGTTCCTGAAGGTAGAAGGAACTGTCACAGAGACAGATGAACATGCTTGAGATGCGGAAAATAAAGGCCAAAACAAATGAAAAACCAATGTTGGACCATGGCTATGAAATACAGGACATAACAAAAACGGGTCAACATTGAGGGACTGTACAACACCAAAAACAATTGTTCTCTCTCTCGCACTGGGGCTTAACTTTCTCCCACAACAGAAATAAAAACCTCACCACTATCCGAACAAAAATGATTGGGACTAACACAATTGATTGAAAAAGGGACACAAATCACGATTTCTAATGTCTGTAAATGCACGGACAAACTAAAATTATCTCTAGTACACATTCACAAAATGTCGACAAATTATGATCATAACTCAGCTTTAGGCAACAAGTCTAACTTGAAGAGACAATTCTTAAAAAGATAAGTTCATGACTTTAATGAAGTTTAAATCTTTGTTAACAATGTGGATTACTTTTATTGAAACTATTTTTACTATAAAATTTGGATCTGCCTTTTTGAATAGCGGGGAAAAATATATAAATGGATCAACTTTAAGATAAACTTGTTGCTATGTGCTTCTAAAAGCTGGCCTTTTATCTAAACATTAAAATCTGCCTAACTGTGGTGATATTATCTATCTAATCTATATTTCTATCAAAAATGCATTCAATGCACTTGCAAAAACTGATTTCTTCCATATGCTACATAATTGAATATAATTTTATGCTACATCTACTTTCAAGAAAAAAAGATCAAACTAATATAATTAGTAGGACTGTGGAAGAAATTCAATTTTAAGCTCAATCAATGCTCAAGGTTAAATTAAAACTAAAAATCTAGAAAACTCAAAAAATTAATCAACTGCAACCCTGCAAAAAAAATCAACTCAATCATATCACAATCTCTGCAATATTCTACAGTTAGTAACAACCTGGCTTGGAAATGGTCAGTTTCTCTCTAGGAAATAGTTTTGCACAACAATGGAGTATATTTGTTTAGTGGCACAACAGTGTACACCAGGCGGCGACATGCGCTTACCTGCGTCTGGAGACGAGCGAGACCGCGGATCCACAAGATCTGACCGCGGCGTCCTGGCATCCCGTCTACCTCTTCGACTTCCTCCTCTTCTTCATCCTCCACCTCCAGCGTCTTCTTCTTCCTGCAGATGTTCTTTGGTATGACAGATGTTGGAATAGTTGTAATTATCTGTTGGAAAGAAGAGATGTATTCAAAGCCAACCTAAGACTTTCTTGTTAACAATGATGCTGATTCTACAATATATTTGCATATATATCACTTTTTCTAAAAAATTCAGTTGTTAGATTACGGGCATCCTTTTAAAGAAAAATTCCTAGTTATTTATGAGACAGGATTCATATTTCCTTTAATTGAAATATGAACTTTCATACTCCAAATTTAACAATTTTTCAACTTCAAATAACTACTTTAATAGCAACACCCTAGTTATCTCTCTTTTCGTGTTTCCTATAACTGCTCAGAGTTTTAACAAATAAACTCTACTAAAGCTACTAAATACAGCACACATTCTTTAAACTTCAAAGTTATCAGGTATGCAGCTTTAAAAACTTGTCCATTTTCCTTGACCAGTTAATTAAGCATTGATAAATTGTCACTAACTACACAATCAAAATACAGATCTTACAATATCTTGCATAAATAGACCTACCTGTCCCCATAATAATGTGCTTACTCCTAAAAACACACACCAGAACCACTGATCTAGTGTTAGTGCTTTAGTAGAAAATACAGTGCCACCAAACTGTACCAAGATTATCTGAAAAGGAATTCAACAGATATTTAATTTCTTGATTCTCAAATCCACATCTTTGAAATATATCAATGACACATCTGGTAAGATTGGGAAATGCAATAATTGTCCGAAGATCATACGATTTAAATTTAAATTTTAAAGTTTATATAACATTTAAATTTGAAATTCTTCAAAATAAACTCACCTGTGCTACAAATGTACCAATCCAAATTCCTATAAATACAGGATTTCTTCTTAATCCTACGAAAATATTACGCTGCCCATGAATTTTTCGAGCATTAATTTCATTAAATAATGTCATCATAACAAATGTATTAAATATAATAGTGAAGTGCTGTGACGGAGGGGCGTGGATTTTCGCATATTTTCCATCATCAATTTCAAACAAATTATTTCCTGTAAAAGAAAAAGATAAATTTAATCAATATTTGTCCTATCTGCATTATCTACATATGGATTAACATGATCTAAAGAAGCATTTGTATTTTCTAAACATGCGAAGGATTTTTTTCTTCATAAATTAAAATTTTTTTATGAAATATTTTTTAATTTCATAAATCAAAGTGTCTATAATGACAAAAATTTGCATTATAGACATTTGTTGAAAATATTAAAATTGTCAACTATCATCAAATAAAATACAGACTGAAAAGAAACTGACCTGCAAATAATAGAACAAATACAACAATAAGCTGATAAACAGAATGTCCCAGAATATTTTTTGTCATGGTTCGGGATATGAGAGCTTTGGTTCTGCCGTAGGGTTTTCTCTTGAGAAGTTCTGCGCTGGGCAGCTCTGTGGCCAAAGCTAGAGATGCCAGGGTGTCCATAATCAGATTGACCCATAACATCTGGATAGCCTTCAGTGGACTGTCCTAGAAATGGTCAGAAAAGTCATTTTACCGATACAAAATAATACTTCAACAAATTGCTAAACTAAAGGGTATATCTGGATCTCCAAATCTTAAAATGTTAAAAGCTAAAATTCAAATCAATAACTGTTATGCTCTAAAGCTTTATTTTTATGCATTTCTTGTACATAATTAGGTGTGCTTGTACTACTTTCAATTTCTGTGAATTTACAGACACCATTTTTAAGATTATCTTCAATTTTGTACAAAGTTATCCAACACCTCTCCCCTTTCTTTCCTCATTTATTTCATTGCACCCTAGACTTACATTGATAATACAGGCTCCAAAGAAAGCCACCATCACAGCCACACAGTTAACCGTGAGCTGGAATTGTAAAAATTTAGCGATGCTGTCGTAGACATTTCTGCCCCACATAACAGCTTTGACAATGCTGGTAAAATTGTCGTCCGTCAGAATAATGTCCGACGCCTCCTTTGCTACATCTGTTCCTGAGATACCCTGAAACAAAATGAAAATGCAATTCAGTGGTTTGCTTAAAATGGTTGTCAGTTTAGTCAAGCATAACAAATTACCCAAAATGTGGTTCTTACACAGATTTTTAAATCTCTTCCTTTATAAATTATCATTATCTTCCAAACATACTTATGAGTAGTAATGGTCCTGTCCAGTAATCAAAATATTTTATTGAAAAAACTATTATATATAGCAAACCTAGCTTATTGAAAGTAAGCTTGTAATGAATTGACAAACAACAAAGTGATTCTCATTCCTTGTGGCTTTGAAATATTTTGAAAACAAAATTGTTAAGTCCCTGACAGTCCCTTATGAACTTGTTTTACTGTAAAGGGATACACTGTTGTTAATCAATTGTTGCATAACCAGTTTATTCACTCATCCAGCCCCCTTTTCTTCCCACATGAAACTAACCATAGCAAATCCCACATCAGCTTTTTTGAGGGCAGGACCATCATTGGTACCATCCCCGGTGACGGCCACTACTTCACGGCTGGTCGACTTCTTGCTGTCTATGATGCCTTTCACTAGTGTGTACTTGTCCTGGGGAGAGGATCTAGCCAACACTCTCAGGTCGGGCCAAACCTTATCAAGAAGTTCCTGGCTAACCTGAAGAAGGTGTGATTGAAAAGCTACATGTAAATACACTCAAATCAACTTCAGAGGATACAATGTTCCAAGAAAATTTTCAGATTTGAATGGAACTATACACTTAATCTTTATTTCTAAACCATTACAAATGCTTGGTGGAAAACTTTATGCAACAGTTTTAATTTATTACACAGCTGAAGTCCAAGCATTATTTCTTACAAATTAGAGTAGCTTGAATACTTCAGAATAATGTTTTAAACTTAGGAAAATTCTCCAACAAAAGAATCTCCGAAAACATGTATTTCTCAAAATATTTTTCACTCTTTTATACAGTATTCAAAATTCCTTCCTATGGTTTATCTTTCGGATCAATCCATATTCCAAATGTTCATCCAGTAGCTGATGACTGTTTCACATGTTGTATTGTATGACTGTATCATGAGAGGTATCATAACAGTAAGTAGCTAGCATATAAGACAGTTTACCTCTCCTTTAGCATCTCTGATACGTTTATTGAATTCTTTTCCGTCCAGAACAAGGAAATTGTCGTTTGGGGTGAGAATCCCACACTTGGTGGCAATGGATCGAGCTGTGTTAACGTTGTCTCCTGTAACCATCCTTACTGTAATTCCAGCACTCTGACACTGTCTGATGCTGGCAGGAACCTGAAAATAACAATAAAATCACTAAAAAATGACTTAATTTGGTGCCTTTCAAATAAAACTGTAACCTCCAATATAGTCTAGTCTCCATGATCATTGATCAATACACATGTATTATGACAGGCATGTGTATATCATCTCAGATGCATATATTTATCAAGTGCACTCTTTCAATGTGAAAGGTAGTGTGTTTCACTCATATTTTAAAAGCAACCTATCCATTATGGTAAGAATTTTTATTTGGCAGAAATTTCAATGATCACTGCTTCAGTTATACATCAGACCTACCTCATCTCGGACTGGGTCCTGGCTCTGGGGCCATAAAATTTACAGGACCTCACTTTTCATCTCAATCTCACTTTTACGAAAAGAATTAATAGTGGAAAAATGAGACTGAGATCAAAAGTGAGCACATTTAAGTTTTATGGTCCCAGAGCCTGGATACAGGTCAGATTTTGTATATATGTTGGTTATGTGACAGACCTACCTCATCTCGGACAGGGTCCTGGATACCCACGACCAGTATACAGGTCAGATTTCTGACAACCGAGTCCTCATCTTCCCAGTCATGGTCTGGCTTCAGTATCTCCTCACTGTCCTCTGTCTTGGTACCTAATTACAGATACACACAAATTACAATAGGCAAAGTGGTACTACATAAAAAACAGAAGGTTAAACACAGATGCTCCTTAAAATCTGAATTTCTCTACAAAAAGATGATTTTTCTGATGATTATTTAAGAAAATTATACAATTAATCTGTTTATTTGATAACTTAATTTTTGATCAGTTTCTACCCATCTGTTAATAATGTTTCACTAACTTGGATCTGCATGGTAATCTGTATAAGTTTCTAATATTTTTATTTAGTATAACACTAACTTGAATCTGTATGGTAATCTTTATAAGCCACACATATTGTCCTGAGGCCGTCCCCAGCCATGGGTTCTATGACATTCTTGACAACCTTCTCCTGGTCTTCCACTGTGAACGGTTTGGGCTTGCCATCACAATCCAGAATGTAATTACACCTAAAAATAAAACAATCAAAATGAAAATAGACAAGTTATTTCTTTATTTCTTTTAGAAAGTTTCAATAAAGATATCATAACAAGTTTGGCAATAGAACTTCTTCTAGTTTCAGATGGAAAACAAAGTTACTGTCCAATTATCATGTTTCTTAAAGTTACTATGATTATGCATGAAATACCCCTTTCACTACTTTATGAAATAAATCATGATTTTTTTTCGCAATGTTCTTTAATCTTACTTTTTCAAGACGATTTCGGATGCCCCTTTGGTGAACAGCCTGAACCCAAACTTCATGTTGATGACGGTGCTCATGGATTTGCGGACAGAGTTGAAGGTGTAGACTTTAAACAGTGCTTCCTCTGGCACCTCATCTCTGATTGGATAGTATTGCTGACCAAGGTCAAGGATAAATCCCAGCAGGGCACACTCTGTCTTGTTTCCAAGCTGTTGTGGGAGCCCTCCATCTTTGTCAGGCTAGAAAAAATCATAATTAAAATTACACATTCACTTATGAATATTATTTAAGTTTGGTTCAAATAAACAAAACATGCATTTCTTTTTCTTCTGATCAATAATTATTTTTTGATAAACTGTATTACAAGTTTCTCACTTAATGGAAAGTTAATATATTATTAGAATTAAATTTAATTTGAAAACTAGAGTATAAATTTACAAAATTTCATATGCCTAAACAGAGGAATATGAACCTAAGATTTTCACTAAGCTTACAGATTACATCAAGCCCAGTACAAATGACACAAAAAATTGAATCCTTCATAGCTATACTCCTCAAAATATGATGAATTTTCACACTTATTAATGATTGTACTTACAAGAACCCTTGAAGTGTAACCACTGTTGATGGCAATACTTCTGACAATAAGGTCTTGTAGTGGTGGGGCCAGGGAATTGAAGTTAGGAGTACTCTTGTGATGGGCTCCTGTAAAGATATATATACACATTATAAACAATCTTAAATCAGAAATGTCTACTTTTCCAATTGACTTTTACTTTCTAATTGACTTTCACTTTCTAATTGACTTTTACTTTCTAATTGACTTTTACTTTCTAATTGACTTTTACTTTCACCACAAAGGGGGAAAGGCATCATCACAAAGAACACAGGCAGGCTTTCAATAATTTTAAAGTGAAGAGGTGAAATTATCCATTTGAAGAAGCTCATTTAGAATTCTTTCCAATAGTTCACTTTTCCAATTACAAAATTCTCAATTAAAGCAGCCAATACTGAACACTGAAATAGCAATTATTCACTTCTATGGCCCCTTATTGAAATTTTAAGCCCGGTATAAATACTGATTTGACTTACTCCCAATGTAGGACTGGACGACGGTCATCCTGTTGGTGGTTAGTGTTCCCGTCTTGTCTGAGCAGATGGCTGTAGCGTTACCCATTGTCTCACAGGCATCTAAATGTCGCACCAAGTTGTTGTCGTCCATCATTTTCTGCAATTTAGAAGTTTGTTTACCAAGATGAAAAAAGTTTTATTATCTGAAAATTCAGGGGGGAGGGGGGGTTAGATCTATAAGATATCAAAATGCTTTGGTTTACCAAAAATGATAAAATTTTGTTATCTAAAAGTTATGGGGTTGTCAGATCTTTAAGATATCAGAATTTTATAATCTCATAATTATGGGATTGTCCGACCTTTTAGATTACATTAAGTTTTGAGAAAATGGAGACTCAAATTCCTTCTGAACCTCATTTTTACATTCAAATACATCATATGTTATACATATAAATTATATATATAAATAGGATGGGAAATTCCCCATTCTACTGTAAATCACTTTTTATTCGTAAGAACCTTATTTTCGCGTAATTACGCGTGACAGTGAGCATGCGAAAATTTCATTCTCGCGTATTAAGTATTCCATAAGATTATATAGAGAAATATTAATAATCCGTGAAAATTATGCCTCGCCTCTAAAGAGTCAAAAATAAGGTGTCACGAAAATTAAGTGATCTACAGTATATATAATGTACCCTGACAGAGTAGGCCAGAGCCAGCGTGACTGCCAGTGGCAGACCCTCTGGGACAGCTACCACCAGCACCGTCACTCCGATGATGAAGTAGAAGACGAACGTCTCGATATAGATGGCAGTGTCATCGGCTCCCCAACTCTTGCCGTTAATTCCAAACTCTATCACGCAGAACTTCACAATCAGAATCAGCACCACCAAAACAGCCACCGCCGTACCTAAAATCCACAAAGAACATGACCTTAAAGCATATTGCTTTGAAGGATTTATATACAGAAATAAGAAAAAAAAATTGAATAAAGCGGATAAATGAAATTAAGCGACATCCAAAACACTTGTTAAAACTTTACTCTCCAATTTACACAATAAAACTTTGCATTTATGTACAGTGAAATCTGTTTAATCAGAACCCTGAACAATCTGTCTCACTTGGAATTCCACAGGAAAATATCTTTCAAATTATACTCCTTTTCATGTGTTTTTCACACTGTGTGATTTGATGCCCCGTCTGTTCTAACACAAATTTTGTCTCCCAGTGCAAGTCGGCTTAGATGGGTTTCCCTGTATTTACAAATAGAGATGCATTCTTAAATGCACACAAGAATTTGACTATATCAATGCCCTATTGCTTACCTCCATATCCAATCTGAATGGCTAGCTTGGTCAGTTTGCCCTGTAGGACAGACTTCTCCTTGCGGGCGGTCTCCACTTTGGCCTTCTGTTCTTTCTCGTCCTCCTCTCCCTGATTGGCTGGCTTGTTGTTCGCGTTTGTCGCGTTGTTGTGGGAATTGTTTCCGGTAATCACAGGTGTTATAGAATCAATATCTATAAATTATACAAAAACTTTCACAAAATTTGTTCTGGACACAAAAATATTTTCTTTCCTTTCTGATAATTTTTGAATGAATTTTTTTTTTCCCTGATTAAAGCCTTATGATATGATGATTTGAAGATACAATGTTTATATAATTGACATTAAGCAAGCAATGGATTTAACACCAAATCCATGATTGCATACTGGTGTCTTTCATCCAAAATAGTCATGAACTTATGTCCATTGCATTAGGCTTTTGAGCCTTCGGCTCAGAAGAGCTAAAATTCTGGGAATCACAAAAGAATTTTGAAAATGGAGCAAATTTGGATTGCAAGGTTACTCTTTCAAGTTTCTTATGATTTTTTTTTTTTACGCTTTCTCATATAAATTTGGAATGGAGCTAATCTTAAGTTAGCCACTCTGGTTCTGAAAATTTCCCACCGAAGCCTTCTTAAAAGCTTTTAAATTTGAACTTCAAACATTTATAATCTTTCTGGACACCAGTTTTTGCTTCATGGTGGAGCATTAAAAGAAACCAAGAAAAAAAGTAACATACACATACCCACTTTTGTGTCAGCATCACTAGAAAGCACTAAGTAAAGAAAAGAAGAATAACAAAAATGAATACATTATCAAATCAATGACATTCAATATATGAATACATACATGTACATATTTTTACATGATAATAATATGGCAAGGCTTTTTTCTCAAAGAATTGTACCTTCATTTGGCAATATCTAAGAAAAGGCTTCTATTTCATAAACTATATATAATCATGATTATCAAGTTGCAGTAAGTTTTAAGCAATAAATATGTTAACAAGACAATCAAGAAAATTTATCATACTTAAACCTGCAGGTGCTTTATGAATTAAAACTATTTTTAATCTTTAGTACTGTGTTCTGTGCTTATTAGATAGACATATACTGTTAAAAATCTACCACCCAATGTAAATGCAATAGGAAGTTGGCATGAGCTTTACTTATCATTCCCACTTTTTACCTGAAGCAGTGTGTTTTATGAAAATCAGAAATCACAGGTTCTGAAAAGTTCTATGAAATTTCTCCCCCTAAAATGTTTGACAATTCTTTGAAAATAATTCCTTTTGGAGGGAAACAAAAAAGAAATTAAATACTATCTTCATGCCAATGAAGCAAAATATTTTCTGCTCAATTTGGTGATTCATTTTTGCAACATATATATATTCCCTTTTTTCTAAATTTTCATGAACAGCATTATCGACATGCAATTTCAATGCGCAAGTTTCCATGACAATGCAGATGCATCAACATGCACCATCAATGCTCTAATTGCACATACTTTTATTATAATTAAAACAAGTCCAGTTTCCTTATAATCATGCTGCATATGTATGCTTAATATGAACATTTTTTAGGTTACACATGGCATATATATTTCCATGCAGTATATTTCAATGATATGATTATATGTACTTGTACAATGTTGTATGTACCTCCAAGATCAGTATTCAGTGAGGACTTAATTCTAAATGACAACATGAATGATCATATATAAAACAACCCTAAAGCACCTGCAATTGATAAATATATTCTTGAGTAAAGTAATTGTCTTTATATATGACAGCAATATCTGTAAAAACCATATGTATTAATTATTGTCCAAATGTTCTTCCATACAGAAGCTTAAGAAGACAAGTAGAAGCTTTAATTTTAGGCACTTTTCTCAGAATTCAAGATCTGTATATTATCTGCAAAGACTGTTTGGAAGAACACAGTACTGTGACTTACTTAGTTATTAATTATCATAAGGTTAATTAATCAAATAACAATTGTTAAAAATAGAGGTAGTTTTCCACTTCATCTTACAAATGAAGTTTTTAGCAGTAAGTCCTTGCCCAATCAAAAAATAATTTTGTTAATTGAATTACATGTAATTATAAAGAGAGATTTCAAGGAGGCTTCAAGGTCTATAGTTCAGATGTTACAAGTTCCTGTATATCCATACTTATTTGATTATGAAACAGAAAATATCCTTGTCTGTGTGGTCTTTGAGGGTGGGTGTGTGTTGTACGAAAATGAAGTGACACAATTTCCATCAGGATTGATATGCTCTTTGTGAGGGGATGCTCCGCCTTGCATTGCCTTTGCTCAAGAAAGCTTTTCTTTCAGATTTTTATATTTGTGAAGTTTGCTTCTGAATAAATTCCATATAATGTTCTTATTTTACATGTACCTAGGGCAATAGGCTGCAGCAGTAACTATCTATGCTTGCAAGCTGAATTCTTAGCTAAAAGTTGCTAGTGCTTAAGTACTGAATTGAAAACTTACAAAACCATTATGTCATATTCTGTTGAATGTGTGGATGCTTTTTATGCTGGTAATCCACAATCTGCTTGCTAAAATCAAGCCTTATAGTGACATGCTTTCTAATGCTTTCCCTTCAATGCTTTTAAAGCTATTGACTGTCTTTTTCTCAGTAAAATACATTTGATAAAAGTCCTTCACATTCAATAATTGATGATCTTAAAAAAAATTTCTGATGTGACTTGATCTTGCTCATGTGAAAGCTTGAAAGTTCTCTGTAGTGCAAACGCAGTGCTGACCTGCAAGCCTCCTCGCAGCGATAGTCTGAACTTCCTTAACACAGAAAAGCTTATTCACAGGCTTATATAGCCATGCCTGCCTGTTTTTTTCCTGTTAGTGATTGGGCAGGACTCAGTTCTTAAATAAACATTAATCTTTATTCATTTATTTTTTATTATGATAAGCCAGTTAGTTTGTTGAGACTTGCCATTTTTATTATATCTGTATGCTACAAAATTCACACAATTAAACAATAAAATCAGAGCTGTTATAGGTAAGAATATATATAAAATCAAATAAGCTTTGATTAAAATTAAGTTTTATAAAATAACTTTTAATATTAACATGTTTAGATATTTTAATGTAGGCAAAAAATTTAGGTTTAACACATATCTTTTTTAATAGTAGGCAAATTATAGAGATTAAAATTACCACAGTAATATACACAAGTACACTCCAAACACTAAAAATTTAAGCATTTTTTAATTTAAAGCAAAATGACTGCAGTAAATACCAAATAAACAAAAGCCAAAATGTTTAAAAATTATGTGCAATTTAATATAAGGCATAGAAAAGCACTGATCATTGGAATACATGAATTTCCTGAATGATTATTAAGCTATATACTTGGTAATTCAACTTGCAATAAAATACATGTATTCATTGGAAATCAACCTATTCAATCCTGACTCTTGTTTCCTAGGTATGTCAGCAGAAGTTTACGAAGCATGTGAAGACAAAATCGTAAAATACTTTGTGACCATCTCATAAGTGATTTAAAGGTGTCTGATAATTACACTTTACAACAATAAAAGGTGAAATTTCCATTTAGAACAATTTTTGCATGGATTTAAAATTTTCCCCTAACTTAGATTTTAAATTTGCCACCCAGCCTTTCCCGCAATAAAAAATTCTTTACAAGTTTCAATTTTACACCCTGATTACTTTCAATTGATTTCAAGACTATTAGCATTAGCTCTTGTTTATTCTATAAACACACACACAACAGAAACCCTATTATCTTGTTTTAATGTGCATAAATTAATAATCACCATCACGAAAAAAAGAAAAAACAAAAAAAAATCAAACCCAAAACTGAAACTGCAGCAATCCACTGAATAATAAATATATTGCAATGCACTGTATGAGGAATATGAAGCGTAATGATAAATGATGAAGACTTACATGGTGTATTCTGGCCAGCCATATTCGTACGTGTGCCTGCAAGCCAAGGCAGGAAGCATTCAATTATTTTAAAATATTTCATAACCAAAACAAAGGGCACAGACAATGCTCCCTCCAAAGTCCCTATCAACCCCCCCCCCTCAAATAGCTGTACCATCATCTCTTAAAGGGACACTAAGTTGTACCCCCTCATCCCCCAAGAATATTAATTCTTCATTATTCTTTACCTTCCAAAAGTATATCACTATAAAACTGCAAACAGGAGATATTGAAAATAGTATAAGTAAATTTGGAAAGAGCTTTGAAGGATGTGGGCATGCTGAATTCAACAATCAAAATAATTTTTGTTTTAAATATCGAGAGATATAACTTGCAACTGTATGTGAACATCTACTTAGTGATAAATGTGTAGGAGCAGGGTGTTTTTCAAGTCTACATGATGAAACAACATTCAATTCAACTCTTTCTCCATTTATACTTGAACCAATTACAGACTCTTTCTGTGGTGAATATGGTTTTATGGCAAGTGATCAAAATTAATTTACCATGAAGCTCTTTGGGCTTTATTGGATTTGTTAAGTGACCATCCGGATGATCCGGTACCCTTACATTGCAATAAAGTTTAATAATGATAAAAGGTTAAAATGCTACCTAAATTCTTAAATATATTTAGTTAGAAACAACCAGTGTAAACACCATAATGAAGTTAGCCATGGATTAAAAACAGGAAATGGTATAGTGGGAAGAAATGGGTGGGAGGGGGTTATAAGCTCTCTTGGGGGTGGGGTTAAGCTCTCCGACGAATCTTTGTCCCAGCTACACATACAACAACTAATGACTGGTTTCTGGAATTAGTTTGTTTTTGATGGAAAAGACAATTGGGGGGAGCCATGTCTGTACCACATACTAGTATTAAATATACATGGGTGGTCATTACAGGAGTAAAAAAAGTACAAAAAAAACTCTGGAACAATCAAATCGCATGGTAAGACTTCACTGTCTAGAATATTACAAAACTGCTAGAAAATTAAGCAGGGATGATCTGAAGAATGTTTTGCTTTTAGTCTAACCATGTGACTGCATGATTCTGAAGGCATCAAATCTCTTATTCATGACATTTCAAGAGGAGTAAAATTATTTGCTTTGCAAGATTCATTGTTAAAACTAAAGACAGAATGCTGTTTTTCTTTTCAATGAAAAACACTACAGCTGCATGACCTTACTCATTTTTTCCTTCAAAATCTCTCAACATCTCCCCCCTTTTCCAATTAAAAAAAAAATTATTCAAATGAATAAGGTCATGTGACTTTGTTACTAGACAACACAACACCTGAAGAGCAGCAGACAATGTGCAGACTGTAGAGAGACAGAGAGAGAGAGACCAAAAATCAAGAATAAAATTGGGAGGGTGCGTGGTTGGAGCTACATTACCTCTATAAGATACGACTGCAACTGTTTTTAGAATAAAACAAATTCCCAGTAAAACAGGAATACAGCTCAACTTTATGTATCTAGCCAAAATGGCTTCCCTATTTAAACCTAATTTGATCCCTTATCTCAATTCTGTTTGTTTCCAAGTTCAGGAGTATTAAGAAGTCGTTCATAATAAATATATCAGCTATTAACATGTTTAACTGTTGTAGTCCAAAGTGACAAAAAAAATC
This sequence comes from Saccostrea glomerata, assembly GCA_003671525.1. Classification (NCBI taxonomy): domain Eukaryota; kingdom Metazoa; phylum Mollusca; class Bivalvia; order Ostreida; family Ostreidae; genus Saccostrea; species Saccostrea glomerata. The sequence goes on from PRKT01000470.1 coordinate 147,281, forward strand.
AAATCCACAAATGTTAAAATGTACCCACTTAATCTTTAGAATGATTTTTCATTCCCAAAATACTTCATAAAACAATATACCCTATTACCAAGACTTTAAATTAACAAGAAATCAAAAATTTTAAAGAAAAACTGTGTTTCAAACATTTCTGCTGCTGTGTTTTTTTTATTGCATCTCTTAATAAGGCAACTATTGAAACTAAAATTGTGTGAAAAAAATGGTATGTGAATATTCAATATTAAGGGGTTTTTGAAAGGACGGACTTAATTTGATAAGATCTTTCCTTTATGACACATTAATTAGATAAAACTCATTCGATATCTACAGCTAAAATTTATAAGGACATGAAATATATATATTTTCAATCTATAAAGCGATGTGTTAGTCTTCAATCCAGCAAAAATGTTAGAAATCTACCATGCATCTCATGCACATCAATGAGTATAAAACTATTTTTTCTACACATCCACAAACAGCCTGCATAATGCACTTGAGAAATACCACCTCTCATGCCAGTTGCATCAACTTTTTTTTCTCTTTTTGACCAAGCATGTGACGAACAACACATAATGCACATGGTTTATGCTTGAAAATTGACAAACACACTACATTGTAATTATATTACAAAAGACTTCCAATCCTCTCTCTCTGAATTTGCTTTATTCCCGGGCTCTACATATATATTTCTATATATAGATCTAATCACATGCAACCTAGAATTTAAGGTGATATGACATCATTTTGACACATCTTTTGGTGCTCATAGGTTCATGTTTCTTTATCTGCTGAAACTGACAATTTTTTTTCAATTTAGAATGAGTTATTTCATTATGTTTTATAAATTGGAAAAAAAATACTATGTCATCCAAACTACAAAATCACTATTAAATATCAATTTCTACATAGAAATGTTTCAAATCATGCCATCTTATCAAGAGATTGTCTTTCTCCTGTTTTAAAGATGTCATCAATAATGACTTCAGATGAAAATAACCAAGACTAACAAGATAAATGTGATTTATAGCTCTGTGTTGCCAAGGAAAAAGTGAACTAATGACAAAATTATACATCCTTATTTAGCATGTTTAGAATCCTTTTTTAATCATATTAATTACCTAAGACATTTCTGTAGTTTACAATTTTTCTATATGACATGGGGTCAGCCACCTTAAATGCTAGGTCAGAAACCTTAAAGCACCACATCTTTACACAAACTAAGACACTGGCTTGACAATTACATTCAGACAACCACAAGAACAGACAAACACACAAACACTACTGGAATTTGTTAATGCTAGCACTATATACAGATTGGGGAATAACACTAAGGAAATCTTGCAAAAAATTAATTTAAAAAATATATTTAACATGGGACAATATTCAAAATAAAATGCAAACCATGTGTTTCAATGTATTGGTACCTACCTCCGTTTCCTTCCTCGCCTTTTAACCTGTTTTTATCTTTTTTCTCCTTCTTCTTGTCTTTATCTCCTTCCTCGCTTGAGGCGCCAAGGAGGGCAAAAATAATTCCCGTTTGTGAGTTGACCCCCACCGCCGTCACCAGCATCTTCCCGCTTCCTTCCATGACATGAGTACCTATAACATGGAGTAAAATATTGCATGACAGTGTCTCCAAGAATTTTTTGTGTACAACTTCCATGTAGCAAAGTTTTTCTTCTTCTATATTTAAATTATCTTATCGTAAACATCAATACCTCAATGTCCTATCTTTTTTTTTCATTAAAAAAAATAAATTAAAAAGATTTTTGAAGTTTCCCTTTATAAATTCATTCCTACAGTTTGTGAAACTTTGATCTCCTATTATGGCCCCCCCCTACCCCTAGGATGGCATGGTTGTAACAAACAAGGCTTTGTTATACAAGATCCATGCCCCCCACCCCCCTCCGTTTCATCCTTGACGGCCAATTAGTTAAGAAAAAAAGATTTTTAAAGACATCCACCCTGTTTTTCTTAAATATCCTCACATTCAAATGGGCATCTGGCTCTTCATCGTGTTCATTTGAAAAAAATCATCATTTCCTTTTACCAAAAGACGCTTTATGCCAAAATAGGTTAAAATTGGTCATGGTTTTGGAGAAAAAGTAATAAATGTAAAAGGATAACAGAAAGACAACCCATTTTGATCAGAAGAAAAGCTTGCTTGAGCCCTTTGTTCAGGTGAGCTAAAGATAAAATCTATGAACTTCTAGCACAAATTTAGATAAATCATTTCTATTTTCAATCTAGAGAAATTTTTTGGTAAATGACTGTAAGATTTCATCTTAGATGTTGTTTTTCCTTAGATTCAATTCACCTGAGAACATCATGGGGTCGGTTTTGACTCCCTTCTTTACATGGTCTGACTCTCCAGTTAACGAACTCTCGTCCACCTTCAAATCATTACTTTGAATTAATAATCCATCAGCTGGCAACAAATCACCTGAAGGAAGAAAAAGAAACAAAAAAACTGTAACAGAAGTAATGAAAAATATCAATTGAGATCGTAACACTGCAATAGTATTAACAATAAACATCGCAATGAGCAATTCAAAAAGGCTGCTGTCGGCCCACGTGCGGAATTAAAACCCGTCATTTTGCAATTTTTGTAATAAAATAAGGCAGTTTCAGGAGACATCACATGGGACTTGGTAGTGCTTCGCTCACTGACAAATAAATTGCATTACAAATATGGATTTTCTCACACAACATAATGCATCCATTACTTTAATTTCCAAGTATTTGTCAGTTCTTACGATGCATTTTGGTGGAAAATAAATTCCAGGTTGTCATAATTTGTCACCTTTGGAAAACAATTCATTTCTGTTTAGATTGGATAAAAATAAGTTATTGTATTGATATCTAAATGAAATATCTTCAGGGAAATATTTTTACGTTATTTATTGCTATTATTCAGCATCATTTCTCAACTGCAGGACAGTTGATTAAATGTCTTGCCAATTTCCAAGGTTTCTCGTTCATAACTGTAAATGTACTTTTTTCCACAGGGTCATACTTTCGCGGAATAATTCTAATATCTATTTGATCTGAGGGAAGAAAATTTGCAGATTTCTTGAAATGCTATTGCATCTCTTTATGTATATTGAATTTTAAAAATGCTGAGAATAAATTTCTGTTGAAAATTTGTGCCTTTGTACATACCATAAATTATTCAAATGTGGAGGAAAAAATTGATGTCTACATGTAAATATAAAAAGAAGCACTTTTTTTTTTTTTTTTTTAATATGGACAATATGGCATATGTAGCTAACTCTTAGGACCTCTAATTTTTTCATCATTTTCAATTGTCTTTTAAAACAACCTTTATTATCATAGCCCTGTAATAATCAGAATTTAATCCCTGTTTTTAGTGCATTAAAACATAATACCTATAAGTTGGGAATACAAAATTCTCCGAGTTGAATATGTCTTATAAAGTAAGCAGCCAAAATATTGATACTTATTAACGCTAGAAATTCCAACACAATGACCAGAGCAGACAATAAAAAGAGGCTTTCTTTAAGAAGCACTCGACTCAAATAATGCGCAAGTAAAACCAGTTTGATTCATTAAAATCAATCCCCAACCTTCTTCTTTGGTAGATAAACCCTACATAAAAGTGACAGAAGCCATCTTTGTCTATTTATTAGTCTGTTGTAGTTTTCAACAGTTAATCCCATGGGACGGAAAATCAAATTCTGATTGAGCGGGATTTCGGGATCAATAAATTCCCATTCAGCCTGTTAGTAATGCCTCGTGTTATACTTAGAGTGAACTTCCGACTAATGCCTCTGTTTATATTGCAGTCAACGATTTAAGTGTGTTCCATTACTTCAGAACGAAGGGCAATGCCTTGGACAGCTTGCAGAGCTTTCTTGATTTGACAGCAACACTGAATATCACCATCTTCACTTAAGTCCACAAAGACACTCTTGTTACACTTTGAAATAAGGACTTTGACATGTCCCGAATGTGTATGCATAGCAGATACTAGAACTTCCATTATACCAATAATATTACACCTATGAAAAGATCCTATATGACTTAATCTCTTTAAATATATATACATAATTTCGAAAAACCTTTTTTCATGAAATGTATTTTTGTAGTTCTTATGCTTTGGACATAAACATGTTTATTTTCAAATGTTTCTGAGTTTATTTTGAAAACTTGAAATGACTTTAAAAAATGCTTAAGTTTTAATGAAAAAAACATCATCTCCCCCCTTAGCTCTTAAGATTTTTTTAGTAAAAACCAAAATTACCCGCATCTTAAAATGTGCTAAGTCTGGGTCACACCTTCCTCTTCATTACTTCTAATTCTGACACAACAAACCCTCATTGCAATAAGTGCAGCAATTATTACTCTCAATTCATTGCTTTGGTTAACCTGAGCTGTTCTCAAGCTATTGGTATTGGCATCCATCATTTCGGCTTGGAAAATCTCAGGTTCATGGAAAGATTTTGAATATCAGGATACCCACTAATATGCACAGTACAGAAGTGTTTCTTCAAATTGATTCAAATATATCCTTTAGACTAAATATGAGGGTGCAAGAGATGAAATATTATGATCCCAGTACATTAACTACATCAAAACAAAAAATTATGTACCACCTAAAAAAAGATTTTCTGGAGCAAATCTCAAACAACTTTACTAAATATCCTGAAGATTTCCTAAACTCATATTTGTCTTTTGAATAGCTCTTGCTAATTAATATAAAGTTCTATAGAAGTTTTGTTGACTGTTTCTTTGAAAATTAGCTAAAAGAAGTATGATGGATTTTAGGACTTATGGAATGATGGAATATAAGATTGGCATGATAAATGCTGTATGCCCCAGCCATTTTCATGACAGGGCCTAAATATACTCAGCATATGCCCACCTTTTCTAGTTTTAGCTTACTATATTTAACTTGAGCTATATCTCCCACTACTATTTCTCCTTTCCTTGTGATATCTTACCATATTTAACTTGAGCTATATCTCCCACTACTATTTCTCGTTTCCTTGTGATATCTTACCATATTTAACTTGAGCTATATCTCCCACTACTATTTCTCCTTTCCTTGTGATATCTTACCATATTTAACTTGAGCTATATCTCCCACCACTATTTCTCCAACTGGAATATTTTTGTCCTGTCCGCCTCGGATGACAGAAAACTGATGTTCATGCTCGATTTTACTCTGAAGTCCGCGGAATTGTTTTTCTTTTTGATAATCGTTAAAAGCTGTCACTAGGACCACCACTACCACAGCCCCTAGAATGGCCACGCCCTCGATCCAGCCGGCCTCCGATTCCGACGAATCACTACCGTCCCCCTCCGCTAAAAATAGAACAAAACATTACATACAAAGAATCACCACCATCCTGTTCTGCTATAATAGAACCAAAAATTTCATGTAACTACATTTTTCTTCTGCTTTTGTTATAAACAAATCCTCAGAATACCTATGAACTACATTTCAATTGATAAATAAACATTTAAATTAATACACAGGAAAGGATACTTTCAAGATTTACTTGAAAATAGTAAATATTAATTTTTAATGCACTGCAGTTTTGTTTTTGTCCACCTTTGCAAGGTCTCATCATTCTGAATGGACCTATTGGTGGAAATTCTATCAATATGCTACTTTAGAATGATTATGAGCTGTGATAATCGTATTCAACTTGGCATCAATTCACTGAATTCAGATATAACAGAGGCAGTAAATATAGAACTGAATAATCACACTTCCAAACAAAGTAGCAAAAAGCCAACATTTATGACTGTATATCACAATGAAGAGCATCGCTTTAGGGTTATATGATATGCCCATCCGGAATATCAAGATGCATAATCTTTTTATGCATGTAACTCATAGTCACAAACTGTGATTCTGTCATTTGCAACTATACTGGAATAAAATTACACACACAAAATTTAAAGATGAATAGACAGGATTGCCCATATGATATATGGGGAGAAAAATAATTTCAAATCTGTATCCGTGTGTAAAGGAACTTCTATGGGTTGTGGTTAGACCAACGATATACTTTTTTTCTCTGTGCCTTCACTTGGCAAGGGGATAAAAACATCCAAGTTCAATTTTCGATTTAAAAATCATATTTTTATTATAAAGCATGGAAGATTCATTTTAATCGTATTTGACCATGTTGACACAGTTTAATATTTATGTAAATCTACAATTATATTTGACTTGATCCAATTCAGGCAAAAACCATTGTGTCATCACAGTATTGTGCCAATGTGGATATGAATACAATATCTACAAGCTATATATATATATGTAAACTGCTTAAAGGAGTGATCGTGATAAATTTAGATTCATCTTATCAAGAAAAAATTAAATGGCAGTCATATAATCTCCAGACAGATATATAGATGTGGTTGCTTCAATACAGAAACATTTCTATAGAAAATCAGGAAGATTTTAATTCAGCTCAGATATCACGCAAACCTTAATTTGCCTTTAATGTCTATTTCTTGAAGGGCAAGTGAATATGAGATTTTAGACTTCTAGCAGCAATTTCCTACACAAATAACCATCAATAAATCAATGTGGGTATAAATCGTAAAGTATAGGAAACTTATTGGACTTTGGGTTCAGTGTTTTCTGTGTTGCATGTTATTAGAAAAAGCACTTCCTCTTTTGCCGACTTATTAAAGTCCTTGTTGCTGTGGCATCCGCAGGTTCAGTTCATTTGACAAGATTGTTACGTCGAATCAATAAACAGGAGAAAAAACAAATGCCGTACATCTTTTCTGTCGTAATTCTGTCTGTTTAGGTAAATTAGTTTAGTTATTGACTGCAGCACTCTATATGCTTGTAAACTTAAGTACAAGACAAGATACAATGATTGGACCTAACATGGTATATTATAACTGAGTTTGTCATACTTCAGTAACTAGTTTAGTGATGGATTTCAGTTTTTTGTCACTAGTTTATCATGGGGCTAAAAGTGTCCTTAAAAATCTATAACTGATTACAATACATAAATATTTTCTGTCAAAACATGCCTATAGACTTTAAAAGTAAGACTACGAACGATACATTGGCAGTATACTTGGGAAAAAATAATCAAAATAAACTTCCTTATGGTGTTTTGTAGGTGCCACTATCTATTATAAATTTTTCTAGTTCATTTACAATAGCCTATGATAAACAAAATTGAAAAGGGTAATCATTTTCAAGGCCCAGTGAAGGTCACAGATTTCCTTGTAACTAGTTTTACTGTCTATCGTAACTATGTCTATTGAACTTGAACCAGGAAAGGAAAGAAATGTATGACTGGACAAGGAATTAAACCCGGGACTCCTTGCATCACTAGTCAGGTGTTCTTTTGACTAACCTACCCAAGCCAATATCAATGATCCAAACCATTACAGATGAACAAACTTGGACAAAATTCACTTCCTGTAGAGTGTAGACCAAAACTTTCAATTTCTTGAGTCAACTTTATATTATACATGTAGTTAAAATACCACTAACTGGCATAACACTCAAGACAATCAATCACAGAGTTCATTATGCACTCACATCTGGGGTAAAATGATAATCCTAATGAGATAAGAGCAGCTACAATAAGAACAATAAGGGTGACGTCTTGGATGGCCTCCCACACCAGTTGGAGGAAGGTTTTGGGGGGTTTGGGAGGAATCACATTGGACCCAAATGTTTTCCGCCGGTCCTCAAGGTCTACTGGTGATCCAGAAATACCTACAAGCAAAAAATTAAAACATTTAACTTAAATCAAATGATCTGAAGAAAGATTTAATAAGTATCTATATTCAAATTTACATATAAAATAATTTACAGTAAAACATGCATATAGTGAATATGTTTATGATGAATTGATGCTTAGATTGAAGTGACTTAATTTCATTCTGTGTGGCATCATATATAAAGACTTTTAAAATATATTGTGATAATATGGATAATATGTGAATAAATGGATATTACAAAACATATCAAGATTTAAGTTTTTTTTACTTCTCAAGGTCATTGTCTTAAAACACAAACTGATGTTCTATATCAAAATATGTGATACTCATTAGAATTTTACCAGTTTTGCTTCTCAAAGACCTTGTCTCAACCAATAAAATGACGTTCTGTATCAAACAATCTCTGATACTCATTAGAATTTTACCAGTCTTTTCTCTACTTAGGCTATAACAAGTTCTCTGGTTGTGACCAGCATACCAATTCTCAGTGGTTAGAGCTCTAATTATAGGCTTGATGGATTGACAGATTCTTTCACATACAGAAGACGCAATCAAATTTAAAAGCACTGGACTTCTGTAAACCCTTCCATGGCTGCCTGAATTAGGGAAGTAAATGAGCGGACATTTCTTTTCAACCTGTGCCAATCTCCTACCAGCTCCTTATATTAATCATCAGTCTATATAATCTTTTCTGCATCTCACCTACCAATAAACCAGCTTGGGGTGTTTATTAAAAGTATATTAAGTAATGATGAAAAAAAGAACGCCATTGATCCAGACCCCAAAAAAATTTTCATTAAAAATAATCAATGCGTGTTTAGCTTGTAGGGAAGTTTCATTAATGCACCGACTGTGACAAGCTTTGGTAGGAACAATTGGGTTTGCAAGTAGAGTTGATGGCTAATAACGAACCTTGAACAATCATTAGGACACTAGCCCCCCAACACTTCCTGACCAGAGCACCTCTCTCTATCCCCCCCAGAAAAACTCCTCAACTCACTTATACATCACAAGCCAGCAGGGATTTATTATTCCGATGGAGAGCATTCCTCTTTTTTCTCTCCGATCAGTGTAAACATCAAATCATTAGAGTGACAAATTGATAGTTAGGGTTTTTTGCCTGGTTGCATCATTTTAATAGCTAGATTCTTTATGACCAAAATCCCATAAAATGACATTAGATAATGAAAAGAATATCAATATTTTATACTGGAAGACATTTCTTCATATATCAAATATTTAATGCTATGTGTTTTAACTTGTACATCATCTTTTATTTGTTTTTCTAATAGAAAGCAACCATTTTCAATTGCATCAAATCGAAAGCCAAATTCTGATATTACATGCAATAATCATTTTAAATTGATTTGTACCAGAAAACATGAATACAAAACATAAGAGTGCTAAACTCACTTGAGCCTAAATTATTTAAAACATTTACTAGCATAAAATATTTTGTTTTATTTACTGAACCTGTAACCTTATGATTAAAAGGGAACCTTTGTCTTTGGTTTTCCATTTTCTCTTTCTAAGCAGGTCTTTTGGGTTCATAATCTAAACTTTTGAATTCCCACATGGGAAATATATCATTGCATAAATAAACTATGGCCAAAGAAACTCTTTTAGGATACCAGTATCTTGACTTGAAAGAGAAAATAAAGATGCTGACAATATATCAGTCATATTACATCTATGGTTATGAGGAAATTCAGAAATATTGTACATTAATTTTGAAGGCAATGCATGGAAAACTTCCTGCTTCTAGAAATTCCAATCCATCATAATTCTGACAGGGGGTTATCATTTCAATAGGTGCCTGAACAATTTGGTTTTACTTGATGTTTGATGAGAAAATATTCCAAGTATCATTTTATTTCTACAGCCTTGATACACTAAACCTATCAGAGCCATGCCAGAAAGTGTCTAGTTTTTCCAACACATATTGAGGTTGAGGAGATTTGCTGTACATCCAACATGCCATATGTCTGTACACAAACTGGAGGTCAATCAATGTCATATCAAAGCATAGAAAGGAAGGCAGGGATGTATAGCATTCAACCAACACTACCATAATAATTTCTTTTTAAATTATATATTCAAAATAATTGAAAGATTTTTCAAAGGTATAGGTTATCCCCACAGAAACACTGATTTTCAGGGGATATGCTCAGCATTTCACCTCTTGATTTGATACTGGCAATACTGCATAAAGGATTATTTTGGCCCTGCATTATTTTCGGCCTTTTGCATTTGCAATTTTCCCACATTTAAATCTGCTCTGTTAAAAGGAAATTATGCTGCATTTTTTGAATTCACCCCATTTTAAATTCATCCGATCATGAAGAGGGCAAAATGAGCCAAAATAAAATGAGGGCAAAAATTTCCCTGTAAACAGTAACAGCATAATGAGCAACACGTTTTAATTCCTTTACCTTCATTAGGTGAGGTGTATAGTTGTTTACATAGCTCCAGCACGCCGCCGTACTTCTCCTGTATGTACTCATAGCCCTCCTGCTTGTGATGCTCCATGATTTTTCGGAGATCCATCACGTCCAGCCCATAGTTGGCGTCCCTGGGCCGGGACATGCCCATTCCATCCACCTGGTCCTCCGCCATGATTGTCAATTATCCCACTGTGCCCACGTCCTAAAAAACACAAGGAGGCATTGTTAAATCTATTGGTTTCTCTTGGATATAGGCTTCTTCTTCTACAATATATACTCAATCAATGCACTTGTTACATCATAAAACTGAAATATTATTCATCCATAATTAATCACCTTCAAGTAATAATGCATTGTTAAAAATATCACTTGCATCAGAGAAAGCGATTATCAATCTACCATAGTTGTCACTTATTGGACTAAATAATGAAACATGAACATGATGGACAAATTATAAGACTAAGCATTATAGTACACTGTGTTATTTTCAAATCTCCAAGTTTCTGAGTATTGAATAGATAGAAACACAATTCCCACAAACTTCCATTTATTTAAAGATGCAGAGATTCAATCTTTGACGAAGTGATCAACTGCTGGAACCTAACAAATATAGATCAAAAGTTTGAAAAGTCAAAACTATAAAATACTGTCTCCTACACCATTCATCAAAACAGAAGTCAAGTTCATCAATTGATTTCTCCCCACAGATTAGATAGATCACAAACAACTCTATGACGCCAGTCTAACGAATGCACTGTAAGCACCAATATTAAACTTGGTGACATTAAACACTATTCCAATGTTACATCTAGCTCTCATGCATTCATCAATGTTATAGATTTAAAAGTATAAAACAGATCACCAACAACTTTTATACTTTTAAGTTATTAACTTTAGTTACAGACCCTATTGAATACCTTTCGGTATCCACACGTGAGAATCTTCCGCAATTTTAACCTCAAGGTGTTGGTCTCCAGCTTTTCTTTGTAATGTTATAGATTGTTCTATGAGGAGCTAGTATATAAGCATGTCACTGTCTTCTGAGAATTGATGAACTTATAACAACTTATATCTAATTTCACCTTCACTAATGACACATGAACTGACAAAGGTTCTGTCATCATGCAACTACATGAGAGCATCATTTGAATTTAGCTAGCTCCTCTCAATTTGTGCATCACAGTGGTGGATTACATGTAAACCCACCCCTCATCCTCACAACACTTAAATTTCAAAATTCAGTTACCAATCATTCTTGGAAAATCTCAAGACCCCCCCCCTCTTCTTTACTAGAAATCTTGGATCCTTTCCTGCATGGTGTCCATGGAGTCTGACCAGACATGCAGTACACAACATCTGCATTGGAGGAGGGAATGTGGAAGGGGGGGGGGGGGCCGCTATCTGATTCAGAATTCCAAGACATAGAACCTCTTTACTACAGTCATTATGATAATAACTTAGCTGAAATAGACCAAACCTATAGGAACTCTATCCTGTTATCTCAGAAACCACAGGAATCCATACATACACAAATACTTTGGAGATAGTAAGGAAGTATGAAGATGTAACCCAAAACACAGATTCTCTCAGTACAATAAAGTTAACCACTAGGTCAACAGCCTCTTAAGTGGAAACATACAAAGCAAAAAGTCCCCACCTTACAGGAATATCTTACACTTTATGCCTGTGTAAGTGTTTATTGTCCAACATCAGGTTTACATTACAATACCTTTTGTCACAAAGTGGAAAGGAATGCTTCTATACAACAAGACTGAACCAAACACTGTACAAACATTATTTCTTCTCATTCTAGCTACCAAATAACTCATATGTAACTCAGTGTGCATCAGTCCTGTTAAAAAGCTGTTTTTGGGTTTTGGCTCCCATGCAAAAGTACATTTTTACAATATTTTACACTTCATTCATTTTGCCTGTTTGATAGTTTTAACATCTTAACTTGTAAATATTAAATTATAAATGCAAGTTTCTTGATCTCCATTACAAATTATGCACAACTGCTGTAGACAAAATAGCAAATTCAACCACACACTAGTAAGTTTAAAAACTAATGTGTATCTACTAATTGCAGCAATTAATTACGGTCCATCATCCAGATGAGAATACATGTACATGTTCTTAGAAGAAAAATTTTGTACCAGCTCAAAATGAACGTTCTAGATATACATCTTCTTCACAGTGCATGCACTTTTTTTTTGCCTTGCCAATTTTACATAACTGAAAATGGAAGATAGGGGGAAAAAAGTAAAACAATATTACATCATGCGTCATAATGGGGAAGAGAAAAAATATTAATGTAAGTAAATCTACAGAGAATGTTTCCGAGAATAAATTTAACACAAAAGTACACAGATGCATTTTAAATCATAAACTGGCACTAAAAAAAAATTAAATCCACCTGACGTGAACAAACCATTTCTAAAAAATTTTCCCCTAACCTGCAAAGGGCAAAATCATATTTTTTTCTCTTTGTCTTTAACTATTGTAAAGCCATTGATTTTAAAAAGTTGAATTTGTGAAAATTAACTGTTAAGCCCCACAGACATCATGATTTTCTTCACGAATGTCAAAAAATATAACTTTATATTTAAACGTTAATCTTTGTTTAATCTGTTCAACTGGTGTAAAATTCTTCAACAGGTGCTTGCCTGTATACAATTAACCACTGACCTGTAAAACAGACCTAAAGCTAACACATATATCCCCACATATCAGCCAGCAAAACCTCTTCCAATACCCAGGAAATGTCAAGACTTCTGTAAAGGAAATCACTACGTGTATATGAACTTTTAAATATATCTAAACAAAATGATGTATATGAACTCAGAGGTAAAAACAGTATTCACACAAGCTCAACATGTAGTCAATTTAAAACAAGTCAGGACTCCAGGAAACACAGACCTCTAAAATATTAGAGGTGGGATCAGGTGCCGTGGAGGAATGAGCATCCCCTGTCAACCGGTCACACCTCGTGTGTAAATAATATGGCCTAATAAAAAGTATGAAAAAAACTCAATCAGCATTTGACTTAATCATTGATTTTATTACATATAACATTTATAATATCAAATATTTTTTTACATGTTTATACTATTTTCATTTTTTAGTTGGTCATCTGTTTGCCGTAATTTTGAAGTCCTACAATAAGTAGTGCAAAATATAACTGTAATGACAATATATGTAAATTATGAATCTTTAAAAAATGTATGTATTATATAATTATACTGTATATAATTTTCTCTCCCTTTCTTTCTGCATAACAATAAGCTTAACTGCTTAACGAGTGAGTTTGACCCCTTGGTGTGGAAAAAACAGCAGAATGTAAATCAATGAAAGGTGTCGCAAGCCCTCAATCGATGGCAAGGTTTTTAAAAAGAAACAAGTCATAGTGTTTTAAAGAAATGCTAATTTTATTAAGACATGACTACATTACCTAGAATTTTTACCATAACCTTGTGAAAAATAACTTACAATCTGTCATCACGAGTTAATTAATCCATCACTATATACATTCCCTAGTGAAATCACTAATACAGGACCATGTAAGACACCTTCCATACATACACATTACATGTATGTATCCCATTGATCTTATGAACCCCTATATATATTACATACCTCTCTCTCTCTCTGTGTATGATGAATCTATACACAAAGATATGACCCTTGAGAAGAATGACAATTGTAAGGTAGCCGTTTGATCGCCTTGAATCCTAGTCAACAATCACCAGGCAATAAAAAAAGCACAAATATCAATACACAATCTTATCTATCTCTCCAATGAAACCATATAAATGATGAATATACTGATCATCTAACACTCCAGCCTGCCTGATACATACAGACATAAAAATCCCCCATCTTATTATCATGTGACAGAGGTCATTCGATCACGGTAATTCAGTGTCCAAACGAGTTCAAAACTCTCATAGCAAAATATAGATCTTGCTGCGTTAATAATACATACATCTACTGACCAAACATACCCTGGCTGTTTTTATCATGTTTGTTTTGATGTGTAAGCCTTCTATAATATCAAGTTTGGATTTTGACAGCTGTAATTTTGGTGTGAAATCATAAACTCAGCTATACATTTAAAACTTCTATGATTCTATTGATAATTGCATCTTATAAACACACTGAAGAAAACACTGAAAAATAATACCTGTAACTATTTGAATGTGTATACCTCTAAAATCATCCTCATTTTTGAAGTACAAGAAGAAGTAATATGATAACTACATTTATTTACCAATTCATGATGTAAATCTGTGTCAATTATTACCTGCATATTATCCCCCAAATTCTTCTCTACTTATCTATATGCCCCCACATTACTGCCCTTCCTAAACACAAATATTTCTGTGGTATTTTTTTTTTTTTTTTGTCTATCCATTTTTTACTGTAATGCATGTTATGGATACATTTCCATGAGAAATATGATTGCTTAACTGAACAAATCAATATGAGAAAAAGACCCAGAAAATGAAGCCTCAGAGTCCAGAATCCATATATAGAAGGGTTGTTAATGCCAGAAAAATGCTCTAACGACCAAATACTAAGTAAATGTCAAAAAGGTTTTTCTTTACGTAATAAAACATCACTTGAAAATCAATGCCCGAGTTATTCCGGGAAAAATATATTGGATTGGCACTGCGATGTCCCCTTAGAGCTCTAAATACCGTTATATCAGGCATTTCTGATTGACCTCCCTGTACTAGAAAGAGACTGAAAAGTAGAATCTTCCATCAGTACCCTGTTACAAAAGGGGATAATAAAATCTAATTATATACAAATTCTTGCACAATATCAATTCTCTCTTTCAACAAGAACCCTAAATTAACTGCTAGATAACAAAAGCTATCTCCCTTTGATCATATTGGATCAGTAGATGTTGGTCCTGATTACGCACAGAAACAACAGGTAAACATTTCTTCTTCACCAATCTTTCCTGCTTTATAATCAGAACTTCATCAAGGAGTTATTACATTAGTCACAGCAGCTTCAGCAATCCTGTGTCAGATCACCAGCCCTCCTACACAAAAATCTCACTGAAACAATAAGCAGATCTCAATCTGTTCTCTATGTGTTCCCCTCCCCTTCATGTACTTTTAACATCGATTCTTATCATCCATTAAATTCCATTTATAAGTTGACGCAAAGTATCAAAACTCCCAAAAACCAAGTTAGACATGAAGGTCTTAAAGTAGTAATAAAACTTAGTTCATTTCCCTACACCACATGTACAGAGGGTACATAAAAATTTTACACCTTGAACTTGCAATTCTAACATGTGTCTCACCAAAGTAATGTGTTATCAGAAAACATCTTTATCTATAGCCAAGCTTATTAGATATTGTCATGTACAATGAACTCAAATTTACTTTCTCTCCATAATTTTAAAAATACAATCCACTTCATCTCAGCAATGTGTATAAATGTGGAAAAAAAGCCTTGAGAATCCAAAATGCCTGATCATCCTTTTTCAGTGGCCGGTAAACAGACCCCAAAACAAGCCAGGAAAAACCCCTGTCAAGACCTTTTTTCAAACACCTAAACATGTAGGGGTCTCTCTTTTTTCGGTAAACCCTATAAATGAAACATTATTATGCAAACTTTTTGCAGAGCAATTGCAAAGAGGTTGACAAACATCATACAACTCTTAACCATGAGGTTTACAATCTCTTCAAGCAAAATCTGTGACCTTGACTCCTCCCTCCATGGAAAAAATAAAAAAAATAAATAAAACATTTCTCTCTATTGAACATGGGTTTAAATTACAAGATTATTGTTGTCAAAAGAAAAAGCCATAAGTCTGGCATTATCTGAAGTAGCTGCCAGCATGCATAAATCAAACAATTCCTCATTTTTTTTCTTCTCCATCCTACACGGTTGCATGCAAGTGCAAAGCTCTGCTTAATGCATTTCCCAATATGAATTTGTGGGGAGTTTTCCGAGTTATCATATGTCACGTAATGTACAAATTACAAACATGTGAAAATAAAAGTTTTCATTAGAATTATGTGACTGTTTGATTGTCCAGCTGTGATGATGTATGCAGCTATAAGGCTATGACATTAGTGCAATTCTGTTGTCTATGGGGTACTTGAATTTCTTTACATTTTCATGTGGGCAGCCAAATTCTTCTTCACTTCAACACCTTTTCAAATTTATTTCTTACATAGCAAAACCTACATCAAACTCATTTTAGTCAGAGAAGAAAACCAAGGAAGGAACACAGATCACATCCAAACTCTCAGACAAATTGGACACTCCAACCAATGCAGATAAAGCTCAAGTTACGATTTATAGCAAAGTCATTCTCTTTTTTTTTTCCCCAAAAAATTAGATTTCTTATATGAGTAATCATTTCTTTCGATAAATTTTGTGTTGCTGATGGAGGCAATGGTTTTAAAGAGCATGAAAATCTTGGCATTCCTGAACAAAAGATAGCCTACCTGTGCTCTATCCATCAATTACCTGTAAAAGAAGAAAAAGAGAAACACATTAATACTTCACAACAATTTGTTTCTAATCAAATATTCTTCCAGAGATCAAAGAACATTCATTATTATAAGTCTTATCTCAAATAATTTTTTACATGTTGCTGAACTCAACAGCCCCAAGGCTTAAGATTCCCTGCAGAACTACACCACTGTAGCATCCATAAACAAGTGTTTCATATTTCCCAAGCTTTTTTGTTAATTAGTCACACCAATTTATCATGGACGGTGTGTGAGATCCATTTTTTTTTTAGCCACAGAGCTTACGAACAAGTGTTAATGCCTAAAAGCTTCTCGGCTAAACTTAATTTTTGACAGTTTCTGGCAATTAAATTTTGTTGGCAAATAACAATATAAGCGAGAAAATTGTCTGCAATTTTTCATAGGTTATCTCATCTGTTCTAGTATTAGCACATACACATGTACAATAACTTGGTTGTATGGAATTTGGAATGGAACTGGGTTTTTTTTTTGGATTAAGAATCTCTGTTTTAAGGGGGGGGGGGG
>PRKT01000470.1:164950-176926 GCA_003671525.1 Saccostrea glomerata
TCTGTGCAGATCAAAAGTTATATCAAGGTTCATCATCCCTCTGTCATTCATAAAAAAAAAATTTGCTCTAAGGCTTGCTGCTTATGATTTTTCAAATCTAAGTTAAAGGAAAATACAAACAATTTTAGCTAATCTTGAGGGGAAAATCTGATACAGAAAGTCGATAACTTGACAGTTTTAGTCATTTATCATTGTTAGAGTTATCTCTCTTAACAGGGGGGCCATTGAACCTTAAAACAATGAGTCTCTGTCCTACTCTACCATTTACAATGATTTTATTTTCAAACAAGTACACCATGATGCATATTTTATGAAAAAGAATGATATCAACAAAGTCAGACAACAACAATAATATAAAATCAATTTACATTTAGCAAGGTTAAAATACTACGGGTAATAACTTTATGTACCAATCTCTTGGTCAAAACTATTCTCTCTCTTCATAAATCTGAGTCCAATGTCCTATGACATGATCTAAGAATCACAATTCAATAACAAATGCAATCAACTGCTGATTTTCACTGTCTGATTATCAAGCCCTAATGAATATATCTAACTTTCAATTCAACACTTTTAGAAGGTCCATGGGACATTTTAAAGTCTAATTTTGAACATTTTAAGAGCTAGAAATATATACTAGAAGATTAAACTAGCTGCTATACACTTTTCCATCCCAGTCCAAGACCTTGAGCAAAGAATTGAGCAATAACTTTGCCTCACACACATTTACTATATTGTGACACTGCATAAGCCATTACGATGTCTTCAGCAACAAAATTTTTTATCAGACCTGACAAGGTAACTCTTTTCTAGGCCCTTTTTGTATTACATCATAAGTGAATCCCTCTATTATGGTTCAAAACCTTCCTTTGCCAAAATTTCCTAAAGAAATAGGTGTAGGTTCTTAGTGTGGCAAAAGAAAGAAGTATCACAAGAAGTGAATTTAACTGTCATGTTTCAAACCTTTCCTCTGCCAAATCTTCTACAGAAGTCAGTATAGGTTCTTAGTAGTGAGGCAAAAAGAAAGTATCACAAGAAGTGAATTTGACTGTCATGGTTCAAACCCTTCCCCTGCCAAATATTCCTACAGAAGTCAAGAGTATTAGCTTCTTAGTGAGGCAAGAGGGAAAGAATGACTTAATGATAGCAGATGAGAGCCCCCAGTTCACTCAAGCATCCTAAACACTTGGCATAAGGACAGCAGATACAACAAGTACATTACATACTGATGGCTTCTGCTATAGCTGGAGGAATTCACAGTGGCAACACAATACTGCTCCAACCTTGTCTTATTTCATTAACAATACCAGTGTAAAAACATAGATTTACTGTGGAAAGAATATTCTAGAATGTCAAGAACATAATAATAATCATATCTTGCAGTTAATTCCTGATTTTTTTTTTTTTTTGCAGTTATTTGCACACTTTGACATTTTGTTAGCTGCATGTGGCCTAGCAGTAATAAGATTGCGCAATCAGATTTAATGGCTTGCAAGGTGCATCTTGAAAAATTATTTATTTCTTAGCCTTTCCCAACTAATAAAACAGCCTACATGGGGTCTTATTTTAAGTGAGGACCAAATTTAAAGCCAAGGGTTTGTCATTTACACAAGTCCCTGATTCTGCATCCAAATCGACTTCTGACATCCTCAATATTGACCTTTCTTATGACTGACTCACTGACTGACTGTCTCCACATTACAATTTTGAAATTGATACATATAATGGATAAACACACCTGTCCACTTACATATTTCCATACCTAACCCAAACATTTCATCTCTCTGATGAACTTGAAACACTCATGTCAGCTAAAATTTCAATCAAAATACTTTTTCAACCTTTTTGCCTCATTTACTGTTTTCCTGCATTTCCTCCTCAAAACCCCCACACCATGTCTACTGAGTACATTGCATTCCTTTGCACAATGTCCTCAACAACTAGGGTTAACCAGCATTGTGTGTTATCTTTCAGTATTAGTTGTAGTTCTGGTTGGCAATGAGGTCAATTCCACTGGTGCAGCAGTGCAAGTTAATAGTAGATTTGGCACCGGGCCCAGCCAGAATCCCTCTATTAGCTTTGACAGAAGCCTATCTACTGTTCTATGTAGAGCTTCTACAATACTGGATTCCCTTCAGTTCCATCAGCACAATGCTATCGTAAGCACATCAAGTTCTTCTTTGCCCACAACCATTGGTGTTTGTAACATCTAGCTTATAAGTTGTTTTAGGACTCCCATATATGCTGATATGGCCTCTCAAAGCTTTAATAAGGAACCATTTTGGGGATTTCATTATACGTGTTATAAGCTTTTAATTGTGAGGTGAGGGTCCTTTTGGACACAGCTTTAACTTTGCCTTTCTGCATAGCTATTGAATTTTTGGGAGACCATACTAGAAGACAGGACATGTAATCATACCTCTCAAAGTAAATTGATTGGATAAGGAGATAAAAGGATATTTTTCCTTCAACATGCTAAAGCCCACAAAAGTTTTAAGAGTATACAAAGATATGACCAAACTATGAAATTTGTAAACAATAAATGAAAAAAAAATTTCAGCTTGGCTGATAGACTTATTCAGCAAATTTGCACTTATGGCAAGCAATTTTTTTTTATTTTTCAGATTTGGAAACTGGTATTTCAACTAAATAAAATAAAATTTATGAACCAGAAATATCTGTGGGGGAGGCAGGGTCAAAGGAATTTTTATTCACCTCATTTCCTACTTGAAATAAAATCAAATCTATAACCATTGTTATCTTAAACAACATAAATAATTTGTTATTCACAATACCTGACTTTAATTACTCATTGTTAATTTGATGTTTAAATGCATCAGTCCACAATTGATTACCAATACAGGTGGAATATAAATCACCCTAACTGTCAAGATTGTACTTATGTGACTCAATCATATATATTCCTCAAATGTTGATATCTTTGTCTAAGGCAAAGGTACACATTTTCAAATAAATTAGATTTTGATAATAAATTAACATTAAAAACAAATTCCACGTTGAATTTTCTAAGTAGCAGGCACTTAACATGCAAAATGTTTGAAGGGGGGAGGGTCTCACTGATTTACCACTGACCTTTCATGGAGGTCAATTGCCAGACTTCAGTTTCACATTAAATTCACAGATAATTTAACAAATTTACATTTTGGCACCTAACGCTTGTTCAATGTTAAAATTCAATTGAAGGGGAAGCTAAGGGTACTTAACCTTTGCAAATGATAACAGGGGTAGGCAACTGCTTCTTGGGTCATCAGCACTTAACAGGGCAAATAGACCCACATACATGTGTGTTTATTAGGTGTTTATCATCAATTTAGCACAATTCCTATCTCACATTAGATTCTAACAAGTGTAAAGAAATCCCCGCTTCTTCCTGCCTCCATGTTTTCATGTCCTTAGGAAATCTTGAACTCTAAGAGCTTTTTAATACTGGAATGTTTAGAAAAGGGCCTTGTTTATTTAGTTTCCCTCTAGGTGTACAAGATTTCCGGGGTGCCATGCTTACTTCAGTGTTCTTGTCAAAACCAATTTCCAGCCCAAGATGAGAATTTTTAGTAGGAGTAAACATATTGCACAACAAATTTCGAACAGGGGCCCTCTGGTTCCTCTCAAGCTTTCTGCATCTAAAGAGGAAGATCAGAGTCTTTTAGCGGAATAAGCCATGTTAATGTCTGCTGCTAGTTGTCAGCTTTATTGGGGAAACACAAGACGTTGATGGGCAGAAAACTGTGCTCTGTTACACAAGTCCTTTACAAAATACCAGCACAAATTGAGATTTATTGAAATCAATAAATTGCCATACTCCTTGCAGCTAAACTATCCAATTTTATCCAATATGCTGATGAAAACATAAATAACCAGAAGTTTTGTCAAATCAATTTCCCAACTCCCAACTGTTTTCCAATATGTGAACTGAATTAATGTGTCCTCAGACTAAATTTCAATTAGATATGGAAAATATTTACCAAACAGTAATGATGACTATTGACCTGATCACAATATTAAACTTTGACTCCGGGGGGAAGATACTATAAACACAGGATCTGCGCTTAAATAAAATAATTTGTTTTACTTGATGCAAGCGAATTTTTTCAAGGATGTCAGGTAAATGCATACATGTACTACACAGGAGATTATAGTTTCTACATCATTAATTAAACATTCGGATTAACTGAACAGGCTATCAACTGGCACTAACATTTAAAAACCTATTTACTAGCCTATAAGTTGATTCCCTTGTCAGTTGTATTTTTTCCAGATTATTTTTAAGAATGGAGCATTTCCAACTCATAAGTGGTGTTTTTTGCAAAAATCTTTGATCTTTAATTAATAATTGAAAAATACATATTATTATCTCAGTCTGTAAGAACATGTGGTAGGTAGCTTAAGGTCTTTATTTCCTGCATTTTAATAAAGTTCAAAAATGCTTATCATTATCATCAATGTTATTACAAACTTACTATTCTGTCTCTTTCAGAAAGAAACACAAAATACACTGGACACTGGATCAAAATTTAATCAACTCCCAAAAATCTGACATATAGGCAAGTATACACAGTAAAACCTGTGGGCTCTGCTCAAAACATTTGTTTTGCAACACTGCAAGCTAAGTCAATAGTAAAATCCCCTCACTAACTGAACAATATATAATTATTACAATCATGCTCTCCAACAGAAAACAGGGGAGTTTTTATCAAACAATCTGACATTTTCAGCATCCAACCTCATCAAAGGAACCCCCTACCAGTGCCTGAAATAACATTATAAAGCCCCTGTTTCACACAAGGCTACCGTTTCCTGGCCAAGTAAATTCTTTTTAAAAATATATCGGAGGAAAACTGATTCACCATGGGGATGTTAAATACATCAAACCATAATATCAATGGGGATAGAATAAAAGCAACTCACCTAAATAAATAAATCTGTTGTTATTTTCTCTATCGGCTCAGCATCCACTATCCATCACATGGGGCCACCATTATCTATAAATAGAAGCACAGATTGGTCAGGGAGAAATGCCTGCACACATTGTAACCTTGAAGCAGTGTCCTTCTCTCTCCTCCCTCCCCTCTCAATCAATACACACACTTTAGCTTTTGCCACTGTGAAGCCCACTGTACATTTTCTCCCTTTTTTTTCTCTCTCCGTTAGCGTAAAACTGTGTATTCCACAGTAATATGGTGGCCTGATCAATACACTAGTGTCAATTTTAATCAATCTGTAACCAATGTATTGGCCGTCTTTCCACTCTGCCCAGCAGATGCAAGGCTGCCACTGATTTTTTTTTTTTTTTTTGGCAATGTATCCAGGTCCCAACACACAAATTCCAAACTATAACCAGACACGTGTCAGAAATTCCCCCACATCAAAGAATAATCGCCATATCGTTAAAACGTAATCACCAGACACAATGTCGATCTTTACAAAATCACACACACACTCTCTGCTATACTGCCTCTATATATAACATCCCCTTGATCAGTCAATACAACTCTATCAACCGTGAAGCAGTCCCAATGATGAATGCTGATGGATTCCAAAAAAAGTCTTTTGGGTGAATTTCTTACAAAAGCGCTTGACACAGACAATCAGGTATTCCGTGAGGTGTGGGATTTTTACCTGAGTTAATCCAAACAGAGGCTCCGGGGACCCAACAGGAATAAGCATCAATTATGCAACATAATCAATGAAGGAACTCTCTTATAACCACATACTACATCCTCTCTCTACCATTACACTCTGCAGTCTGCATCTCAGTTTAACTTTGGTCAAGTAAGCGATAATGTAGGAGTGGATCCAAAGGTCAGATGGGGAGTGGACATTCAAAGAAAACTTAGGAGTGGACATATAAAGAAAGCTTTACATTGCAGGCTCAATATATCTATCAATGCAATTTTTTTTACATTTTTGTCAATGTTACTTTTAGCTACAAAAATGTGTACATCTATTTAATTTGAGTATAAAATTGACATGAAGGTAAATTTGCTTGGAAATAAAACTAGATACAAGAATAGGACAGGAGATTTGAGTTTTCACACAAACTGTTGGATTTATCTGAAATTCATTACAATGAACTATCATTTACTGGAAGTTTCAAATATATGTAAAATCATGCATTCATCCATCATGTATGTGAACTTGAAGAATACATCTGATTCAATATGTGGCAATTTCATTTATTTTTTTAAAGATTGAAAATGGACTATCATTTGTAATATATGGGATGAGGAGTAAGGTATAATGAAGTACACATTTCTAATAATTATTTACGCAGTACTTCAAACAATTATACACATAGATTATTAAACTTCCTTCTGTCAGTAGGCCTATAAAACTATAACAGCTAATTTAAGACACTGTTTCCCTTACCTTTAATAATCTATCATTTAATAATCCATTCTAACTTCCTCATAAGACAAAAATCCTATGCAGCTTTAATTCCGTGTGGGAAAAAAAAGAAAAACATCCCTGTGTCTGCTGAACAAGCAAGAAAATAAAAAGAAAAGAACCCCCCCTAAATGATGGCATATGTACATATGAGAATCCTTGGCACTACAAAAGAAATGTGTATGTGTGTGTGTGTGTGACGAGACTTCCAGAACAAGCACACATGCTAATTCCTACGTGAATCTGGCAGCCAACCCCCATTTTATATAAATAAACCAACAGAATCGCTCATTAATATCATAATGGTGAAAAGGTACGAAAGTTATCCTCTATCACCATGACAACACAATATGCTTTTTTCATGTCAGTTACTGTTGGTTTTTTTTTCTCTCTTTTTTTCTTAGATCTTGTATTTTTTGTTCATATATCATCTGTATGTATATTAACTGTCCTCACAGCTGTGGTAAAAAAGGAATTCATATACTGAAACAGTGAATTTAGCCTGAATATTGACATTATGGCCGGTATATATATATTGGAATATATAGATAGTTACGCTTCAATTTTTACATCATAAAGCTATAATGTTACAATGCAAAACTGTTAGATCAGGTGATACTAGCTACAGCTATAAACATTATATGCCTGTATAACTCAGGAATAATTTAAGATGGATTATACTCAGATTCAGCTAGGGCTGTCACACTTTCTGGGACTTGGGCTATAGGGCCATATTAAAAGAATTCGGAAAATTATAGCAAGCTTTTTGAAAATTTTAAAGAAAATTATACATGAAAAATCACTTTAAATTGAGTTTCAATGTTTTTCTACATGTTATAGTCCAAATTAACATTATTTAATGAATGTTTTAAATAAAGTGATCTAAGTACATGTAATTATGTTACATCTCAACTATGTACAAACTAAAGATCATAGACTTATCTCAGAATACAGGTTTCATTTGAACATTTGGATCATTTTTCCCCAATTCCTTTCATCTAGCTACTTTAAAGATGGTGTCGAAACTCACAAGATTTTAAAAGTCAATAGAAATTAATGTGTTCAATCCCGTGGTTCTGACTAAAGCAATTCAATCATAAAAACTCAAGGGAGACTATACATAAATGAAGAAAAATCTGACAGCTAGTATTTAAAATGTTTTACGTCATGGCAAATCAAATAGTGACTCACTAAAGCAAGCCCTCTATCAATTTTTTTCTTCTGTGTAAAATGTCTCAATCAAACATGACTAATTTGTAACTATACTGCCTCCTCTCCCCTTTACATTGATTTCTCGACTCGGAATTGATACAAATAATGGCTCCATTGGAAGGCGGAATGAAAATAACCCTCAGCCAAATAATCAATGCTTTTAATAGATCTCCCAAGCAATTGGCCAGATAAACTTTACTTTATGTATAAACAATATATCTCTCAATAATTTTCATATGCTGTCAGAGTTGAGATTATGAGTATTGCTTTTGCAAAGAGGAATTAAAAATTTTCTTATGTGCAAGGAGAAATGACATAAAACCAATTTTTATATGAGCAAGGGATATGACAAGTAAACCTATTTTACTCAAATGACATGCCAAAATAATGCTTGTAAAAAAAAAATAAAGTATACATAAATATAATTTATGGTCATTGTTTCAGGGATGATTTATCTGTGTTTCACAGAGACTTTCCCAATTAATAACTGGATAAAGAGTTTTCTCTCATTATAAATCTCTTGTTTTCTCTGGTTTTAACTGGTATTGCACAAATGCTGCTTTGTCAGGTATAGATTTTTAATAAACTTAATTATCAGGAAGAAACAGGAAGAAATTTAAAGGTATTTTGATTTATCCTTGAAAAAAATTTTTTTTATTATTAAGCATTTTGGGGGGAGGGGGGGGTTGGATGGAGGGGGATGGAAGCTAGGGTACTGTTTATTGTGTACAAGGCTTTCATATATATCTTAATATGATCATCTCATCAGATTCACAGTGCCATGAAAAATAAAATGCTAAATGATAACTACTTTTTAACATTTTTAAAAAGACAATTGTATAAAATGATAAAACTATTGTGACATATATATTGCCATCTTTGTTAGCAATGCATCCCCTTGACCTTTGACCTAGAAAATGAAGCTTGACCTCTGTTTAGAAATGACCTCGCACATATGATATACTTTTGACTTTCTGGTGTCACTAAGGAATGGCAATATGATGTAGTCCTGGTGTTGATTACAGAAAATAAATTAATACATCGACTATAGTGTGACTAATCTCTCCCATGTTAACACATGCTCTAATGTGTCACACGTACGTCATATGTCACTGGTACTTGTACACTGTTCACTGTGATGCAAAGGATGAAAGTTGTATAATATGTCTCAGTATATGTAGAAACCACTTTTAAGTTGTACACAATAATTTTGACCAAAATAACTTTTGGAAAAGGGGGGGGGGTATCAAAGAGTGTAATAAATAGGCTTAGATCTGATCATAAGAATTCCTTGCTTTGGAAAACTGTTTCCATTCTGCTTTCAATTTTTTTTTTTACCCAATACCATCTATCTATAAACTTGATAAAGGTTTCTAATCTTCCATGATGAAAAACCATGTTAATCCTTGTGTATACTTTACAAACACACACTGAGTACCAGTAATGTGAAGCTGTGAAACCCAATGCAAAAATACATGTTAACTCCAAGCCCAAATATCTACCACAAGTGCACAAAATACATAAGAAAGGGGTTAACCAGAATCTAATCAATATATATACACAGCCATTACTTACTTTTCTTAAATAACAAACTAATCAGACTATTTCTAAATTACAAATTTCACAAAACATATCAATTCCTGTTACATGTACATTCTTCTAAATCAATTTATTTTCATCAACTTTAATGCCAATTGACAGGAATGCCTTGTCATTTATTAATTATATTTAACATTCAGAAAATGACCATGAATTAACTGTTTGTGTCAGGAGTTTTTCTAAAAATGTTTCTATGTTCACTGTATTTTCAGTGATCATGATGCTGATCTTTATAGCTACTGGACTGACCCATCCACTATAGTGTGACTAATCTCTCCCATGTTAACACTTGCTCTAATGTGTCACACGTACGTCATATGTCACTGGTACTTGTACACTGTTCACTGTGATGCAAAGGATGAAAGTTGTATAATATGTCTCAGTACATGTAGAAACCACTTTTAAGTTGTACACAATAATTTTGACCAAAATAACTTTTGGAAAAGGGGGGGGGGTATCAAAGAGTGTAATAAATAGGCTTAGATCTGATCATAAGAATTCCTTGCTTTGGAAAACTGTTTCCATTCTGCTTTCAATTTTTTTTTTACCCAATACCATCTATCTATAAACTTGATAAAGGTTTCTAATCTTCCATGATGAAAAACCATGTTAATCCTTGTGTACTTTACAAACACACACTGAGTACCAGTAATGTGAAGCTGTGAAACCCAATGCAAAATACATGTTAACTCCAAGCCCAAATATCTACCACAAGTGCACAAAATACATAAGAAAGGGGTTAACCAGAATCTAATCAATATATATACACAGCCATTACTTACTTTTCTTAAATAACAAACTAATCAGACTATTTCTAAATTACAAATTTCACAAAACATATCAATTCCTGTTACATGTACATTCTTCTAAATCAATTTATTTTCATCAACTTTAATGCCAATTGACAGGAATGCCTTGTCATTTATTAATTATATTTAACATTCAGAAAATGACCATGAATTAACTGTTTGTGTCAGGAGTTTTTCTAAAAATGTTTCTATGTTCACTGTATTTTCAGTGATCATGATGCTGATCTTTATAGCTACTGGACTGATCGAGATATAAAGCCACAACGGTATGAATTATTAAATCTGTGAGCATGTGCACGTTATCACAATCAATTTAATATCAAAATTTTGTTTCAATTAGTGTGAACCTGGTAAATATTCAAAAAAATTTACAAGAAAATTTTCTCTGATTTTCAAATAAATTAAAGCAAAAAATTGCAACATTATGTTTCAGAAATTTATTTTTTTTTTTTTTGCAATTTTACATTTCTTTTTACGCAGCTGACTATTCAATAATGCACGTAAATCCCCTCTTATTTCAGAAAATGACAAAATAATGATTCAAATCCCTAAACCATATTCTCCACCTTTCATCCTGGGCCTAGAGCAGCAATATATTCCCCAAGTCAGAAAAACGCAAACCGTGTATTAAAAATCATATAGAGATCTAGTGAACTTAATTGAGAAATCCATTTGTAGCCACATTAAATCACAATTCCCGCAAACTCTTCCAATTTAAGACCCCCTCTTCCTATATTCATAAGTTATTAATCTGTGGCACTAAAAAACAGTTAACCAAATCAAAAGAACTATCAACCCAAGTGAATTGTACCGTTCATCAATTTAATAGCTGAGTTCCATTAAGGGGAAGATACTTGGAGTGGTGTGATGCTGCAACACTAAAGATGTAGCAGAAGGCTTTGATGGTGACTAATTAATCGTCCCAATCATGACAAAAGAAATGCAACAAATACAGCATCAATAGTGGCATTAATGAAGTTTTATAACTTTGAATGTTTGACTCCAAAATTCCATTGTTTACGCAAATTGTTCTACATGAAAAAAATATAAGGAAATAACATTAAACAAAAATAGGTAATAAAATATGAACAAAGAATACTTCTCTTAACTCAACTTCATATAATTACCCTTATCTGAAAGCCCTAGTTAAAATGGCAAGAAGGAGGAAACCAGATTTATCTTCCTTCAATATGTAAAAATATATCCTGACAATAAAATATTAAAAATTCTATATACTTAGTACAATTTGGATGGTAGCAGGATAGTAGCTAGTGTATTTTCTGGGCTATAGATAAATGCACACTTGTAATGACCAACCTAGCCTGCACCTTCAAGAAGTGCACAATCTTCACCACTTGTTTTTACACTTTATTATTAAAACTATGTATATGTCATTTCTACTCTGTCTTAGGACGCGGATATTTAAGAAATCACTGCCTAGTTAGTATAGTATGCCAGAACATCGGGAAACATGGGATAATTTGCATAACGGACAAAGCCCGTTATGCATAAATTATCCCATGTTTTCCACTATTGTTGATGTCCCTGGCATACTATACTAACTAGACAGTAATTCCTTATATTTCCATTTCATTGTGAAATAAAATTGTACATTTAAACTTTAAAAATGCAGACATAGAATTAAATTACACGAGGATTCCCATCCCAATTTCAATAGTCCTAGCCCACTGACGTCAAACACAACGGCAGCCGCACGAAATTTTCATGCATATTTGGTCTCCTTAGTGTCAGACTCAGAGACAGATGCGCACGAGATTTGCTTGGATCCTAGGCCTCCTTAGCTCCTGACCTATCGACCTGCCTAATTTACATTCCGGCAGAATTATCAGGAAATCAACTCCGCTAACTTTCAAAGGGTTATCATGGAGAAAAAATTTAGAAATGGAAATATCATTCTTTTATAAAACCAATAAGAGAATTTTTTTTTTTT
>PRKT01000470.1:182678-194536 GCA_003671525.1 Saccostrea glomerata
TTAAGGTCTTCCGTCTTCAGCGGAAGACCTTCTTGTTATTCTTAGGTTTCTTTTCCACTATTTTTATTATTATTATTATTGTTTTTTTTTCTTACCGATTTTGTGCACGCGATTTCTCGAAAACGGCTGGATAGATTTTCATGAAACTTTCAGGACTGATAGAACATCAAACAAAGCTGAAAGTATTTTTTTTGTTTTGATGACGTCACTTCCGGTTTTGAGATTTCAGCGATTTAGTGATTTTCAGGGGGTCTAATTGTCCATCATTTTTTTCGAAAATGCCTTAAGACTGAAACCTGAGATTTTCAGCGATGATAGAGCAACATATGCTCTTTTGTCACACACCACTCATTTTCTCCGGAAGTGCCGCACGTCGGCGCTCGCTATGGCTCTAAAAAAGTCCTGTCAAGGATTTAGAAATTTTTGACACCTTTTCTGCAATATCTTTTTACATGTTAACAATTTGTAAAGACGTATATAACAAAAGTTGTAGAGAATGTCACGATCTTTCGAAAAATAGTAAAGATAAGGGGCTGGCCCCTACAATAAAGGGCCAAAAGGGGCCGAAAGTTTTTCCTTTATATCTCAAAAAGTAGTGAGAATTTGTAATACGTCAAAGAAGCAAAGTTACTCAAAAGGTCAAGCGTTATCTAATGGAGTCGTCAAAATACGTTCGGCGACGTCACTTCCGGTCAAACAGGAAGTAGTCAAAAATTGCATATTTTTGCTGTTCTTGACAGGTTTTTGGGTAAAATATGTCACTGGAAGCTTAAATTTTAATTTTCCGTCCGTTGACGTCACTTCCGGTCAAACCGGAAGTATCCAAAAATAGCTTATTTTGAAGGTTTTAACGCAAAATTGAAATTATAAAGTCACTGGAGACTACTTAGCTCATTGCTTTCTTTTGTTCTTGTCACTTTCGGCACATACGGTCAAAACCAGACGGAAGACCTACTCGTTGCTTTGCAACGAGCTCGGCTCTAGTTATTATTATTTTTCTTCTTCCTGGGCACTTTTTTGTCCGCGAATGATCTAGTAAACTACACATCCTACTAAGGTTAAATGTTTTTAGGGTCAGTAGACATGTTATGTAGCCACTTCCGGTCGTGAGATATGGTGGATTTTCTGATTTTTAGAGGGTCGGCTTGTCCAGGAAACTCCTCCGACACGACTAAAGATATCAACTTAAGATTTTCAGTGAAAGTAAAGGAAGGTTTGGTGAGTTGTAATTGGGTCTCCAAATCTTTCTAGCGCAAAAGGCGCCAGAGCTCGGTAGGGCCCGAAAAAATGTCTCAGAAATATCTCACAAAAATTGACACATTTTGTTTCATATCTTCATACGCGTTCATAATTTGTTAAAGCATATTGAAGAAAAAATGTGCAAAATCACAAGGCCTTTCATTTGATGTCAAAAAAATGGGGCTGACCCCTAAAATTAGGGGCTCAGAGGGGCCGAAAGTCTTTTATCTATAACTCTCTAATGATCAATATTTTGTTATACATTACAGAAGCAAAAGTATTTATCTTAACTATTTGCAACAATATATGATACAATTTTGATCATATGTTACGTAATTAGGGGTCACAAGGGGCCAGAATGTCAAATCTTTGACGCTTCATATCTCGAAAAGGGTGAATATTTTGATAAGCAATATTGAACACTTGTATGTTGGTTTATGTCCTGTTAGAAAATTTTTATTCATATTATTCATTGTGTCAACACATACAGGTGAAGGGATTTAAAATTACACCTTTACTTGTCACTCTGGGTCAGTGAGGTTTCTTTATTCTGCCAATGCCCACCATGACATGGGGCCTCGGTTTTTAAGATCTTCCACTTCAAAGTACTAACCATTTGGTGAAGAAGTTTCTACCTATTTTTATCTTTTAAGTATTTAGCCAAAAGGTCAGTTTTGGCCCAGTTTTGAACCCATGACCTGATGATCACAGAACAAGCGCTTAACCAACTGGCATTCAATCCTTTAACATCTCAATCAATTATTTTAAGCTTAATGAGATTGACTTAAGGTGTTTCTACCCTCACAATTTTATAAGTTCAAAGTACAAAAAACTGCATTTATTTTCATTTAATATGCTTTAAACTTTCCAATTATTGCAAAAAATGTGCAGGTCACCATATTATTTAAGATGCGAAACATAAATAAACAGAAGTGTATGTCAACATAAAAAATCGCACATTTTTTGTAAACAGTATTATAAAAAATATGTAAAAACTGGTTAAAATGCATAATTCTGATGCTGAGTGTTCCTAAATACTTCCTACTTAAAAGATACTTTTGATTTATGAATATCAGGGAAACTATTTTACTATAAAGCAAATGCCTGAATGAAGAGACCCTAGAAGGAGTTATTGCCCTTGTCAACATTTTTTAAAGATTGAATAATTGATTAAATATAGAAAATATGCATTTTTTAAATTCTTTAACTTAACAATAATTATCATTACACCTATTGTAAAGCATTCTTCCTAGAGATATTGTTCTATTAGGTATGAATTTAAACAATTACAGTTTTTGCAAAAACCTATGACATCATAGGAGGGTGGAATTACCTTAACGAATTAAGTGAACAATATTTGGCTACATGTACATGATTACATGCAACTTGAATATTACACAATATACATATTTATTATTGCATTCCAAGCAAACCCAGACATTCCCCCCCCCCTTTTTTTCTAGGTCATCTGCGGCAGCTTATGGGTTTTTTTTCCGGACTTTCTACTAGAATTTGTTATAAATATAGCCATCATCTTCAGAATCGAACGGGGAGGTTATGAGCAAAACATGCATCTTTGAGTTCTAACTATAAACAATATACTATACACCGAACCAAACAAATGAACTTTTAAAGTAAAAATAGGAAAGTGGTCATTGGAAATAACACTTTGGTCAGGCGCTAACAAATCTCCTTGATACACATATGTATGATATACATATACATTATCTGATCTATCTAATGGGCAGTAAGAAATACAAGGAAAACAAGGATGTACATGCAAAACTCGGACTGATTATTAAGTGTACTCAGATCAATTGAAATTCAGTATTGCGTCAATTACACATAGCGATGTTTACCTCAAAATATGTCAATTTTAAATCAGTTTCTTCAAAAACAAAATTGCATACAAGTATGCATGTATATACACACAAGCACAATAATTTTTCAACAAATAGATAGAACCAACCCATACACATGACAGGCATGGTCTAAACTTTCAGCCTTTCCCTGTGCTGATCAACTTTTTTTCAATGTGAGCACAGTCTAATAACGGGGTTACTGGACTCATTTCCATTCTATTGATTAGATTTTAAGTAAATTAATGATACTCCATCAGGGCTAGATTGCATCACCGTTTTTCATAATGTCAGATAGGCCATTGTCTACTTGGAATCTTCTGCGGAGTTCATGCATGGAATCACCAGAGAATTTCTGCAGGCTATTCTAGCAGTCCCTATGGACGTTTTTTAAAGTCAAATACACTTTTATTCTGCGTTTTGCACACTTCTCTTTTGCAAATTTTTGTTGGAGATAGGCAATTTGATTGGGACATTAGGGAAGTGGAATTGAGCTCCATTAGTTAGTAGCTTTTTGTAAATAATCCCTTCCTGCCTGATTTGGCCATCAACTGGTGTGAAACTTGTTCTGTATTGCCTGATCATGTCCTGTAGAAATGCCTTTTCTAGAAAGATCTGATAGACACAAATTGGAGGAACAAAAAATATAGAGATAACTGTCCCTTGCATTGAAATAGAATTACAAACACATGATGAGGGGGAGAGCTTGTTGTACATTCTTTTTGCTGAACTGCATATTAACTTCACTATTCCTATTCCTCATACCACATGTATACATCATGATACATAATATGCAGATCACATAAGAGATAAATTAAATGATCATGCACTTAAATTAGCACATGCAGATTTTATCGTGTTTATATTCAATAACAGAAACCATAGGTCAAGATAACACAGGTTTCCTTTAATTTATGGCAGTTGAGTGTAAATGTATACATTTGTGATCATGCAATTTCATCATTGCATCTTCAGATAATTTAATAACTCCAATGCTATCCTATCATATCTCCACCCACACACACACAAAATCAATCTTTGATAAAAACATTTAGACTTTTTTCATAGACAGCTCTATATTGAGGCCTCAAGTCCATTAAAGAGTTTATATTCATTCTCCCAAGTCTATTTCTTCTTCTAAATCTTTCTCAGAATAAGTATTCACCCTACCCCCAACCCTGAAGATCTGACCTCTCCTGAATACAGCAATGATAATGCTGTATGATGATCCTATGATGATAAATGATACATTTATTTACGAGTATGCAGCAAAGACATTCTACTGTGGGATCCAAATATCCACTTCTAAAGCAGTGGGCATTTACGACTCACAACAATGTTAGCCCACAAGCAGCAGAGCTATACATGTACAAGAATCCAAATCATGATTTCATGCAATCTCAAAATGTGCTGTTTAATGCATATATATATACTTAATCTACATCATTTTACCCATTTCAAAAGGTTGTATACGGTGACATACCTTTATCTGTACCACACAAATTAAAAAAAATAATTAATGTTTTTCACATAATTTGGATTTAGGCTCCTCAAGGTCATCTGCAGACAAAATTATTTTAAATACATTCATTGACAATATCCTAAGACCCTACATCTTATTTTGAGCTTGCAAGAAAGTATATAAAGAATTATTTACTGCAACATGTGTAATCTATAACTCAAAATATCCATTCACACATTCATACCTATTCATCATTCATTTGTGTTATATGGTAAACCAACTCTTTTATATCAATCATACTAAAAATACCCATTCAACATTTATACCAATTCATCATTCATCTGCGTGTTATATGGTAAACCAACTCTTATATTCATCACATTAAACCAATAGAAATATGCATATATGCCTCCCCTTTTTTCCCCTATTTTATGAGCTTATTAGGACAATCATTGCACATGCTGATGATGATTAACTCATTAACTATACCACCATCAAACAAATCTCCAACCAACCAGGGTCCTCAATTACAGTCAACCTCTCAATCAAATCCACAACCATGTCTGGCTGCCATTTCTATTTTCTTGGAGAAGAGAAATTGGATATATTCTCATTTAATTTACTATGGCAACTGTACATCAAAATCCAAAAAAAGCAATAACGAAATCAACTGATGGGAAATCAATAAAGGCATGTTGAAACAAACCAAAGAGTCTGTTATTCT
This sequence comes from Saccostrea glomerata, assembly GCA_003671525.1. Taxonomy (NCBI): domain Eukaryota; kingdom Metazoa; phylum Mollusca; class Bivalvia; order Ostreida; family Ostreidae; genus Saccostrea; species Saccostrea glomerata. The sequence goes on from PRKT01000470.1 coordinate 187,963, forward strand.
GTACTTCAAATGACAATGCAACACAAACTCATTGCTGTGGCCTGTGGTACCTACACAAAAGATAATGTATCTCATTACTGAAGCAACGTTTTGCTCAGTTGCACAAACCTTGGTGATTAGAGGCTGAAAATCTAATTGTTCTTTGTCTATATCCAGAGTAACCATTATGAGTCAAACAAAGTTATATCTGGTTACATAAATCATCTCTTCTGATCATTTTCAATGTTTTCAATAAACATGATAAAGAAAGTGATATACTGCCTGATGTTGCATATATATATGAGGGGTGAGCAATGTGATCTTTGATATATATGTATTTGTTACAACACTGCTGCAAAGTTGATCGAAGAAATAATTAACTTAAAGGCAAACCTCTAAACCTAAGAAACTGAAGAAATTAGAAAAATCTTAACTTAGGAACAAAATTGAACTTAAGCTTACCCCGCAAGAAGTGTTAGTCATTCACTGTAACAGGTGGTCTTAGCATTTACAGGAAGGATTCACACAAGTCAATTTTTTACTACAAGCTTCACAAAAATATCTGCCTGATCCTGCATATATCTATTTCATTTCATTGTCCAACTTGCTCACTGTGCAAGTGCTTACAGTTCTATTTGTAAATTTTCTTTTTTCGGTCACTTAACATTTTGCAATAGGAGACAACAATGTTGAAATAAAGCTGACGCAGCAAGTGTTATTCAAGGCAAACAGCCATATATGTATTGATCACTGGGTTTTTTTTCCTCTCGATCAGGCCCAAGTATGTCATACATTTATACCATACTGTGAATATTGTCCACGGATGCCAACAAAAGCTATATTGGTTTCCACCATATTATTCACTAGCTAGGTTTCATTAGCGCTTGATTACAAATAGTGAGAGACAGGGTGTTAAAAAATACACTGGCCGCCGATGAATAGTATCGTCAAATAATCGATGAACCTTGTAGAATGGGGGCCAAAATATTTAATTTCCTGTCATTGGAATTTTCCAGTCATTCACCTAATACCAAAAATAGATTGATAAGGGTACACGCATCTATTTATTGCTCATATAGTATGACTTTTTGGGATACTGTTAAAGTTAAAAGTAGGTCACTAACACCAGTAGAAAATTCTTTAAATGCCTTTTCGAAATATATTTCTAAATGATTCTGAACATTTCAATCTTTTTCTTTTTTTCTTATTGCATTTAAAAATAAGATGTTATTACATCTCGTAATCGTGTCATAGCTTCTCAGTTTTCACAATAGGTCTAGGAAAAAAAATGATTAAAAAAACATTTAATAGATATTAAAATTCGCCTTCATAAATAACCTGCTTCAGGTAACTGAGGTTAAGCTCCACCCCTTTACAAAGTCGCGGACCGATTGTACAAACATGATCTACATTCTAGTCCAAGGTCTAGTTGAGGGAGGCACACGCTTCAATGAATTTAAATACACCACAAATGAAACACTGAACGATTGCTATTTTTGAATGAATAGTTGTGCTATTAATATATCCAGCCAGATCATATGATTCAACATGTGCAAACTAAATTGTTTGATTGGACGGTATTAATAAATATAAGGCTCTGTTAATGCATGTGCATGTTTTGCGTGGGTTTTGTTAAAATACAACATATCAACAGATATATTTCTGGTTAATAAATTAAATAATTGGCCCATTTTTTTTTTCTTCTAAGAATAACGATTTAAGATTAATTAACTAGGAAACACTTAATATGTTTTACATACCTTGTTATATTACAAGAAAGCCCAATGAAACTTTAAAACCTGAAAATAAATTGATCAAATTCATGAAATTGTCACTCAACTTTTTTCACATACAATGTACAAACATCTACTATTTAAAGTATCCAACTTGATAAATCTGCAAAATACATGTACAATATCTTATGTAGGTCAGCTAATATATAAGTTCCTGTATCAATGCATGATCATGTATGCTCAATTAGACATGCAGAATGTTTGGAGAATACCCCGTATATTGTTATATATTTACCATGTAGTTATACATAGATAAACACTTCATATAATTTAGGATGTTCATTTTGGTTCATCCTTCAAATCACATATATCAACAATTTACAAACTATGCATTACAAAGCATGTTTCAAGTCATGTTGTAGACTCAATGAATCTTGATTAGTCATTGTAATAGTTATATTAATTAATCCACAAAAAAACACCAATAGAACCAAATAATTTGTAATCAAAATGGCCATTGTAAACTTCTATATACACAAGGAATAAATACTATCTTCTAATCTAAAACTGATATTAAGGCTTGCTGGTTGCTAATATTGTTTGCACATCATCTTACAATTAACTTCCAATATCTTCTGATCTATAAAATTACTGACTCTTACCATATGTATAGGATTAATATGTTTGATTCAAGACAATTTCCCAAATTCTGCCTATTCACACATGCTAAATACAACAGAATAAATGACCAATGAATAGATGTCTATACCTTCTACATCTAATATTGACAGATATGATATTAATGAAGACCTCAATTATTTTTCTCTGACATCAGACAATTCAGTCTCTTTTTAACCACATGAACGAGTCTAATCTGTGTTTTCCTTATCCCCTACAGCAAGATAAAACAAGACAGCCAGGACTTCATTACAAACCAGAAAAAAAAGTGTAAGAAAGATCACCTCTTGGCTAGCACATAAATAATGAACATGACAAATTAAGCATAAAAAAAAACTTGGCATGTTAAATGAGGTGTTTCAATGCAGTCAATTGCACTGTTACGTAATATGTGATTACAATGACTCCTGCGTATTAGGATTTAAAAGGTGAATTGATTTTTATTCTTTTAAGAAATTGGATTATCGATATTTAATATGAACTCATTGGCGTTCAAATTCCAGTGAAATTATCATCTCTTTTTTCATTTTGAAATACATTGAAATTTCGTATTGTATATTTTTTTTAAATAAATCTTTCTTTCTGAACAAGTTATTATAAATTCAGTACTTATCTGGGCATAAGAATCTGCCATGGCATGCATGTAAAGTACATATTTCTATGTATGCATTTCATACCATGCAACAGAACATAAAAAAAGGTTTTAGCTGATATATAGGCGAAACAAGTTCCTACTTATCGAGTAGATCTACCTATTCACGCACCTGATGCATCAACATAAATCGAGATTTTTTTTATGAGATCTATTAATGTATTATCATCAAGGAATATCTTATCAGCCGTCTTTATTCAACTGTCGTTACAAATAAAATATATATATGTCACACCCCCTAAATTTGAAAGAATAAATAGATTGTTGATGTAAACATTGTTTACGATATTTGACGTCTGGATATTCACCGATCACCGGATAGGAGCGACAACCGGTAACCAGATCTAATTTTAACCGTGTCCACTTGACATTTACCTCCTTACAGCTAATTTCTAATGAAATATTCAATGATTCTCTGTGTCCTTAAATAACACATAATTCAAAAACGCAAAAAGCCCTCTCTAGCAAAGTAAGCAAACGCTCCTCGCATATCATTTACAAATCCCATAAGCGGAGTGTCAGCCATCGCCATTTTGAACGAAATCCCGGCTCAGATATTTCATTCATGCACAACATGACAGTGAAGGTGCAACATTTATAACCAGTGAATTCCCAACGGGTACAGTCCTTTATAACATACCGTAAAATACTGCAATTATCCCCAATTTTACAGGTGATAACACTTACACTGGAACGAAATTACGATGTATCCTCCTCTAGTCCCAAGAACACGTTTGTAAACAGATATTTCATTGGTTAAAATCACTTGGTCGTAATCTCCGTAGATACTTTGACGTCAATTATTTCCCGCCAAATTTAGAATTGAACCCGACCCTATAAAACTTACAAATTTTATTAGAATAAGATTGAATCTTAAGGCGAATAATATTGTTTTGTTTATATTCACGGTGATCGTTTTTGACTATTGTTGCATATATCACCTCTTAAACGCAAGTTGCTTTTAGTAGGTGGACAACAAGCACCGACCTCTAGCTCCGATTCATCACAGTTAAATTTTTTTTTTTTTGTATTTATACTAACTTCAATAATACATGTACATATATATGCATAGTATAGATTCTGATATCTTATATGTTGTTCGTCTTTATCATTTTCATTTTTTTTCTTCAAAATGTTTCCTTGAGGGAGACAGACAGAGATAAACCACTTCATAGTTTGTGACCAATAAGAGTTAGATTCTCCTCTTATAATATCTTGATTGTAATAGTATTTTCCAAATCTTTAAGAAAGCCAAAATTTTTACATTTCCATTTTTTAAAAATAAATGTATTCTTTGCAGAGAAAAAAGTTGTCTAATGATCGATTAGGTTTTGAATGAAATGCATGTTTTGTGCCAAGTCATTGGATAAATATTTTAAGGTTTGAAATCACACTTTTCATCTTTTTCCCTGTGATGAGTTGTATAATTAAACGAAGTCGGTTTTATTTTATTTTGATGAATTTCATGCAGTATGACCATTTTTCACCCCGAGTCTCGTATTCATAGGATAATTTATATGATTTTGCAAGTACATGCATATAGTAAGTATTAGATAAATAAATCATTTATAATATTCCTATGTGTAATACATTATTAAATGTCAAAACTCCAGGTGCATCCGACATATAAGTCACTTTTAACCAAAATAAATGAAATTCGATATACACCCACATATATATTACGCACATTTTTTTCCTTTCTTTAAATTGCATGTGCATTCATTATAAATATATATACACATGTACCTGTATATGACAGGTATCTTTTTTAGGTCTGCCCAGGAAAAATTAAAAGGAAAGTTACAATTCCTAGGAATGCTTTAATTAAATTATACAATGCTATGGCAAATGTAATATAAAGTGGCACTCGTCCTCTACTTCATCTTTAGAGCAAAAATTATACATAATCTTCCTTCTGATGATTCTTCTTCATAGCTTTCAGTATAATATTATGCCCTGTTAGTTATGAAATGACTTGTTCTGCTTGTCAATGATTTTCAGTAAACACCCCCCCGGTCGAATTTTCTTTGTAAGGACCTTACACCAGTTAAAAGAATGTGAGTACTTATGTCAAAGTTCAGTTAAGGTGCTCTTGTGGAGTGTTTCCGCTGTCTGACTTATACTTTTGCATATAGGACACAACTTAATATTCAGAAATATGTTCCCTTATATATGGACCCTATTCACACTGGTTGTCTCAAAAACAGGGGACTCGGCGACAGTTAAAGGTATTGTAAACACTTACTTACTGCATTAAATGGGGAAAGAGAGGTAAAAAGCATGCGGTCATTTAAGGCTATGAAAGGGCACGGGAAAGAACATTCACAAAGTTAAGTGGATATCAGGGGCCCGTTTTACAATAGAACTTATACGACTATAACCAATAACTTCAGGCGATTCTAAAATTTAGCAAATGAATAATTTTCTTTTAAATTTTTTGTATAATAATACTTAGCAACATTCCTTTTAAAATTTTAAAAGGGTTTAAAATAATTTTTGATATAATATAAATTAAAAAGTTATATGAAGGATTGAATTTGGTCGTAAGTCGCAAGTCCTTTTGTAAAATGGGCCCAAGAGTTTTGAGTATGAGAAGGAGTGCAGATTAAATATAAACCTAAAGCATTTCTTTTTAAGCACAAGCTGTATCGTGTTTCATTTTATTATTTTTCACTTTTTTTTTAATTTTGATTCAGATTAAACATACAGCTATGCGATACAAATAGAAATTCTAAAATAATATTTTTAATTCACATGAATTAAAACTTTGCATATCTGACAAGTTTATTTATGGCATCAAAGCAATAAAGAGAAAGGCGCAGCACATAATAATATGTTTTCGTAGGGGAAGAAAAAAAGTTGAGTGCTGTGATGTGAAGAGTCCTTACTGTAATTGGAATTTAAAAACTGTCATGTGGCTGTGTATTTGTAAATACAATGTACATATAACACTTGTAGTTCATATATACATGTGCTTCATGTAATTTACATATTAAGAAGAAAAAACATGATAAATAGAGCTGCAACATTTTAATCTCTATATATATATATATTTTTTATTTTCTAAAGTACATATATAATTTTGTCGAACGATATAAATTAAAAGTCCACGTCTTCATGAACACAGCGAATGTGTAGAATTATTAATTAAGGCAAACTATCAATAAATAGGCCTACTTTGATCTAGATAAAAGTTGCAAAAAATAAAGGCAAAAACTACTATAGTATATACCCCTGAACATTCATGTGAATTTCATGTAAGTTAATATGATATTCACATAATTATTTTATTTGAACTTTCAAATGAGGATTTCGCTTTTTACAAGCGATATTTATGTGATGTTCTTCGTGTAAAATTAATATGAAAGTTCTGTAAGAATCACATAAAGTTTTTATACTAATTTCAAATTTCTTGTTTTTCGTCTCTTTCTTATGCTAAGAATTCACTTGAAATGCATGCGAATTTTATGTAATAGACTTAGTATAGGCTTTAAACATTGCGGTGTAGGTTTAGCCCCCCCCCCCACACTTT
>PRKT01000470.1:196830-271641 GCA_003671525.1 Saccostrea glomerata
GAACCGGGGAACCGGGGGGTAGGGGGGCTTAGCCCCCCCCCCCCAACTTTTTTTGCAAAAATAGACATTATATAGGCATGCATTGAAAATAGGGATTAACCTTTTTCTTTTGGTTTAGCCCCCCCTTTCGATTAGCCCCCCCCCTTTCAATTTGCTTCCGACGCCCAAATTAAATAAATTCAAATTTCTGAAATATTTTCTATCCTGGAATGGTGTCTTATATGACCAATTTCTTTAAACCAGTGGTTCCCCGATTAGACAGGTTTAACTGTATATTTCTTTTTTGAGAAGAATCTATACCAAAACTTGATTAGGATTATCTGACACTCATAATTGGCACAGAAGTAATGTTTCACTAGAAATTTTCCTACCAACCTTGAAGCAATATTAGTGAATATCAGTGAATGTTAATGAATATTAGTCCATATCTTAGTGATTGAGGAACGTAAAACTCACTCTCGCGCGGTTCAGAGATAGCTGATAATCAGAGGATATATCATTTAATAGCATTGAGACCAAATGGATGTTTGGGGTTAAAGTGTATAATTCAAATTCAATATTAAGAAACATGTCCACATTAAAAACTGTTAGCGCTTTGGACCCTTTGCAATTGTATGTTGAAAATATATCTACATTTTGTTTCAGTTTTCTGTATTTGCTTTTTGCCTGTTATACCCTCATATTCAATAAAATTGCTACAAGATAATCCAAGTAAATAAATGACAGAAATAAAAAAAAAATATATAATTATTACAAAATCTGGCATCTTAAGTTGACCATAATTAATTGCATATCCTCTTTGGGAATCCCAAGTGATTCACAGTAGACAGTCATATTGGTCTGTCCCTGACATTATCACGATTTCATGGAGCATCCTTCAAAAGAACATGAGATGATACATATTGATACATATTGGCCGATTTAATGTTTTTATTTATTCTTTTTTTTTCATTTACACCTGATTTTGTCTTTTTTTCAGCTGGGACTACTTGGAAATTCGTGACGGGTCTGAGAACACCTCTGCTTCTGTTGGCAAGTTTTGTGGTTACCAGCCTTTGAGACTGATTACGGAGTCCAATAGGGTTTTCCTGTATTTTGCTTCCGATGGATTATTCCAGGACTGGGGATTCCAGCTGTCATTCAAAACTGTCCCCAAAGGTAATGATCATAGGAAAGTGGATAAATTCTATTAATTAAAATTAGTTGTTAGACAAAAATTATATACCTTTATTTTCTTGTTCACCAGTCAACCATTATTATATACCGTATGGAAATTCCAATGCAATATTTGACGACCTACAATTAATGACTAAAAGTCCGATTAAAACAAGCTCTCGTGAAATACAATGTGGGCTCAAACATGTTTTAAACTGGTCTAGAAATTAAAACTCAGATATCCAATCTTTAATAATTCCAATATAAAAAAGAGATACAAAGAATGACTTAATATTACACCCAAAAAAAACTCTGAGGACTGTAAACTCAGTTTTTCAAACTCATCAAAATATACACGTAATTATTTTTATTTAAACTAGAGGTACTGTGAGCGATGAGCTCACAAAATGATACCCCCCGCCTCCATATACTGTAGTTATAATTGCAAAGTCCATGTTTTGCTGTGGCCGGGAAACCCAAAATATGTGTCGGATCAAAAAGTAAAAATAGGAGGTGCACAATGGCAATATGTAATAAAGATTCTGCACATGTGAAAGTTTCATCAAATTTCATTCAGTGGTATGAGAGGAGTTGTGGATAAGAGATGGGTACCCCAAAGCGTAACAGACGGACGGATGGACGGCTGGACGTACATACGGACGGAATTAACGATTACTACATTGTAGCTTTTCAAGCGGGGGGTTTAAAAAAAGGCTATCCGATTACGATTCGCGAAAGTAAGTGTCCCACACGGTCGTTCAAAAATATCTTACAATTTCTTTTCTTTTTACCCATAAGAATTTATATATAAATTCCCTACATACAATGCACTCTTTATGCTGAACATTATTGTTCTGTATGAGAATTGGACTTGCGTCATTCTCGAACTTAAATTCTTTAATTTTAGGCACGGATACAGTAGAAGAAAAACAATTAAATTTAAATATGTCTATAGAGATAACACAAAAAGCTCATGTTGGGAAATAAATGCTTTGTAATTCAAATATCGTACTATAAATATAGTCTGAGTACAATTCTATATCACGATAATGAAGTTTAATGGATAAAAAGTGCCTGGTAAAGATTACATTTGATGCCCTTACCGGAATATGGTGACGTCTCTATAGGAGTGAAAAAATTCTCCAGCATCCCCTGTTGGCCGTTTTATACCCGTCATGGGCCCTATGTAACAATAATGATTAATATTTTTCAATTAGTTGCTGTCCTAAAAAAAAAGACTGCAATACGTGGACCAAATGCATGTGCTTTTTCTACCGAAATTCAATTAGAGAAAATTTCTAGGTTTAGTAAATAGTCGTGTAGGTTCGTTCACATTTTCTACAATCATCTGCCTACTTTGACTGATACATGTAGTACTTTCATAGCACAATTGTTAAATTTTATCTCCGATTGGCCTATTGTTTTGTAATTTAAAAAAAACGGGCTATTTTGATACCTGTAACCCATAACGGCTGCATGGGACTTGACATCTGTTTTGGAAGAAATCTGTCCTTGGAAAATAGATCTGCAATTATGCATTTGAAGCTGAAGAGAATTCCACTCTACAGTAGAAAACGCTATTGGCATAGATTATGTATAATCTTCAAGTCGAAAAGAATTTGATTGTTTGGTTGTATGTTGTTTTACGTCCCGTGGACAAACATATTACCTGTAACAGAAAAAAAACTATATACCCCCGATTCTCTCAAATACGGCGGCATAAAAATCACTTCTTATTAGGAACTTGAAGTTATGGAAACATTGCTCTATTACAGCATGAGACCGTGTACCATGGCAAATATCTATCTGTTCAATGCTGTTGAATTTCGATATTGGAAGTCATTTACACGTATAACTCACTTGTAGGGCTTCATGTCATTCAAATGCGTTCAAACCAATTCAATCCTGCTGGTATATTTCTGTAGAATTCCATCAATGGTAGCAATAAACAAAAGCCTTTTCTATCCTGAGATTCTTTGACTGACAGGAATAAGGAATCTGACCACGATTTAATGTAGCAGAAGCCTTGACGGGCATCAGGAGAAAACTTATTACTTCTGTACATAGACGAAGAATGACATCTTTAATCACGCGGAGTTTACTACAGGATTTTTTTTTTATTTTGATTTCATTCAGGATTTAGTTGTGAAGATTATTGTTTAATTCTCCATTGAAAGTGATTGATATAAGCAATATGATTTAAAATTAAATACATGTATATTTCAATGGAATTGAAGTTAAAATTAAAAGATTTCAAAATTAAAATTTACAACTCATTCACATAAATGCCAGTTAGATAATACAAATAAATGAATATATGTAAATTAAACATGCTCACTTCTTCAATTTTAAGCAGTCACATATTCAAAATTTTCTACATGAGAAGGAGAAAACACTTGCGGTGTCCTTCAACTTAACATTTAGATACTGTATATTGATGAATAGAGCCAATCAACAAGTGGTTACTTCAAATCAATATATGCCAGAGAACTTGAAAAAAAAAAAGATTCCAGAAAGTGTTTGACAAATCTGTTTCATATTTAAAGATGTTTTGTCAGGAAAAGACGTTAATGGTAACCTAACAACAAAGCTTTATCACAAACACGATGCCTTCAACTTTTCGATTGTCAACTTCTTCTTTTTTTTATGTAGCAATATAATTATCCATATCGCATGCTTACGATATTTATTTTTTCTCAGTTGACGCGATACGCAAGAGCATTCTTTACCTACGAACAAGTTTGACAAACAAGTTGATGAAACAAGAACATCAACAGTCTCATTTTATCTCACCACTTTGCAAGTTCTATGGTCGATACTATATAAATTGCTGATACAATATCACTGTCAGAAAATACAGTGTATCATTAGGTCAAATGCTGACTGAATTTTCCTACCAATTGTGTAGCCATTATTTTTCACAATGAATTGTCTACAGCTTTTCTGATCATGCCAAGGATGACCGATCTACAGGGGATGCTCACTCTACCTCCATGGCACCTGATCCCACCCTTGATGTTTTTAGAGGTCTCTGTTTGCTCTGCCCTATAATGTGTATTGCATAAATGGACTTTTGAGCTTATGAGTTTGAATCTGATTCGTTATCGCCGTATTTCATTTCAATTAAAAGTTCAGGATTACAGAAGTTAATGAGTACCCTTCTTGTTTGTGATTTCATAACGATCAAAGAAACTAGTTAGGCAACAACACTAAAACGGGAAAAATTGTACGTCTTAAAAGCATCGATTAAAAAGTTTGTCTAAACAAGAAATTCCTATCAAAGCTTATTATTCTACAAGTCAATACTTCTGTAACTTACTTTTTGACCTGTGTAATTATTCCTTTGCATTAAACCAAAGATCATATATGAATTGATCATTGAACTACAAATTAATGTATTCTTCAAAGACAACAAATAAGCAAGTATAGAATCATTGAGAAAATGTAACGAAACAAAAGATTGAAAAAATCATTGTATGTTTTATAAGGATCACGAAACAATAAACTTATACACATTACTTGATTAATGAATTTAGTTTATTTTTTATATTTACCTATGCACATCAAGATGAAGGAAACCTAAGACCCGTTTATAAATGAACTTACGACAAAGACCAAATACTTCAGTTGATTGTAAAATTATGCAAAATTAATGATTCTGTTAAAAATTGCAAGCATAAAATATCTTTCTATAGAGCTTTAAAAAAGATTAAAACAAATATTCATTTAATATACCCCCTGTAAATAAGAAAGTTATTAGCAGAATGAGATTTGGGTCTCAGTCATAAGTTGTTTTGAAAAACAGCCCTTATTTTGTAATTATCAAAAAAGTCAATATTTTCTAGTCCTTTTCTGCATGTTTTTGTACAGAGCTTTGCATCTGCAGAACTTGATCTCTCTGGGGGAGGAAATTCGGATAGACAAACAAGAGTAGTACAGATTCAAGCACGGTCAAATCCTTTGATTGAGGGTGACGTTTATTTGCCGTAGGCTTTGGGTATTCTTATTGTATGCGCCCCCGCTAAAACGTGGATATCCGTTATATAACCATACCAGTGTACCAAATTTTCCTCCTAATCTTATTACTTTATCTACTTTTCATCCGTCAAAGGGGAAAAACATGTATTCAAACGTCCTTGTTTAGCCAAGTTTTTTGGATGGTTGAGAGTTAATCGAGTTAATTAATAGAGCATCTAGAATATGAGTAAAATGTATGGTTCGTTAACGGATGACATGTTTTTGGATGAAAAGGCATATAGTACTCGAAGAATGCTTAAAAAATCGTCCCAGTAAAGGAAAATTTTGTTTTTACAAAGCTTGAATCTGTATTGCTTTCTGGTCTGTCTCTGAATTTTCTCAAATGAAGAGGTGCAATTCTGCAGCTAAGTACTCTATAACATAATTATTTTAAATAAGTTTATTTTTCTTTGGTTAACCATGTATTTTGTTACAAATACTTATTTTTATAGATAGCCCAAGCAAGTGTAATTCTATCATCACACGTGATGGATACATTACTTCCCCGGGATATCCTTCCGCGTACCCAGCCAATCAAATTTGTCTCTACTGGGTCAAGGTCAGTCATTACTGAGGGAGCATGCGCTATTAATTGTTAAGTTATGCTGTATAAAACCAAAATATAAACGCATTCTTTTGATTCTTGAAGGAACAATGCACATGATATTGTTCATTCCAGAAACAACAAAATGAAAACAAGAGTCAGGGATTATTTCATCACCATTCTCATTAATTGTCATTGAAAGCAATCCGGATTTACTATAAAAAAAAAAAGAAAACTGTATAGCAGGAATTTTACTTACTGTATTGACAAACTGAGAAACAGGAGAGTTTACCTTTACTGAGACTTTAAATCTAATGTGTGGTTTTTTTTTTACCTTTTCTTCTGAATTCTTGAAGACATTGCGTCAACAAGCAATTATATAGAGATACGAAATTCACAAAATAAACAACGTCGTGTTACTTTTAGAAAATCCATTGATATCAAAAGATTAAACTTTTATTCTAATAAGTGGATAACTCGTGGCCCTATTTATTTACTTACATGGTAAATTAATACCTCTATTTGTTGAAACAAGATAACCCCATCCGTTCGATATGACAAAGGTCTTGTCTTAATGCAAAAGTTTGAAATCAAAGCAAACATTGTTGTGGCTTTATTTGATTCAAATAAGATAATGGTATGGGATTTGATCAATGTGAAATCTTTAAAGTTACAGAAAACTTGAAACTACCACGCGTTAAAGCTCTTCTAGTTAGTTGACGAAAGAGAGGATATTTTCGTAATATGACACCAAAATAAGACCTTATTTTTATACGAAAATATTTGCATTTGCTTTTAAAAAATAAATTGTGTAAAAGGTACGACGAAAAATTAGCTTGTTCTTTTCAAATATAATTCAATGAATTAACAGAAAGGATTTTGATTTTAAAAAGAAAAGGATGAGTATGTGGAAAAAATAGATAAGATGTATAACAATAAAAACGCATAATAGCCAATAAAAACACAATAATCTCGCTACAAAGTCCAGTTTTATTTGAAATTACCAGAGTGATAACTTAGGAGGTTGTTATTTTACATCCATAAACATCATTAAAGAATTAATGTGATAATTTTTCGATTGAACGTATGTCTCTAATATGAAATTGAAAGCTTAATTTTACATTTATTTTCTTGTTCAAATAAACTACATACAAAGGGAATCTCATAATGGCAATTGTAAAATCTTAAGAGAAGATAATATAAATAGATATTCATGAGGGAGTAGTCCCAGGGAGTAGTCCTTAGAAAGGGTAAATAGTCTCTTCTCGGGGAAATAGATAGTTTTATGGTAATAATTCAATAAAGAGTAATAAAGTAGATGTATAATAAATGTAACTGTTAACTTGCATAAAAATATTCTTCAAAAGTGTTTTGAAAAAAATGTTTAATTTTTTATTCAAATTAATAATGTTTATATATCCACAAAATTATACAATTATTGGTATATTTCCCTTATTGTTAATTGTCTAAAAGTGATATATTTGTCGTTTATGGATTTTTATTTGAAAATCAAAATAAGTACACTAACTTTTTAGATGACGTACTTATTTTAATTTTCAATTAAAAACAAATCATTTAACGACGTAGTATACAGATTAAGAACAATATATAGAATCCTGGGTTCATATGCTTAAAAATTCTTATTCTGCTAAGTATATTCTCAAGTGCCGATTTACCTTAGGCAGAGTGACGTTTTTTACTTGGTACGTCACTTTACATTGTAAGTGGATTGTATAACGTTACTTATTATTATACCTCATTATAAATATTCTACACAACGCGTTATCTGATTGGTTCTAGGTTATCACGTGATCTAAGTATTTAAGCATTTTGCTTACCACAGCAAAATGGCTGCAAGACAGCAAAGACAACGCCGTGTTTTTAAGCTGAGATTAGATCCCTTAACGGAATACAATGCTGTAGGACTTATCACACGCTACCGATTTGATAGACAAGGAATTGAACATATCGGGACGCTGATTGACGATTTCGTTCCACCAGCAACAAGTCGAAATTGTAGCATACCAACTAATTTCTTATTCTAAATGATAGACAAGCAAGAAAGATTTAAACAATTAATGAAATAGTTTTGATAATTTAATCTAGTTTCCAGCTGACATGAAGATTGACATAGAGTTGTCTTTCCTTGATGTGACAGATGAAACGTGTCTGTTTGATCGTCTTGATGTTTACGAAGGAAGAACATCACGTAAGTTCTGTTTTCAACATGTACAAAATCAGCAACCAGTGAATTTATAAAATATTACGTAAAGAGTTTTGGCTAAAGTATTTAAAAAGTTATATACCAATGAATATGACAACAGATGCCAGCCAAATTCGGATCAGAAAAAGCTGCATCGTAGTACTATTGATAAGAAAAAGGTTCAGTCTTTCAAGTTCCAAAGTGCTTTGTTTTAGCATACATATTTTTAAAAAAAATGAAACAGTTATAAAGTGGCCATCTTGTCACGTTTAAAAGAATTATCTCCTATCCAGCAACTAGTTTTAAAATAGAAAATAATCTTGCATTCATCAGATGATGAATCCTTGACAACTCTGTGTGGAAAACAGAGAAACAATACATCCCTGTATAGTGAGTCCAACTGGTTGCTTCTAATCTTCACCTCGGACTATTATCAAGAGGGGCGGGGCTTCAAGATATATATCAAGTCACGTGATAGGAATCTTCCCTTTCAGCCAATTCTGAATGGTAATAAAAATTAATCTATAAACATTTCTAGCTATCAAGTTCGATTTTCAATTTTAGTTTATTATTTTTTCCCCAAATATTTTGTATATTGGCAGAATGCCAATAAAATTAAGCAAAAAAAACAAGTCTATGCTAAAGCAAAAATAGATATACGTCAACTTTCCACTGAGAAAAATCTTTAATGTAATTTTCCCATATTTTATAGACAACAGTTGCAACAGAACCATAGAAACGGAGATAAATGGTACCCTGTCAAGTCCGGGGTACCCAGAGGATTATCCAAATGATGCTCAGTGTATAACTATCATCCGGGCACCAATCATTAACCACGTGATTAGAGTATCAGTAAATTTTCTTGAGATGGAAGCATCTGAGAATTGTTCCTTTGATTCCCTGACAATATATGCTTCTGAACATGCAGGTAACTGAAGCATTCCCTCTCTCTATTTCGATAAGGATCAACAATCTATATTTGAAGATTTTTTTCTTACAAATACTTTAGATTCGACGCAAATTGGAAAACTTTGTGGGTTTTCTGGACAGAAACATGTGTTCGAATCAGCGACGGGAAGTATTCGATTAGAATTCCGGTCTGATTCTATGATACGCTGGAGAGGATATGAGGCGACATTTGACCTACTTCCAAAACGAGGTATGACCTTAGAGTCAAATATGTTTTAGAAATGCATTAATATAATCTCTGTGATCTTACTCACCTGCACGATTTAAACAATATCTTGTGCGCTTAATAATACGTATATGTAGTTGTGATAGTTTTTTTATGTCGTGAATGTTGAAACATTTAAATCGTTTCCATAAGTTTTAATTAAAACATTGATTATCAAAGTCTAAAACTTTAAGATTTCATCTCTCTTTAAGAAACTGTACTACATGAATGAAATTAAGGAAATATATCGGTAAATATAGAAATTTAAATTTATCATATATACAAAACGAATATAGAAGTTTCATACATGTATAGTATCTTGTCCTTTCCGAAAGATTAGATGTATATAAGTAACGCTTGAAGGGCATAATTTTTAATGATATTATTTTAAGGTTGATGGTCGTCAGATGACTTTGTATTCATACAATTAACACAACTTGACAACTATTCTAGGCAATATTAAACGTAATTTTAGCCCACATATGCCTTTCTATTACACGGCCACTACTCAATAATGATTGCTATTCAGACTTTGTAATGAGATATATGCATTATACAACAATTTGGGATAATGGATATTTGACATTTATATGAAAGAAATGGATGGTACTTTTCGCAATGCGCTTATTTATATGTGATAGGTATATAATTTGTAGCTTTTTCTTCCTGACAAAAGAGCGCTAAAATTATTTGCTATATAATATACATGAATGAATATATTTTAAATTGTCTATCTGACAAATGAAGCCTCGAAATTTAGAAAAATATAAAGAAAGTTCTTCAGATGATTTTATGAAACATACATCTACTTGTAATTTAATGTCAAATATTTCATACTATATTAGTGCTTAAGTATCGAAATTATAATTGCATTTTGATTTCTACATGAAGTTCCTCAAGATATTGATTTTATTCATTTTGGATGTTCTTGGAATAAACATTTCTGTAATAAATAGACGTCTTTAATTTTCTTGTAGTCTGCTACCCTCCTTGTCCTTCAGGGACCGTTTGTGTCAACAAGGCTGGATCACAAATGTAAATCATCCTGGTATCTCCATCGCTCTGCCAAAATTATTTTAAAATTGAATTAATGAACAATGTAAAAACATTAATTTCAAAGATCAGTTAAAGCTTTGATATTTTTAAAAAGACTAGTTTAAAATTGTGTCAATATAGAAATAAACAAATAATGCATTATTTTTGTCCCTGAAAGACGTAAACTGAAATTGTACGTAATTTTTATAAAAAAAAACAACAACACCTAATCAGAATTTTTTTTACTAACTAGATGCACTGTTGGATTGAAATGCTCCATAGATATCTGTTACCATGGTGACTGTGTACAAAACAACCAACAAGCATTTAAGTGTTTCTGTCACCAAGGTTACGATGGGCCGTTTTGTAGGACTAAAGTTGATGTAAACAAGGTATGAAATAAATTAAATCAATATTTTTTATTAAAAAGTTTAAAATAAACCTTAATTATAAAATTGGAAAGATTCCAACCATTATCGTTCAAATACATGTACAGAAACCTGGTGATCTGGAATCCAAAGAATTTTATGTTAAGATGAATTCTAGTCGTCGAATTTGGAGAGTGAAATCTAGAAGCAAGTCATTCAGCACTGAATGAATCAAATATTCAGTGAGTCATCTCGATTTGTGCAGTTTATACACTAACTTCTCTCTCCGTAAAACGACACAAAAATCATGTTTCCTTTTGTGCGTACCGGAAGTGACGTAATGTCCATGGAGATCAATGTGGAATGTTGTCTTGATATATAGTTACGTTCTTTTTCTAGGAGATGCCTCGTTTTGTTATGCTCTTTTTAACAATAGTATGTATTTGGTAATAGATTGCATCCTGTGTACATCTCTACTGACCAAGTCACGAAGGAAAATGTATCCCTTTGTTACACTGGGCGACAACGTTATACAAACTTCGTCTCTATTTAGATATAGTCTACTGAAATTTAATGTTTTATTCAAATTCAGTTCGGAGACAGGAATAATGCAGCTTGAAAATCAAAGTTAAAAAATTAAACCCCTTGCATTAATTAAAGAAAACAAAAATTATTCATACAATTTTGAATTGTTTTTCATCCAGAATTCTACTGGCTTGACTATGCTGAAGTCTCCAAAAGATCACGAAGTGTTTCGTGGCAATCGTGAAATCATTGAATGCAAATCGAGCGATCCCAACGCACAGTATATATGGTATATAATATTATTTCAACATGTGTTTGATTAATTTTTTTTCTTCATTTTTAAAAATCGCAAATGCATAATGCTTTCAATTTTTTTAAAATTTATTATAATTAATACCACAAAGTAGTTTTTGTCTTAAGGCGTTGTTAACCATTACTTATGAGTGCTTTTACTGTTCTGTAAAATCAGAATATTCCATTAAAAATATCAAAGAAGCTGAACCAATTTTTAAGAAATAAAACTGATTTTCCCTCATTTGATTTGGTTTTTCAGGCTGTATGAGGGTCTCCTTCTACAGTCAGATAATGAACACCTCACTGTACTTCCGGGGGGAATTCTGGACATTCAGAACTTCAGTGAAGATCTGGAGGGGGCATATAAGTGTATTGTTAACACCGCTACTGACTTTGTAGAAGTGGAATTTCGATTGACTCTTAAAGAATCGTGTTATCTTGGTAACGATTTTTACTACATTCACACATAATTAGATTAGTCCTCGAAGAACATTGAAAATACGAATGCACATTATTACTACGAATCAACATTTCTATAAATTAGAGATTTAAGAAAGTATAATTGTTTTCAAAAATTGAATTGTCGTGAATAATTCGTGAACATTTGTTAAATTCATTACTTTACAACTTTTCAGTTTCTTTAAGTTTTATTGATAAAATAATTTATTTTCTAAAACTTCAAAATATTGTTATAAGCTGTTGAGGCAGGTCCAATAGATACCGTTGTTGAAACCGGAAGTACGGCTTTGCTTTCCTGCTTCGTTCCTGCTGCAAAGCGAATAACTTGGATAAAGAACAACAGACAAATTACCGCCTCGCATTACTCGGTATATATTGTATAATGTGAAGAAAATTAATAATAAAAACAAACTTAATGAATATGTATGTTTATTTCTCTTCTTTAATTTTTGCACGTATCTTCTTTATAGCCGTTTCTTAAGTAATTTAAGTATTTAAGCCATACTTTAATAATTGTTGATAAAATAAATGAATAGAAGATATATTTTTAAGTTTTAAAGTAAACTGTTCTATTCAAAGCAAATTTAATTGATTGAGTTACTACAAGGGAAATGCTTTAAGCTCAAGTACCATTTTTGTGTACATGTGTGTGTGTGAAAATTGAATTTACTTTTGGGTAAAACATTAATTAAATATAAAAAGAAATTCACAAAGTCATGCATCTATTGGAGATTCTTAAAATCAAACAATACAGTGGTCTATAACATTTATTTTCAAAGGTATTAGCGGGTGGATTTTACCTGAAAATTGACTCGGTAAAACCAGACGATTCAGGGAATTATTCTTGCTTGGCGGAAGGAGAAAGCGGCTGTACGGCTCAGCGACATGCAAAAATTATAGTGGACACAGAAAATAGACATGAAGGTAGTTTTCCAAGACATAAGAAGATTTCTTCTATAACAGCAAAAAACAAATTATATTCTTTAAAAAGGGATTACATTTAATTACTTAAATGTAAATTACAACATCATTTAATTACGGTGAAGATGAAAGTTTCCTTGACAAATTATTTCTGATAACTTAATGCCAAGGACTTGGGATGATTTGCAAGAATAATGTTCGTGCAACAATAATTATTGAGAAATGTGGTTTCAATGACCATGATTAATATAGTTGCAGGAAAAATTAAACACAGACCTAATGCGGAGTTCATGCCATTCAAAGAATCCCAAGAAGCCTCTTCATCATTTTATCACGTGATGCTAATGGTCTTATCATGTAAATCAGCTTCAGTTTTGCCTTACTTGCCCATTACGTGTCAAATTGCCAGTGTTTTCATTCATGTCAGTCACACATAATTGACGATTTGATGTACTTTAATTCCTAATGAACCGCGTTTATAGATCAATATATACATGTAATAGGATTCCTTGGTTCTTGTACATTAACTATAGATATAGTTACCCTAAATAACTCGCCTGTGTGGCGCAGTGGTATG
The DNA here is from genome assembly GCA_003671525.1 of Saccostrea glomerata. Taxonomy (NCBI): domain Eukaryota; kingdom Metazoa; phylum Mollusca; class Bivalvia; order Ostreida; family Ostreidae; genus Saccostrea; species Saccostrea glomerata. Next base: position 210,103 of record PRKT01000470.1, read on the forward strand.
AGCGTCTGCTCTAATGAAAGGAGATGGTTCTTATATATGTCGCGCGTTGAATTGAGATACCACTGTGGGATGTACAGACCGCTTCTTCGGATAAGACCGTTCAAACCTAGGTCCCGTGTCGCAGTAGGTGCTGCCACGAAAAAGATCCTTCACTGCTCAATGATTGCCGAGTATAGGTCAAAATTTGCAGCTCTCCACCGACAAGAGGTGGCGTCCCCATATGATTGAAAAAAATTCTCGAGTGGGACGTTAAACAACAAACAAAAACCTTATAATACTCCGTGTCAATAATTAGGCTTTGTTTCAGATGAAAGATTGTAATTCTGAGAATACAGTAAGGAGAAAAAAGATTCTATCTCAAAGAAAGTTAGGAAACCGAGTTAAACTTTTCTTCTATCATAGTAAAATGAACAAACTTTCTTTATATATATTTCGAATTTTCACTCTTTTTAAAAATTGTTTACTAAATTGTGTTCCATGAAAACATAAACCACTTCAGAATTTTAGTTTGTAATTATTCAAGAATTGTTTGTTTTAAAGGTCAAATACAGTCTGTAGAAATGTGCATGTGTTTGATTCGACAGAATTTCGATTTACATGCATATCAAATAGAAGAGGCAATTCAATATATATCAACAATCATACCTTGTGTAATTTTTTCTGTTTAAAAATTTACACATATACACACCCGCAATGACGTAATGATTTTCGGTCATGTAATGAGTAGTACATGTACCATATTAAACAAGAAAACATTGATGTAACCATCAATTGTCGCCCGGGAAATAAATAAAGTAAGCAATGGAAATGAGTCTTGATCATCAAACCGCTTCGGTGTGTGTGAAAAAGGCATGCGTCTAAATGATGGAGACGATATTAGTCAAGAATATTTTGAAAACTGAAAATCAAACAAAAATACCCTTTTAAACTTTATAAATTCCTAAAGTAAATGTTGGATGCATAAAATATAATTTGAAACCAGCCACATGCATCACCCATATTCAAAATGTATTTCACTTTAAGGATATGAAACACGAACTTTGTAGAGTACTTTTTTATGCGATAAATAAAATTCGATGTTCTAAAAAAAGGGACCTGTCGTTTTTTTCTTAGTAAATTATAAGCAACTTTATGTATTAAATATGAAAAACATATATATTTTTACAGATTAACTTTATCAAAGAAAATATATCATGTATCTCGAAATTTATAAAGAGAAAGAACATTCTGATTAACAATCTTTTTAATGTTTAGAAAACCTTTAATTCTTAATAACTTCTCCCACCTCAATCCCCATATACCAACACTTAAACTTATATGTATAGAGCAGCCCGGTCCTCCGGGCTGCAATAAACGTACAGTATTACTTTTTAGAATGCGGAGCACCATCAGCGCCCTTTTCGGTTCCACAAATGTCTACTAGAATTAGCAGCGGAAGTGCCGTCACCACAGAAACAACAGCATGGCATGTCATTCTGAGGGAAAATATAGAGGTGGTTGAAGAATATCTTCATGTATTTATGCAAGTTGTCTCTGTAAACAGAAAATCAAATATCTTTATTCAAACTTTCATTAAGAATTACATATTTTAAGTGTCGTTTGTTTAAATTTGCAGGATAAAACCTTTTGTGGAGGAACACTTATCTCGAATAAGTGGCTGGTAACCGCTGCACACTGCTTTGCCCATTATTCCAATGAATTCAAACGTCCTCTTGAAAAGGCTAATATAGATCTCATATTAGGAACAAACAAATGTAACGGTGAAGGGGGAACCAGGAGAGGCATCAAACAATTTATAACTCATCCTGATTTTGCCCAGAGAGCAATATATGACAACGACATTGCATTGGTTGAAATGGATGATCCAGTCAATTTTACGGATAAAATACAAGCTCTTTGTCTCAAACCTAGAGATATAATTGAGGATATTTTTCTTACTCAGCGAGTTGGGAGAAGGGTTGGCCGGGTCATTGGGTGTGGTCAGATCTATGAACACATTAAGGATTCTCCAGAACAAATCCATGATGTGTACGTTCCGACGATCAAACCTGAAAAGTGTGAGGACGCAAACATTGGGACCGGAAACTTCACTGACTCCATGTTCTGCGCGGGATACGAGCGCGCGCTCTTTGGCGATGCTTGCTACGGAGACAGTGGTGGGTCTTTAAGTATGCACTTGTCTGACAGTCATCCGTGGGTCCTTGTAGGTGTGGTCTCGTGGGGTGTAGGATGTGACAGACCCAAGCATTACGGATATTACACAAATGTTGGGAAATTTTATGACTGGATCCAAGGATTAATCATGTAGATTGAGAAATGTGATTGCAATTGTCTATGTTGCCTAATCTTCTTATGCAAAAATATATCTTTTTTTTACATGAATATGGGGTTTATATTTTTTCAACACGCAGGAGCATGCTCTACGTATGAACAATTTCGAAATCAAGGTAAGTTATTGAAAAACAAGTTGATAAAGCAGGAATACCAACAGTCTCGCCTATAGTCAACATTTCGTCAGTTCTATGGTCAAAACATTAAGCTTGTCAGCAAATACAATCCATCATCAATTCAAATGGTGATTGATGTGTTTTATACTTATTGCTAGGCAAAGATTTAATCAATTGCCGCCAGCTTTTCAAATTATTTTTGGATCATGACAATATGCACACAACTTTTGTGACTTGTCTGCAGGAAATGCTCACTCCTTTATAACACCTGGTCTCATGTTTTTTGAGATCCGATTGTGCTCTTCTCCTGATATGTATTGTATAAATGGACGTTTGAGCTTGAATACTGTTCACTATCTCCATATCTTTATTTCATTTAGGGGATTGCAAGGTCATTTACAATGCTATTCAACTGATATGTATTTTAAATCATTCCTTAAAACTATACATCTATATGAACTTGTCTGTGTTACTGAAAGGTATTTAGCAAAAAAAAAATTAGAATATTAATAGGAGTAAAGTTTATTTGACATAAACGAACATACGCAATTTATTTTTATCTAAAAACTACCAGTATGGTCAAAACAAATTGATTTTGGGAATAAAGAATAAGGAATGTTGTCGTTAAAGTAAAAGTTTGTGGTACATGCGGAATAACTGTGGTTAGGTGTTGATATTCATTGTTATCGATGAATCCTTGCCATTATATATGTAGCTGCAGATATGCAAAGAAAATTAAAAAAAAATCTCATACAATATAAAAAAAACTTAAAGATTATTATTTTTTAATTATCAAAAATATTCAAGGGAACAAAAAAAAAACTTGTCTTGCTCAATCTGTTTAATCCTGTGTTTATTTGTTTCTTCACTTCAAATCTATACCTGTCAGGATGGCCGTGTGTATATTTTGCTTTTATTAGGGGCTCAAAGGGGCTAAAAGTCTTTCATCTTTAACACCTTAATGATCAATATTTTGTGATACCTTACAGAATCTGCGATATTCATATTAACGATTTGCAACAATATATTGTAAAATTTTGATCATATGTTACGTAATAAGGGGTCACAGGGGACCAGAATGCTAAATATTTGACGCTTTATATCTCGAAATGGGGAAATAATTTGATAAATAATTTTGAACTGAAGATCGTTAGAATAATGTTCTAAACAATATGCATACAAGTACTTTTAACTACCGTAAAAATGGCCCCATTAAGGACTTGTAAGGATGGCCCCATAATAATTCAATTTAGCATATCTCCATAACGGAAAGTAATCTCTGAATTGTTGAACAAAAAGTCTTCAAAATCACAAGACCTTTCATTTGATATCAAGAAAAAGGGACTTGACTCTTCAAATTAGGGGCTCAGAGGGGTTAAAGTCTTTCATCTTTAACACCATAATGATCAATATTTTGTGATACATTACAAAAGCAAAGATATTCATCTTAACAATATGCAACAACATATTGTAAAATGAAAATGTTGATCAGGATTCGGTTGCACGAACGTTAATAAAATTTAACTTTGCGTTAACGGCTAGTTAAATCTAACAGCGAGTTAAATTGGTTGCGCGAAAGTTGAATGACAGTTAAACGTTAGTTAAACTTCTCTTTTAACTGACAGATTTAATTGAGGTATACAAGGTACATTAAATATTTAACTAAAATTTTCAAAACGAGAAGTCGTAGAGACATGAAACCAACTGCATAAGTTTTATTGACCTTTGACCTTCAAATTCATTTCAAGGTGAAAGGACAAGATCATTCCAATTATGAGGAAAAAATTTCTTTTAATAGCTCTTACATCCTTAAACATATACAATCTATCTTCTGTCTGTGATATGCACACTTAATACTCTTTCAAAGATTCCATTCATGTCGCCTAAGATTGATCCTTTTAAAAGTTATTGCCCTTTGTGCAAAAAACCTTGTTATCGCTACTCCTCGGAAACCATAGACAGTAGAGACACCAAATCTTCACTAATGTCTTAAGGGTCTTCAGGCCTAACTTCATTGTATAAGTGCCAAAGGATCTGATGACACCTTATATGAATTATTGCCCTTTAACGTCTTTGTACTTGCTATTAAACCTTATAACTTGAAAAGTAAAAGTCATAGAGGCATGGGGTCAATTGCATTGTGACCCTTGACCTTTTGACCTGAAAGTCTTTTAAAGGTCAAAGGCCAAGGCCATTTCAAATTTTTTAAAATTGTCATTTTTTTAAATTTATCCTTTTAAGACAATTTTGTTTGCTTATTATGGAATTTAATTTTAAGGAGTCAGGTAAAACGAAATTAAACTTCAAAGAAGGTGGAAAGACCTCTTATTGTTCTTTGAACAATAAGTCTTCTAGTTTAATTTGTTTGTATTCTAGTCTCTCATTGGTTGATTACCAAAAAGGAACGCAAATTATTTCTCAAAAACCTGGTTTGGTATGGGGACACACCCCCTTGAATCATCTGTATCCATACAATCCCCTCATTTCCAGTCCTTGGCATTCATGGGAAATTCCAGATTTAATAAATGTACCTTTAACTTCAAACAGTAGCTCGATCTTACCTCGTGTACACAAACATCATGGCTGCTAGGTCTGTATATCAGTTATTACCTCCCCTATATCTATTGGTATTCTCATGAGTCAGAATGGACATCTTTGCCATCAGATGTGGTATTCTTTATTTTTTATTATTTTGTACTATTTGATAATATACTCTTCATACATTTTATTGAATGTTTAATGTACATCTAACTGTGCCTTGACCTGTGGAAAGAACTATGATAAGCATTTATGCCTGCTGTTCAATCCATTTCATTAATTTGAATATGTATATTTTTTAACTATAGCATTACAAGTGAATGTTTCATTATTTCTGATTTAAAACTTGGAAGCGTTTCTTGTTTTATTGATGCCTTTAATTTGTAAAAAGTCGTATAAATAATGTCACTGATAGAAAATGACTGAAGTGATCCGCAGACTTATCTAAACGTCAAGCTGGAACCTGCAAATAAAAGAATAAAAACAAATTTAAAAATGTTTTCTCAAAATATATCCGCTTAGGTATTTAAGGTGTAAACCAGATTTACAGAAAAAATTGTCTGTTTTGAGTAAACGGGAAATTCAAGCATATACCAAAAAACACTGGATATTGATTATCGTCGCTGCAAAAGAAGATAAAACATCCCAATTCAACGAGTACAACTACTTCATGAGTGTGAGGGATTTGGTGTAAAATTTGTGATTATTTTGATAGTTTTGTTCCACTGACTTAAGAAACTTTTTTTTGTTATCTTACACAAATTGATTTAAATAAAGAAATATGTCTGCATTTATAGAATTTTTCGCTGTTGCGTCGTACTTTATTAGGAGAATCTGAGGAATGGTAAGAAATATTATTTTGCGATGTATATTTCAGTTCAATAAACCAAACCGTAATATCTTTTGTTATCAAGTAGATTAATCCTTAAAATAGAGAACAGGATGGCTCGTTAAAGCTCACGAAAAATTAGGGACAATGTATGATTAATACATGTACAAACCTTCATTGTAATCTGGGTTAAGGTAGACGTTCATTCTATAAATTCCACCACATGTTTGCTGCTTATTTCCATTACATTTCATGTTGCATTCCCTGTCTGGTCTGAGAATATTTGTTGTAAGAGTGCTTCCACAGAAACATTCACTGGAAAACTTCAAGAAATAAGGAAAAGATTATAGGTCAATATTCAATGATTTTCTTAATAAATTAGTATCGTAACGGTTAAAAATTGACTAACCTCAACACCGTAGAAATTGGTGTTTTCCTTTGTACAAATATTCTTGCAGGTTTCAATGGTCATTTATTTCGTCCTTGTATACTTTCCGGTTAGGGTACGGTCGGGCTGGTCTTGGAAGCAACCCATATATTCTAAAAGAAAAGGCAAATAATTTCATGCGTGTTTTAGTCTATTTACAAGTGTCTTCGAGTTTTATACAAACAATTGTTTGACAATTGTAAGAAACCAATTTTAGCAGAGCAATAAAGGAAATCTATTTTCGATATATTAACATTGGATGTGTCTCAATTTCCAGAGAAAATGAAGAGTGCTTTAATAATTTATAATACGTATTTCTAACAGAACATACCGTATATTTACGTTATACTTCTAGATGTACCGAAAAACCTCTAAATGTGCACTCTGCAATATCACACTTAAATCAATTTTACCAAACACAGAAATATATATCATATAAAAATGGTAAAAAGAAAAATTTGACACTCAGTGGAACAGGTGGAACCAACTCTTTTTCTAGCTCTCTCTACTCTCACTCTCTTCCCGTTCCCCCTCCCTCCCCCCTCTCTCTCTTTCTCTCTCTCTCGCTTTCTCATATATGTAAAAATACACAATTATGTAACAATAACTAATTATGAATATTCTGTATGAAATGAATTGTGTTTAAAAAAATAAAATAAAAAAAAAAGAAATATTTACGTGATAAAACTAATAAAGAATCAACAATACGCCCCAAATGGTTTTACGAGCATTATTTCAGTAAATATTAAAAGAATTATTCCAAACCTGATACACTTTTAGAACCAGTAATGCATGCTGAAATTAAATGAAAGTTTTCATTATATTCAATTAATTGATATCTATATTCGATATTTTTTTGGTTTTAATTTCAGCGTAGGTCTGGTATTTCATATAATACAACATATATACATGCTATATTTCAATTCATCCAAATATAAACTGTAGGATATTCCTAAAATAAGTTTTTGTACATGTAATAAAAATCCTTTTTTGTGGGGTTTACAAACATTCATTATCAACCTCCCCTCCAAAAAATGGTAATAATAATAAAAACTCAAACTTACAGTTATTGACAAGGAACACCAAAATTATTATGAGGAAAGTTACACGGCAGCCCATCTTCAAATTCAGGCTCGCAGTACATTTCCATTGTCCGTTAGATGTTTTATAACATCCCATGAAATGCCCAAAGAAAAAATCAGCCGATCGAATGACTCTAAATGCGACAGGATTCATGACCTGAGTAACATATGTGGTATTTCAAAAATGTCTCAAGGGATACTTTTCGAAAAAATAATGTTTTGATCATGCTTATGTATGACACTTCATTATTTAACAAATGATAATCCATTAAGTTTGGCGAAACAAATAATATAATTAATAAGGATATTGATTTAGATCTTTACAAGTCCAAGTGTAAGGAAGTACGAAACACTATCGGATACAGTTTCATTTCATCTCTTTTTGACAACACCAAATGTAATTGTATTGCGCATACCTTTTCATATGTGGCGTTGTTTCAGATGCGTCACAATACTCTTGATTGCTGTCATAATTTAATACAAAACGTCACAGTTACAATGACGTCATATTGCGCTAGAAATTAAGTTCGGTATTCTAGCATTTGACTATGCACATTGATAGCTCGACATTTGGTAATTATTGAATTTTGATAAACAAATATTTTGATTTGAAACAACAACAAGAACAACATAAACAACAAACAACTTTGTACCTTCATTGTGAATTTCTAAGTAGATATTTACAAGTTACATCTTATTTTTTTCTTCTATTTTTTGATCTTGGGATTTTATTCTACTAGTGGTAATCAAACATACCCGTGGCTCCTTACCTAATAAGAAACTTCTTCAAAATTCTAAATCAAGTTGGACTATTTTTATCTTCCCAACAAACAACATGACTTTGAATTCTCCAAATCTATATCAGCTTTCAAAACTTCATATATTAAAAAAATTTTACAAACAAGAATACATAGCGGGTTCCAGATAATATTCCGCCAAGTCTCTCTCTCTATTCCTCACTTAATATGTTTTACGGTGTGACCGTTTGGACGAGCGCAGTTTACACCCCTACTAATGTGTTCGGAACCTTTTATTTTTATTTTTGCAAATTATAAAACCCGATGAGTTCAGAGTAGCTCTGGCAGTGGCTCTGGCGAGAGTTAGCGAGACTTCAGCGAGATAGGGTAAATTATTCACGGAAACGGAAATGTGGCTAGGAAGTGACTGGCACGTGGATGCACGGTAAACAGAAAAGTTATGTTGCGTTTCAGTTTTCACCACCCTAGAATTAGCTGATAATGTCTGTAGAAATGTACTACAATCAATCGGTCTCTTTTACTTTCATTCAAACTTAAATATTCTCTTGAATACAATTTTCTGCAGTCATGAATTAAAATTTCTTTTTGGACAAATATTTTTGCATGGAAACCGGGACTATATTTTTTGGCGTCAGATTAGCAAATGAGGCACCAGCATGATTTTAACTGACCAATCAGCTGAATAAATATTGCATTATGGGTTACTACGAATACTACAGGAATTTTACGCTTGAAAAAAAGGAAAACCTTATGGTAAATGAAAAGCATTATTAGAAATATTATTTTCATGCTCATAATGACAAACAATTCATTTGTTAGATAAACGGCGGAAGTCTAGGTTTCTGAAAGTCATACTGCAAAAGCGATTTGCGTCTGTATTAATTCCTTTGTTGTACTATCGGTGAATACAATTGCCAGGTGAATTCCCTGGCCGAACACGTGATCACGAACGTAAACAAAGTTTTGTCAATTTAAATGCATACGAGATGCTGTTCGTTTTCCTTACCCTTGAAGCGCTGGTGTTCTGAACTAGACGCAAAACTACATTTTATTAAACTTTTCCCCCCCATTTATTACAACAAATTAAAAACGCCCGTTACACCTTACATAGTTTCTTATCTTTGTATTTTGTTCGTAAGAACAAGTTTTTATTTTGCAGTCCATTTACATGATCGTAGATTGACCTGAATTACGTGTTCGAAGTAAAATGTAAACATGTATTGGCGTAAACGTTGCTATTCATGCACCGATTAGTCATTTGCTCCTGGTAAGATCCCCTGTGCGCATTTATAGCAATATTCATATAAGGCAAACAAAGGTTTGTCAGTGTAGATGATTATGCACATTTTTTTTACCAGCGAATCAGTCACTAGTGAGCTCTAGTTTTCGCCGAAAAGATATATTGTTATTTTAACACCCCCTCCTTTAGCCAACCCTTTTCTGTTGAAAATCATGAAAGTCTTTCAGAAAGGTCTGGAAACATTTATTACAGAACATGTTTTCAAAAGAAACAGGCTATAGCAATATCATGTTTACTGCCAATTTTATTTATAAAACCGGTTCTACCCTATAACCTTTGAATAGATCAACCTAAACCACGTGTCTTGAATTCAAATCACAATAACATTAGGAGGGGTGTTTATTTACTATCATAAACCTACACATGTACTGTCTATCATTCAAGAAAAAGAAAAAAAAGAATAAAACAAAACAATATAAAGAAATTATTTCACCAGCCTCGGGATCGAGATTCCTAACTTCTCGGAAGTTTCCGACAAAATCGGAAATACCCGAACCGTTGAAGTGACGAAAGTATGACGTCAGATAAAAAGTTCTGTTGACTTAGGACGCAAACGAAAGTTTTATGGAAAAGAGATTGCATTAAATCGTTCTTTTCAAGTAAGTTGTTGCTATATTTTAGCAACCATGTTGCTATGCACCGCAACATACGAGTTTCACGGAAGCAACCGACATGACTTCGTCAAAATTCGTAAGTTTCCGGTGACGTCATTTGTTTCATTTCCGAAGGGCAAGGTGAAAGCCGGTGTTGTGGCATGGGGGTATTTTTTTGAATAAGGTACGGCAAAATCATTTCGTTAAGATTTCGGTATGAAACAATGTTCCTTTATTTTTTTTTTTACTATTTTTGATTTATTGGGTAGTGCAGGAATTCTGGGAATATTGCACAGAGAAATTTGGCTGACGTATGTACAGATTTCAATCCGAATTTCCTCTGTTCATACACGTTAGTCTATTAAGCTCACTGCTCTCGCTAATATTAACAGTAGTGAAGTAGAAACTAAAGGAGTTCTGTGCAACAATATATTTTAGACATGGTGTTAATCAGATTTGGATACTTAGCCATTTCAAAACAACTTGTGTATATTTGAAAACAGTTAGTTTTACAATGTACCAAAATCAACAAAATAATTTTACTATTTTTCAATTTTATTAACAACCTGGAACTCGTAAATTTACTTACTTTGTCATTGCTCAATTGCAAAATAACTTTGTTAAGAAATTCTGATCGTACCCTCAAGTACTCTGAAGATGAGTTTTTGATGGACAATATCTATGTGGTTTTTGGAGACCATGGATTTTTAACAATCTATCGGAGTTCCCATAGTTACTAGTAGCACTCCTTATCTAGAAATCCTAATTTTTGTATTCATATGAAGCAGAATTTGTCGAAAATCTTCAATGTGGAAAAGAAGAAAACACTGGTTGTTGCCTTCATCTCTACAATAAGATATATGGAGGACGTATCGTCAATTAACAAAGTCTAACTCCATTTTTATGTCGATATGATATGTCCCGGAGTGCTTGACATAAAATATACCACCGATAAATTTGTCTCATATCTTAATATTTTACAAAGACGTTAATAGAACTCTACTAACCGGGCTTTATGAGAAAACTGATGACTTTAACTTTTCAATCTTCAACTTCGATTACTTGTGCAACAATATACCTTCATCACCTGCAGGCGGGGTTTATATTTCTCAGTTAGTTCGATACGCAAGAGCATACTCTTTGTATGATTTTTTTAAACTACTGTAGGTAATTTCTGACTACCTAGCTGGTGAAACAAGAATGTCAGCAGTCTCTTTTAAAACCATCATTTTTATGTTCTGTGGTCATAGAATGAACTTGCCAGCATATAGAGTTTATCATTTAATCAAATGCTTACTGATGTTTTTCATAATATGTGTTCGATCATTAATAACACACTGAATTGTCGAGAGATTTTCCCGATACTACCCAAATATGACAAGTACTAGGAGCACCTGGCGGGTGTGGCAAGTAGGCAGGGGAAGCTCACTCTCAAATGCACCTGATCTCACCTCGGATGTTTCAGAGGTTATTGTTTGCTTTGTTCTAAAATTTTATTTAAATGGACTTTTGAGCTTGAATACTTCTCGCTATCTCCATATATTCTATTTTTTTTAAGATTGAGCCTAAATTTTATACATTAATTTTCCCATTGAAATAGTTTTTTATCAGCTTTTTTTTTGATAACCTAGCTATTCATGCAGTAGATAGACTACAGGCCTTAAAAAGCAACCGAGAAAAAACAACTTTTTCATACATATTAAGAAACTTTCTAATTTTATTGAATTTTAAACTCCTTTCGATTTCCACGTAATACAGTTTTTTCAGTGTTAAATAACAATTGGAGAGAAAATCCTTTCACAATGAAAGGCGCTTTATATTAGTGCGTTTGAAATGCATATGGTACAACAATCATTTTTTGATGTTATTCAAACCTACTGCAACTTGTAAATTATCTTATATACAATTTAAAGTGCTATTTTTGTGATTGATATGCTCTTTTTTTCATTACAATACATACTACCCCAACGTTCCTTTTTATTTTTTTTAATGAGGAATTATATAGCATATTTATAAGTGTAAACATATTACATTATTTATTATTTTTTACTGAAACATATTGGGGATAATGAAACATATTGGGGATAACGTACAGTATTCAAGACCAATAGTTCATAAATCAATATAAAATAGGAGTAGAGTAAACACATACCTCCATAACATCAGAGGTGAGATGAGGTGCTATGGAGGAGTGAGCATCCCCTACTCCTGGGTTGTAGGATGTTACAGACCGAAGCATTACGGATTTTATACAAATGTTGGACATTTATAGACTGAATCCAAGGGTTTTAGTGTAGGTTTAAGGATATATTTGTTGTGCAATTTGCTTATTCTCAAGAAAAAGAAAAAAAAGAATAAAACAAAACAATATAAAGAAATTATTTCACCAGCCTCGGGATCGAGATTCCTAACTTCTCGGAAGTTTCCGACAAAATCGGAAATACCCGAACCGTTGAAGTGACGAAAGTATGACGTCAGATAAAAAGTTCTGTTGACTTAGGACGCAAACGAAAGTTTTATGGAAAAGAGATTGCATTAAATCGTTCTTTTCAAGTAAGTTGTTGCTATATTTTAGCAACCATGTTGCTATGCACCGCAACATACGAGTTTCACGGAAGCAACCGACATGACTTCGTCAAAATTCGTAAGTTTCCGGTGACGTCATTTGTTTCATTTCCGAAGGGCAAGGTGAAAGCCGGTGTTGTGGCATGGGGGTATTTTTTTGAATAAGGTACGGCAAAATCATTTCGTTAAGATTTCGGTATGAAACAATGTTCCTTTATTTTTTTTTTTACTATTTTTGATTTATTGGGTAGTGCAGGAATTCTGGGAATATTGCACAGAGAAATTTGGCTGACGTATGTACAGATTTCAATCCGAATTTCCTCTGTTCATACACGTTAGTCTATTAAGCTCACTGCTCTCGCTAATATTAACAGTAGTGAAGTAGAAACTAAAGGAGTTCTGTGCAACAATATATTTTAGACATGGTGTTAATCAGATTTGGATACTTAGCCATTTCAAAACAACTTGTGTATATTTGAAAACAGTTAGTTTTACAATGTACCAAAATCAACAAAATAATTTTACTATTTTTCAATTTTATTAACAACCTGGAACTCGTAAATTTACTTACTTTGTCATTGCTCAATTGCAAAATAACTTTGTTAAGAAATTCTGATCGTACCCTCAAGTACTCTGAAGATGAGTTTTTGATGGACAATATCTATGTGGTTTTTGGAGACCATGGATTTTTAACAATCTATCGGAGTTCCCATAGTTACTAGTAGCACTCCTTATCTAGAAATCCTAATTTTTGTATTCATATGAAGCAGAATTTGTCGAAAATCTTCAATGTGGAAAAGAAGAAAACACTGGTTGTTGCCTTCATCTCTACAATAAGATATATGGAGGACGTATCGTCAATTAACAAAGTCTAACTCCATTTTTATGTCGATATGATATGTCCCGGAGTGCTTGACATAAAATATACCACCGATAAATTTGTCTCATATCTTAATATTCTACAAAGACGTTAATAGAACTCTACTAACCGGGCTTTATGAGAAAACTGATGACTTTAACTTTTCAATCTTCAACTTCGATTACTTGTGCAACAATATACCTTCATCACCTGCAGGCGGGGTTTATATTTCTCAGTTAGTTCGATACGCAAGAGCATACTCTTTGTATGATTTTTTTAAACTACTGTAGGTAATTTCTGACTACCTAGCTGGTGAAACAAGAATGTCAGCAGTCTCTTTTAAAACCATCATTTTTATGTTCTGTGGTCATAGAATGAACTTGCCAGCATATAGAGTTTATCATTTAATCAAATGCTTACTGATGTTTTTCATAATATGTGTTCGATCATTAATAACACACTGAATTGTCGAGAGATTTTCCCGATACTACCCAAATATGACAAGTACTAGGAGCACCTGGCGGGTGTGGCAAGTAGGCAGGGGAAGCTCACTCTCAAATGCACCTGATCTCACCTCGGATGTTTCAGAGGTTATTGTTTGCTTTGTTCTAAAATTTTATTTAAATGGACTTTTGAGCTTGAATACTTCTCGCTATCTCCATATATTCTATTTTTTTTAAGATTGAGCCTAAATTTTATACATTAATTTTCCCATTGAAATAGTTTTTTATCAGCTTTTTTTTTGATAACCTAGCTATTCATGCAGTAGATAGACTACAGGCCTTAAAAAGCAACCGAGAAAAAACAACTTTTTCATACATATTAAGAAACTTTCTAATTTTATTGAATTTTAAACTCCTTTCGATTTCCACGTAATACAGTTTTTTCAGTGTTAAATAACAATTGGAGAGAAAATCCTTTCACAATGAAAGGCGCTTTATATTAGTGCGTTTGAAATGCATATGGTACAACAATCATTTTTTGATGTTATTCAAACCTACTGCAACTTGTAAATTATCTTATATACAATTTAAAGTGCTATTTTTGTGATTGATATGCTCTTTTTTTCATTACAATACATACTACCCCAACGTTCCTTTTTATTTTTTTTAATGAGGAATTATATAGCATATTTATAAGTGTAAACATATTACATTATTTATTATTTTTTACTGAAACATATTGGGGATAATGAAACATATTGGGGATAACGTACAGTATTCAAGACCAATAGTTCATAAATCAATATAAAATAGGAGTAGAGTAAACACATACCTCCATAACATCAGAGGTGAGATGAGGTGCTATGGAGGAGTGAGCATCCCCTACTCCTGGGTTGTAGGATGTTACAGACCGAAGCATTACGGATTTTATACAAATGTTGGACATTTATAGACTGAATCCAAGGGTTTTAGTGTAGGTTTAAGGATATATTTGTTGTGCAATTTGCTTATTTAAAAGCTTATAACTGTTATGGGTCAGAATAACCCTAAATGCCAGCAAAGATCAATAACACAATTTAAACTTAACAATAATTTATTTACAGTAATATATAATAAGTATATGAAACATAAAGTACAACCGTAGCAAGAATCTAAAAATACATACATCAGAGTGTCCGTTGCTGCACACAATGTCCCAGTGAAAATATGTCCCAGTTGTAACTCAATGGTGCTCATACGACAAAAGTCTCTATGCATCGAATTGACAGGGTATTTATACAGTATTATAAATCTAGAATATTCTAGAAGTTGTAAGTACATGATATTACTGGAAAGTTCTGGACATACACAAAGTTCAGGAATGTTCTAGAAACAATGACCGAACATATTGACCACTCTGGAATGTTCAAGAAACTTAATGTTACTAATAATAGACATGATGAAACAATACAAATATAACACCTCTCACAACATAACGTAATTGTTAAGGTTTTGATACTTATTAAGATTTCTCTCGCGAGCGAAATAAATTCCATATTCAACTACAAAACATTGAATTTTCTGTTTATTACATTTTTAAAAAATCTTTTGATTTCTTCTTTGCCTCTGTCCTTTTGCACTACAGATACAATTTCTTTGTACACGTGTATATATTTTTGTCAAATGAAGAGACACCTTTATAATTATACGAGCATATTATGACATAACAAGGATTCTGTCTTACCAGTATGTGTACATGTATTTTTTTTTTAAATCTTTATTCCCTTACTACATTCATGGTGAGGAGTTAATAAATTGGACACTACACTCAAATAAACTGGACTGCCTGAGTAAATATTAATTAAGATTTCAAATACAGTTATTGCAAAAGTTATAGAGGTGATGCAACCATTATTCTCTGTGGCGGCCAGCCAGGTTCAATCGTCGGTGGCCAGATCGATTACATAAAACACGAACCACTTGAAATTTTAGAGTATAAAGCAGAGTCCACTAATTAAAGTACATTGCTAAATGTCTTGTATATTAACTTTTATATCTAGCAAATTCAGAAAGTGCTAAATCAAATATAAGCTAACTTGTTGAAAATTGAATTTCCGCCAGATATCGTACACTCCAAATGTAATACATTTACAGTAATCCCCTTTTAAAACCTAAGATTCACGCACTATAAAACAATAGAAATTTAAAGCAGTATGCACATGATGCAGTTAGATGTACAGATGTCTGTACAAAAACTGTTTCAGGGTCTGGATGGAAGGTTAGTATTCTTTCAGCAATGCGTCAATACGTAATATCGCGAGTACCTTTTTATAACTTACTGCCGATTTTTTGCGGGGGTATCTAGAAAGCTCTAAATCTCTCAAGATTTCTAGGGCACATTACATTGTTCACATTAGTGCCAATCAGATGATTTGAACGATTTTATGCCGAACGTATAATGTATTACTAAAGATTGATCTCCAATAATAGATTGTCAAATAAGGAAAGTTTAGAATATTTTATCAGCTTCAAAATGTGACGATTTTCATGAAAAGATTCAGCTTAGTTGAAAATATCTTTTAAAATCTTGCATTGTATTCAATAGCAGATTTGTCCCCATCCAAAAGACATTTCCTACCTCCATCACGAAAGTGTTACGCTAAGTTAACTAATCACGATATCAAGTATTTATGTACGTTGGTCATATTATGCATCAGAATGCATAACCTCTACACAAGATTTGGTATTCTTTTATAGGCTTCTTTTCATTTTTTTTTTCGAAATTTGAGAAGCCTTTTCAACACATGGGTAAGAACCTGTAATTTGCTTTGGTCTACGTAAAGAATGATAATAACCATCTATGTCTGTTGTTAAATCCACTCCATTAACTCGAATAGATGTATTTTCATCTATATCATTAAAAGTGAATGATTCATTATTTCTATTTATATAACGAGGAAAGAGACAAATGACAAAAAAATGTTCATTGATGTCTTTAATTTGAACAAAATCATACACATAGTGTCACTGAAAGGAGTCGAATGAAATGGACTGCAAATTTATCCAAACTTCTTGCCAGAATCTTTAAGTAAAAGAACAAAATCAAAAATAAAATAAACTTTTTTTCTTAAAACATAACTACTAAGATTCCAGATTAACTACAAATTTGTCTAATCTTTATCATATTAACTTTTTGAAAAAAAGACAAAATTAAGATATTCCTTTTAACAACTAAATCAAACGATATTTTGATATTTAGTTACAGTTCTTTACAAAATTATTTCAAAACATATTGCTTATAATATCAAAAACATCATAAATTATTTCCTAAATAAATAATTTGATAAATAAATAAAATAATAAACCTGAAATCTGAATAGCATTGCCTTCGCTAATGTTCTTGCTGTTTACCTTTACTGTGTTCTAGGTTCTATAGATGTTCATTCTATAAACTCCACCACAGATCTGCTTCCCGTTTCCACTACATTTCATGCTGCATTCACTTTCTGGCTTAGGAATATTTGTTGTGAGAAAATCTCCACAGAAACATTCATAGGAATACTTCAAGAAATACAGTATAATTAAAGGTCAGATTCATATACTTTCTAAACAAATCTACACATCTTTTAATAAAAAAAGAAAATATTGACCTCGACACCATATAACTTGGCGTTTTCCTTTGTACAAATATTCTTGCAGATTTCAATGGTCATTGATGTTACATACATCATGATTTTACATACTTTCCGGATAGGGTTCGCCTGGGCTGCTGGTCTTGGAAGCAACCCAAATATGCTGAGAAAAAAAAAAGAATGATTCACTTGGAGTTATCTATTAACAAAAATTATATCTAGCGTCATCTCCTATTGGAAGTTCTCAACTTTCTAGAAATTTGAATACAAGGAAAACATAACCAATAATTACTGGATATCAATTATCATCGCTGCAAAAAGAATAACAGCATCACAGTCAACAAGCAAAACTGACTGCAAGGAAATTGTTTATTGTTTCGCTAGTAATGCCCTTTTGACTGAAGCAACTTTTTTTGTTATATCTTGCGCATATTGATTTGAATAACGAAATATTTCTGCATTAGCATTCTTAGTTTTTGTGTGTACTTAATCAGTAGAATCTGATCTGGTAAGAAATATCATTTTGCAATGTACAGCTGTATAGTCAATTAAATATATTGCAGTTCAAAAAAACGAAAAAGAAATATGTTTTCGTTGTTAGATTAATCAACTTATCCGAAACCTGGGAAAAATTAGGGTAAGAGTATAATTAATAAAGGCACAAACCTTCATTGTAACCTGGGTTAAAGAAGATTTTCATTCGATAAATTCCACCACATGTTTGCTGCTTATTCTCATTACATTTCATGTTGCATTCCCTGTCGGGTCTGAGAATATTTGTTGTAAGACTACTTCCACAGAAACATTCCATCGAAAACTTCAAGAAATAAGGTAAAGATTTTAGGTCGAATTCAATGATTTTCTTAATAATTAGTATTATAACGTTTAAAATCGACGAACCTCGACACCGAAGAAATAAGTCTCCTTTGTACAAATATTCTTGCAGGTTTCAATGGTCATTGATTTCAAAATTGTTTTCTTTTCGGCTAAGGTTCGGGTGGGCTGGTCTTGGTAGCATCCCAAGTGTACTAAAATGAGAAAAAATGCATGTTCTTTTAAATGACTTAAACACCAAAAGATAATATATAAATATTTAATAAATATGAAATAATGATTGTATACCACAAGAGAAAATAATGCCTTGCAGCTCAACGAGCAAAACAATAGCACATGAGACCCGAAAAATGTGCAAATTCATTTTGATTCTGGTGTGATTTTTCTACTGACTTTACAACAGTAATTTTTTAACTGACTTGAGAAACGTATCTGTGGAGATATATGCAAATAAAGACATATTTATGAACAGACTCTCTTCGTCATTATCCTGTTGCTTCTCAATAACCAAATCTATTAAACGGTAAGAAATAAAATACATGTATTGTAATTCTAAAAATAGAGTTATGTATTTCCTGAGAGTACATGTTGCTAACATATGACTATATTCCAGCTCAACAGTCAGACAGTATGTCTAGATGTCATTAATTCTGTTTTCTCGAAAAACAAAATCAGATCCAACAAAATAATTGTCTGTCGGTGGATACCAAGACAATTAAATTTTTTTGACACTGGAATATGAAAACTTACTTAAATGATTTTGATTATAGTTTTGGTTCCTGTAGATGTTCATTCTATAATATCCACCACACGTTTGGTTTTTATTTCCACTGCATTTCATGTTGCATTCTCTCTCTGGCCTTGAGATATTTGTTGAAAGAAAATCTCCACAGAAACACTGTTGGGAATACTAGAATAAAATACATGTTAGATTAAAATACACCAACCATATTCAATAACTTTTAAAGAAGTCAGTACATTTACTGAATTATGTATACGAACCTGTACACCGTAGAACTGGTTGTTTTCTTTTGTACAAATATTCTTGCAGGTTTCAATGGTCATGGATGTCGTCATTGTATACTTTCCGGTTAGGGTACGGTCGGGCTGATCTTTGAAGCAACCCATATATTCTAAGAGAAGAAAACAAAAAATATCTACATGTTTCATTTTATTTTCAGGTGTCTTAGAGTGTGATGAGTTTCATTCTAGCAATTGTGATATTTGCGTAGAATGATCTTATTTCTATTTCTCTTCGTCCTTATTTATGTTGCCTCTTAATAACCAAATCTATTACATGGTAAGAAATATTGTTATTCCACAAATAGGGGTATGTAAGTCCAGAGAGTACATGTTGCGAGGTTTTCGACTGCAGGTCAAAAATTAAACCATATATCTAGATGTCATAAATTCTTTTTTCCCGAAGAAAAAAATCACATCCAAAAAAATAAATTACCGTATAAGTGGAAATTTAGCGAGACGCAAATTTAAAGATTTGTCCTGAAAAAATGGTAATTTATTTTTAGTGAGATGTTTTTTTTAGCGATTTTAAAATGCACTTTAAAGAAGCTATTACAAATACAATGCAATTATTTTTTAGCGATATTCAATTTTAGCGATCTCGGAATCCTCGCTAATAATGCCAAAATTAAATCCTCGCTAAAAATTTTACTTATACGGGTATCTGTCGGTGGATATTAGGACAATTGAATTTTCTTGACACCTGAATAATGGTACTTACTTAAATGCTGTTGATTATAGTTTGCGTTCCTGTAGATGTTCATTCTATTAATTCCACCATACATTTGGTTCTTATTTCCACTGCATTCGATGTTGCATTCTTTATCTGGCCTTGGGATATTTGTTGTTAGGAAATCTCCACAGAAACACTGATGGGAATACTAGAATAAAATACATTTGAGATTTAAATATACCAACTATTTTCAATAACTTTCTAAGAAGTCAATACATTAATTGAAATATGTTTATGAACCTGTACACCGTAGAACTGGTTGTTTTCCTTTGTACAAATATTCTTGCAGGTTTCAATGGTCATAGATGTCGTCATTGTATATTGTCCGGTAATGGTACGGTTCGGCTGAACTTGGACGCAACGCATATATTCTAAGAGAAAAAAAAACAAATAATTCCCAGCGTTATATATTCTATTTTCAGGTGTCTTTTTGAGTTTCATTTAAACAGTTGTGACATTTAGTTTTATTGCAAAAACAAAAAATGGGTGGACTTAACGCCCTATTTTGGATCTTTTTGCGACTCCTCTACCAAGCTGTAAATGATGTGAATCCAAAATATATTACAAGCAATGGAAAGATCTACATATACTTGGTTATATTAGGTGGAACATTTGTACAAAAACAATTTCATGTTGTCATGTATCAAAATTGAAGCAACGATACATGAGTATCGTCTTCCGGAATTCGACATACACCCGGACTGGTTTTTATGCCACACAATGAATATTTATAGGAGGCGGGGCTATCGATCGGCGTCATTGTTGACATCTCTCTTTATCCCCACCCCTCTCTCTCCATAAATTCGAATACGTGTTAATCATATTACAGCGATTTCATTATTTTAAAAATGTGATGAAACGCAAAATTAAAACAATATTTATTTTGCCTAATTCTGAAAACGGCAACAAAACACGCTCAAAGACATAATTTAGATCGACGTCAGGTTGAAGAATACAATGTTTTTTTACGAGTACACACGCAGGTGGACATCACGTGATGAATTGTGATATTAAACAGGTCAATCGAAGACATAACAACGGAAGCCAGAAGTTTCTTTCGAACATGTTTTTTGTTAAATTAAGTGTGAGCACACGTTTGTCGGCTCTTCTCCTTTTGTTAAAAAACTTCTATGACGTCACCCATTGTTATTAGTCTACGTATATTTTACCGATTCAACCAGCACTAGTTGGATATTTAAAGATCCAACTGGCCATCAGTTGGATATTCAAAATATCAAACAGACAGCCAGTTGGATATTCAAAATATCCAACTGCCTATCGGTTGGATTTTTAAATACCCAACTGAGGCGCAGAAAACATAAAAAACAATGAACAAAAGAGATAAAACAATTTTAAAATTTATTTTCAATGCGTATGAAAAATAATTACTCCAAATTTGCCACACTATAAGAATTAATTTCCAGTGCACACGGAATTACCGTAATAGCTTCACATTTATTGTGTTTCAAATGCACTTCCAATGCTCACAGAAATAACAATTCCTCCGAATTTTGCACACTTTTATGAATGTTTTCGGTCTTAAATATTGAAAGCATCACTTTTTAACACATAAATACATTTTCACCTTGAATCTTAAACTGCATCACCTCTTATTGGTTAATATTATTTCAGGTTCCGTCATCCTTAAATCCCTTCAGATTATCCGATATTCATCTCTGTTTCATTCTTTTCCGGCGTACTTCCAAAAAGAACTTGAATAATTGACAGCCCATCTATTTTTCGACACCATTTTGATAGAAGCCAATCTTTTTATCTGTTTAAGCACTATTACAAGTATTGTCCGAATGGAACTCCATAAGAATTCAACGCTTTTCCTCAACAAACCATCATCTTACGATATGTAATGACAAAATCCCAACCTTTTATAAAAATCCTGTAGTTTTCTTCAGCTTTCAGGTCAAAAGTATCCATAACACTATCTGAACCTCTCTAATTTACATTGGATTTAAAAATAGTCTTCGTCTGATTTCATGACTGTTAAGTACAATGAAAAGGGTTAAAATGAAATCAGCACCATGTAGTTTCGTGCTCACTAGTCCATGAATAAAAGGGGTGTTCGATTAGGCCATTGTTTTTTGTCATGGTAGGATATTTGAATGGGCTACATCCTATTGTATTACAGCAAGTTGGATATTTGAATGGGTGAATGTTTCTTTGGGGCCCAAAGTAGGGAATTTTTTTAAGTAGGATAAATAACTCGATAGTGTTGAATAGTTTAGAGAAAACATCCCCTCCTCGGGCCTTCGGCCCTCGGAGAGAATGTTTTCTCTAAACTATTCAACACCATCTCGTTATTTATCCCTTACATATAACATTATTTTCTTCAATATACAACTACATTTTTCTTAAGAACAGCCGACAAACATGTGCTGACTATGTATTCAGACGATGAAAAACGCGTGACCCTGATTATCTATTGATATTCAAGAAATCTTAAGGCACCATGCCTTCGATATTTATTTAGTTTACCTCTAAAAATCGTTTAAATTCACATCCGTACCATTAATACACAGTTAAGATATCGGGAGTTTATATGAAAAAAAATAAACATTTTGTGAAACTTAAATTTACGGCATTTTTGCTGGCTAGTTAAGTCCATCCATTCTTTGAGCAAACTTAATAAGAGAAATCAGTTTTGGGAGACATTTGCGCAGGAGAAACTCTATTCTGACAATGCTATATTCTGACTTTTTGTGAATTTTTCAAAGAATTAATTATAACACGAATTTTGCTCTGACTTTTCATTTTCACCTGGATTTAAGAAAATCTCATTAAAAATTAAAATGTCAAATTTCAAGAGAATATGAAGTGTGCTTTACTAACTAATAATATATACATGAATATCTAATAAAACAATATATAATTAACCGATTAAACTCAGACACGAATCAAATGCAATTATTAGTTTTATTTATTTCAACGCTTATTATTTTGTAAATATTTGAAAAATAAACAAACCTATAGCTCTTGTAGAACCAGCAATGTATGCTGAAATTAAAGCTTACGGATGAGGTATGCTAATGTATTTCTACAATTTCTTCGTACAGTAAAAGCAGACAGTGTGTTTACTAGCCGATCAGCCTTTCCTCAGTTTTTCGTAACAAAAAAGATTCTAAAGTTCAACACTACACCGAATACTTTGTGTAATATATTTAAATTGGGATCGGGCTCGTTGTACCTTATATTATAAAAGGATACGAGATTCGGGAATAAATGTCGGACCACATGTTTATCATGCAATTCAACTTCTTGGGCCTTTCCGACTAGCGGAAAATTAAACGACGTATTAACATCACCGGATGTTAAAAATTTATACATTTCCTGTTTATTCAAATATAGGATAGACGGAGTTAGAAGTCCCTTCTATAGTATATTTTACTAGGTAATATCATTACATTGAATAAAGTTAAACTCAATATTTCAGAGATAAAAGGTCTACATGCATTTATTTCAAAGATCGTGAAAAGGGAACAGGTTGTCATGGCGTCTACCATGTACATTCGAGGTTGTTTTTCCGACCTCTGACGGAAAGACCCGAGATGATGCGATTGGTTTATCATGTTTTGACTTTTTGGGCCAAGACTAGTAAATATAATATTTACATTCGCTGTGTTTTTCTAGTAAGCCAACTGTGAAATTGATTTGAAAACCATTTTCGTGTATACTCAGGCGTAGAAATATACACGGAGAAACGTGCGTAAACGTGACGTCATAATTAGGCTGCAGCGACTTTAGTAAAAATGCAACGATATAGGGCAGCGAGAAATTCAAATATTTAGCAAATTTTAGTTGCTTCAAAACATGTAAAATGTAAATATAAGGAATGTTTTTCAGTTTAGTATGAATTATTGGTGTGTGAATCACACAGATTTGCACGTAGGCATATTTTTCATGAAGCGCTAACGCCCTTCATGAAATATGCCTACGTGACAAGTCTATGTGATTCACACACCAATAACTCACACAAAACTTAAAAACATTCCTTAATTACACTTTGAAACTTAATTTTTGTTTCTATCTTAAGTTCTTATTCCCTTGTTTTTGGAAAGTGCTGCTAGAATTGTATGGTTAACGGGAGTTGATGCATTTTTTTTTTCGATTTTATAAACAAAATGTAAAAATTTTGAAAAGTTTCCTCTGAAAGTATTGAATAATTATTTCTGTGAAAGGACAATAGGATTCTTGCAGCACTTATCATAGTACAGAGATATTTTAACATAACTATTATTACAAATTGAATTTAATTGTCCCTGTTGTTGTGTTGGACTTTTTACTTTTTCATTAAGGCATATTTTTTATTATAGACGTCATGTGGTGACGTCGTTGTTTAGAGCTTCCGGTAGTATAAGTCTCACTGAAGTCAATAGAATTCAATGTATAATGATAACAAAAGTTTAATCCATGACTTTTCCGATTTATCAGTGTTACATATTATTAAAAAAAATGTTAATTCCCCGAATTCTGATCCGTGTGCTGCCTTAACAAACCCGCGTAAATTCCGTTTTCCCGAAGAAAAAATTAGATCCAACGAAATAAATTGTCTGTCGGTGGATACTAGGACAACAAATTTTCTTGACACCTGAATAAGAGTACTCACTTAAATGCTCTTGATTATTGTTTGGGTTTCTGTAGATGTTCATTCTATAAATTTCACCACACATTTGGTTCTTATTTCCACTGCATTTCATGTTGCATTCTCTCTCTGACCTTGGGATATTTGTTGTAAGAAAATCTCCACAGAAACACTGATGGGAATACTAGAATGAAATACATATAAGATTAAAATATATCAACCATCTTCAATAATTTTCTATAAAAGTCACTACAGTAACTGAAATATATTGACGAACCTGTACACCGTAGAACTGGTTGTTTTCCTTTGTACAAATATCCTTGCAGGTCTCAACAGTCATGGATGTCGTCATTGTATATTTTCCGGTTAGGGTACGGTTGGGTTGATCTTGGAAGCAACCCATGTATTCTAAGAGAACAAAACAAATAATTTCCTGCGTTATATATATTTTCAGGTGTCTTTTTTGAATTTCATTAAAACAGTTGTGACATTTAGTTTGATTGCTAAAACCAATTTGAGCAAAGTTATAAGAGAAATCACATTTGGGAGACATTTACGCAGGGAAAAACTCTATCCTGACAATGCTACCTTCTGACTTTTTTGTGAAATATTTTTTTAAGAATTAAGTATTATAAGTTTTTTGCTCTAACTTTTCATATTCACCTGAATTTCAGCAAATCTCATTAAAAGAAGTAAAATTTAAGTGTCTAAATTTCAAGTTTGCTTTACTGCAACTAATAATTTAATGATGTATATCTTATATCATGCTATATAAATAACCGATTAAACTAAGAAACGGTTTAAATATAGGTATCAGCTTTATTTGTTCAAACGAGTATTATTTTGTAAATATTTGAAAAATAAACAAACCTCGAACACTTGTAGAACCAGCTATATTTGCTGAAATTAAATGAAATAACTTCGTTACATGTAAGAATTTATTGAAATTTATATTTGATAAGTTTATTTGTCGTTTCATTGGAGGTCTGATATTTCATATAACATATATACATCGATTCAATCGATTCAATCATAAAATATTGGAGATTTCTAAAATAAGCACGTGTACATGTAATAAAAAATTCTTTGTAGGCGTAAATGCTCATTATCAAAATCTAAACAAAATAATAAAAACTCAAATTTACAATTCTTGAAAAAGAACATCAAAAGTAATATGAGAAAAGTCACACGGCACCACATTTTGCACATTCAGTTTGGCAGTACTTGTTGTTTGTCCTTTAGATGTTTTTATAACATCCAATAAAATGCCCTAATCCAAAATCAGCCGTTTGAATGACTTTCGAATTCGACAGGAATCATGATGTGAGTAACATGTGTGTTAAAACAGAAAAAAATCAATCATTTTTTTTAATCTAAGCACTCACGTCATATGCTATTCTTTTAATTTTTTTTAGCCTAAATATTGGTCAGGCTATACTTATAACACTTTTAATCGTGGTATTGCAATAATGTCTCAAGGGCTACTTTAAAAAAAAATGTTTTGATCATGCTTATTTGTGACACTTCATCATTTCACTTTTGATAATCTACGTATTAAGACGGTTAAATGTAGACAAAGTAAGAAAATAATTAGTTTGAAGCTTTTAACTTAACAAGATGACTTACAATTAGCATCATTACAACAATATGTTTGTCGTAATCAAAGTATATGTCGGTACATTACAAAAGACAAGAGAAATTATTTTTCATTCATCTCTTCTTGATATAAAGAAAAAATAGAAGTGGGATCATATGTTACCCCTATTAGTATAAAAAACTACATTCTGGAAATTCAAAAGTCTGCTACAAAATAAAATTTGTTGCAAAACTTTTGTATATGCCACCTTAATTTTTATATTGTTTTGATTTTTCATATCACAGTGAGATCCCCCTGCCATTGTTGTATATATGTTACCTGGTGATCTCCCATCTTCTAAATGTACATTCATCAATGATAATCATGTCTTGCTTAGACTTTAGGGAGATCCAGCTGCCATTGTGATATTAGGTGCTCAATAAGTCTCTGTACGTATATCTGGGATCTTCCTAGTAGTTAAGGTAGTTTATTTGTAATCAGTTGTTATATTCGTCATCAATAAATGACAATATTCATCAAAGTATGTCTTGCAGTGTTTTAAAGAAGAAAAATTAACAAACCTGCAGTACCAACAGCGAACTGGTTTTCACACATTCTTTTTAGTACAGGCATTTGACTAGCATAAGATAAATGGAGGGCATATGATGTAATTTTAAACTCCAGTACTGTAGAAAATTTTGATATAAGGATGTATTTTAACATGAAATACAACAGACTTTTATGGAATGATATAAGAAAAGTGACAAATCGGAGATCAAAATCTTCCCCCTAAAACTGTATTATTGAAGATAAGTTCTGGTTTGCTATACTACTATGCAATTATTAGTCTCTGATTATCAAATACATAAATCATTAATTTATAAATCATAAATCATAGACGGAAATAATGAGCACTAATCAAGCTCTAAAGTCAATTCAATCAATTGGATGCAGAGCAAACATGTACCTCTACAATTTCAGAGGTGAGATTGCTTGAAATGAATATTATCATCTTTTCTAAAATTTTAAATTTCATTTCAATAACTTCGAGTTAATTTTCTATTGTGTTCTTTCTAGAGGAATGATATGAAGATAACGAACAGTATTGAATCCCAAAGTCCATAAAACAATACAAAATAAGAGCAGAGCAAACACGGACCCCCGAAACATCAGGGGTGGGATCAGGGGCCATGGAGGAGTGAGCATCCCCTGCCGACCGGTCACACCCGCCGTGTGCTCCTTGTCATGATCAGGAAATAACGGAAAGAATCCGTCGTCAATTCAGTGTATAAATAATGGACTAACAAATGGTATGAAAAAAGTCAGTCAGC
The DNA here is from genome assembly GCA_003671525.1 of Saccostrea glomerata. NCBI lineage: Eukaryota > Metazoa > Mollusca > Bivalvia > Ostreida > Ostreidae > Saccostrea > Saccostrea glomerata. The sequence goes on from PRKT01000470.1 coordinate 237,643, forward strand.
ATTTGACTCAGTGATAAATTGTATTTGCTGACTAGAGAAAGTTTTTGTAAATGTTATCCGTAATGGAAAAATGAAAACAATATTTTAAAAATTCATATTTTAAATTCATTAGTCTTTTGATTCTGCTAAGCAAACTTTTTTTTGGTTTCATTAACAGCAGGTGGTAAACTTTCCAAGTTTTTTGTTTTGCAAAATAATGTTTCCATTATCTTGGATTTGAATACAAAACCAATATTAAAAGAAAATATTCGAAACCTAATTAAAAGCTTATACATGTACAAGTGTTTTAGTGCAAAATTCGTGTTATGTAGGAAGCAATTTTAAAGATTTATTAAACAAGAATTCTGCCCAGCTCTCAAGCTCTTCAGCTATACTAAGAAATACCAATGTTTCTCAGTCCTATTTACGACACTTTGACATAAGTATTCCTTGCTGCTATTAACCATGAATAATTTCAAATGCACAAAACAGCTTCTTGTAAACAGCTGCTTTTTTCTTCTTTTTAAAAGCTTAAAATGCTTGTATTTTGGTGGACATGTTCAGCGATGAATACACTTATCAGACTGATTTATTTGAAATATCAATTTTGTACAAGTAGTACCATTAATGATATAAATGCGCAAGTATGTAATAATATTTCCATTTCTAATTTTTCTCTCTGTGATAACTCTTTAAAAGCTAGCGGATTTAATTTGTTGATAATTCTACCGGAATGTAAATTAGTCAGGTCAATAGGTCAGGAGCTAAGGAGGCCTAATATGCATGCAAATCTCGTGCGTTTTTGTCTCTGAGTCTGACGCTAAGGAGGCCAAATATGCATGAAAATCTCGTGCGGCTGCCGTTGTGTTTAACGTCAGTGGGCGAGGACTATTGAAATTGGGATGGGAATGTTCGTGTAATTCAAATTTATGTCTGCATTTTTAAAGTCTAAATCTACAATTTTATTTCACAAAGAAATGGAAATATAAGGAATCACTGTCTAATTAGTATAGTATGCCAGGGACATCAACAATAGTGGGAAACATGGGATAATTTATGCATAATTTATTCCTTAAATAATAAAAAATACCTTAACTTTCCCAACATTATTAGAAGAAAATGAAAGTATGAACGCCAAGAAGCCAGCTGAACGAAAAAGGGAATTCTATATGTAGACACAATGAAGGATAATAGAATACTTCATAAGGCATCTCTAAATAAATAACTTATTACTCTCAAAATTCATTCCCGTGTTTGTAATCACTTTTTTTCATATCCTTTAAGAGGTCTCACTGATATGGCTCATTTTAGTGATCTACGAGGGTTGTCCCAAAAAATAGTTAACATTTTCAATATATTTTGTTTCACTGGGACAATAAAGTTAAAAATCGGTATAAATCATAGTCAACATTTTTTAATACTGCCTAAAATTTTTAATGAAATATCTAAAAATAACATTTTTCTCTCAGGTTAACGAATCTAAAAAAAATCAGTTGTCGGAGCAACACTGACGACGTCAAAACATTGCTCGTAGTGTTTGTGAATTTGTTCTTGAAACCGAGTCTATAATAAAATTCTTTAAAGCATAAATTGGACACTCTGTTTAATTTTCTTCTAGTTACCAGGTTTTACATTTCGCAAACTAGTGTTACCAATAAAAATGCAATTAAGTTAATTCTTTTAATACACAATTACCCAATCCCGATGAAAAAGCTATATTATAACTGATCTTGGTCAAATGGTTCAAGAGCGGTCTTCACGGAGGTTTGCTCCTGTGTAATGTAGATTCCTTATTTTTAGCGAGAACTTATTATCGCGAGACGGCTCTCCAACGTCAAATCGCGAGAATAATAATTCGCGAATGGACGCTTAATCAATGGGATTTACATGGATTTCAGCAACATAAAAATAAAAGCGAGTAATTTTATTTCGCGAGTTTTGCTTCTTGCGAAATTACGTGATAATTAATTCCTCGCGTATAATTAGGAATCTACAGTATTTTGTTCGTTTTCGTTTTTATCTTGTATAGGATAACAAGTCAAGTCAAGCTCAAGCTCCTTCAACTATTGATAAACCCGTTTTCCATATCATTTTTGTGTTTTTTTTTCATCGTTAACATATCTTTTCCTTATGTACAGGAGTTATATCCCGCTTAACAAAGTGTTGCTTGATAATTTGGTGCTATACATTTCAATGTCACAATTTTGACAGTGTCTAATTTAACGTTCTTTCGTGCATGTCGTTATTATTTGTCATCAATAATGTCAAATAAATGAATTCTCAAACACTTTAACACCAATTGATAGAATATCTATGAAGGTAAATTTTATGGCATTATATTTCCGTATGGCCTGAAAACACTCTTGAATAAAAAAAAAACAACAAAATCATTAGTTTCAAACAGCATGCCAAAATTATAAGTTTTGGTTGAATAGTTTTTGAAATATTCAAAAACTTCGCGGTTTCTGGGACAGTACCACCCACGTTACATGTAATATGTTTAAAATAATTTTCATATGAATTCATGTAAAAAATCAAAGATGAAACGCATTTGATGCAGACTAAACTATTTATCTTTATAAATAATAGAAGCCTTGTTATGTCTTCAAGTCTGCTCTTTTTAAACTGGGTCCGCATTCTCATGATTCTCTCAGCAGCTAGACTATGAAAAAAAGAGAAATCAAAGTACTGATTTAAAAATATACAGTAAAAATAGTTCTTCATTGTTTTAGCATTAATAAAGTATTCGACGGTACTTGTTTTATCACCTTTATAATATTTTTTCCCTCCAAAATGATCTTTTTTATAAACATATTTCATCTTGAAAATGTATCAAGGGTAAATTTGGTGTTGCAAATGATTAAGTGTGGATTGAATTTGAATTGTTTAAAACATTTGGTGTGTCAACACTGAAAAAAAGTTAAAAACATACAACGCTTTCCGCTATACATATCTCACTATAAAATTTTGAAAAAGGTGTAAAATTAGATTGATCCAAAGGAATCACTCAAACAACATGTGAAATAAATCGGCATATCAATGACGGAAAGCCATCAAACGCACGGGGCAGTTTTGATTGTCATTTTGATTGAAGCGCCTTTAAGGCCTCATCCCAAAGCTCACAGAACTTTCATTTCATAGAACTGCGCTTGGCAAATAAACAGTTTTTTTTATCGACTTGGGTCCATCGCAGCCATAATTTGAACACACGACCGTCCGATCACAGAGCGAGCACTCTACGGACTGAGCTACCTTAACGGCTTCACAAAAAAGAAACCTATCAACAGAGACCCCACACACAAAGCTTTCCCCTGACTGTTGATTGAAGATGATAAACGATTGGATCAGGTACCATTAAGTAATAAACTAGATTTCCCCGGTGTGTTCACAGAAATTATATGCACGATTGATCATGATACCAACCTTTATTGTAGTCTGGGTTTCTATAGATGTTCATTCTCCAAAAGCCACCACAGGTTTCCCCATTTCCACTGCACTTCATGTTACATTCTTTCTCGGGCTTGGTAACATTTTTTGTAAGTGTGTTTCCACAGAAACATTGACAAGAATACTACACGGAAATGATATAAAATGATGAGGTCATATTCATGGTTATCTGCAGGAATCAGTACAGTAACTTATTGTAAATATAAATTGAAGTACCTGGACACCGTAGAACTGGGTGTTGTGTGTCCGACAAAACGTTTTACAGTAGTCAACAGTCATGGTTTTGGAGGTTGTAGCCTTTCCTGACAAGATTCGCTTTGGATGGTCTTGGAAACATCCTAGATATTCTAGAGATATAAAGCATAGTTTCTGATAGAAGTAGATCCGATTTGATTTCAAATCAGCTTTAAGGACAAAATATTCCAAAGAAATGCATATTTCAAAGAAAAATTATCTATTTATACTCGCAAAAAATGTAGACTCGATTTATTAAACAAATGTAAAGAACATCTGTTTTTAAAAACATATCATCTATTAATCAGTTGGAACCTCTTGTACTTAATCGACGAGCAATTCTGTATTTGACTGCACTTCCTTAAATTGTTTGTTATGAATATATATATTTTTTCAAAATATATTAAGAAAAATAAATGAATAATTAATCAAAATCGATTCCATACCATACGAAATGCTTTGAAAACAACAAATATATCATAATCTTCCTCCAAAGCAAACACCTTAAACTCTCAAGAAATAGTATGATTGTAAGTTGGTTAATTGCAAAAAACAACAAAATGAAGGATATGCAGATAGCGCACAGTATACAATCTCAAAGTCCATAAAACAATACAAAATAAGAGAAGAGCAAACACGGACCCCAGAAAAATCAGAGGTTTGGATCAGGTGCCATGCATGCATGGAGGAGTGAGCATCCCCTGCCGACCGGTAAAAACCCGCCGTGTGCTCCTTGTTATGATCAGGAAATAACGGAAAAAATCCGTCGTCAATTCAGTTTATAAATAATGGACTAACAATTGGTATGAAAAACGTCAGTCAGAATTTGCCTCAATGATAAACTGTATTTGCTGACAATGTCATTGTATCGACCATAGAACTTAATAAATGCTGACTTTAAACGAGACTGCTAATATTATCTTTATTTATAAAGAGAAAATAAAGATGAGGTGAGGAAAATTGCAAATAGCAACAAAAGGAGGGTGATTTTGTTCCATAATTGCTGAACATAAATTATAGATTAAATTAAAATCGTTCTTTTTTTTTTTTTTTTATCTTATTTTGACATTTAACTCCATGCATGGTCGGCCACCAAAAATGATTGTAGCAACACGGTGGTTTATTTATTTATTTATTACTTATTTATTTTTAGAAAATAATTAGATGTACTACGTATAATTACACGATCATATAGAGGTCTGTTCTTCTTATGAGAACAGAGAATAGACGAAATTCGTCTATTGAGGCTGGTAGCACCAGATGTAAAAAAAAAAAAAGAAAATGTGTATTTTCTTATCACCAATTAAAGATTTATCATACTAAGATAAATCAAACAATATATATAAAATATACTGGAAAAAAATGATTGTTTTTTCTTCCTGTTTTGCTTAGCCAAAGTAAGTACATGTTTTTATAGCATTCCGAGCAGGGTTGACCTGGAAATACTTGAGGTAGAAATTACTAGTGGTAATAACCGGTATTTCCCGTCCGGGTAAAAACTACAAATATTCTCTTAACTGGGGAATACTGGGGAAAAAGTCTTTGTTTCTTTATTAATTTAATCTGATACAAAAGCCAAAAACGAAATGAACATAAATCAGAAGATTAATGAAATTGAATGTGTCTTAAACTGCAATATTACACATCTAGAGTTCACATACGCGTTGTATTACTACTTATTGATCTTGATACTAACCTTTATTTTTATTGTAGTCTAGATTTCTATAGATGTTCATTCTCCATACGCCACCACAGATTTCCCCATTTCCATTGCACTTCATGTTACATTCTCCCTCTGGCCTGGCAACAGTTTTTGTAAGTGTGTTTCCACAGAAACATTGACAAGAATACTACACGGAAATGATATAAAATGTTGAGGTCATATTTAGTGGTTTTCTGAAGGAATCAGTACAGCAACTTATTGTAAATATAAATTGATGTACCTGGACACCGTAGTACTGAGTGTTGTGTGTCCGACAAAACGTCTTACAGTAGTCAACAGTCATGGTTTTGGAGGTTGTAGCCTTTCCTGACAAGATTCGCTTTGTCTGGTCTTGGAAACATCCTAGATATTCTAGAGATATAAAGCAAAGTTTCTTATAAAAGTAGAATCGATTCGATTACAAATCAGCTTAAAAGACAAAATATTCCAAAGAAATATACATTTCAGAGACAGTTTATGTATTTATTCTCGCAAAAAATGTAGATTTGATTTATTAAACAAATGTAAAGAGCATCTGTTTTTAAAAACATATAATCGATTTATGGTTTGGAAACTCTTGTAGTTAATTGATGAGCAATTCTGTATTGACTGCCCTTCCTTAACTTGTTTGTTAGTGATTCTTTACTATTTTTTCTTAATTGCAAAAAGCAACAAAATAGTAGGAGAAATCTCAACATCCTCATAGGCAAACCAAATTAATCTCTATCAAATACTGCACATAGATAGATATTTGTAATGGAATTTGTAGAGATATGTCCTCTCTCTAGGGGGTTCAGGTAACCCGACTTAGCTATGTAATTGTGCCATTTACACACAATTTATTGGTGTTTAAAAAGGTATTTTTTGCATAATTATTCATAATTTATCTAGAAATAAAATATAAAATGAATTTTTCTACAATGTTTGAACTGTCGTATGATGTGTGTGTTATGTCATTCTGAAAAGTTTGTATTAAAAATTTACCGGGTCGAAGTTGTGCTAAAATTGGATACGGGTTTCTCCTTTTATGCATGGCACTGTAATTTTGTCTCCGCGACGTTGATAGCGTCATTTTGATTGGCTTTCCGGGAGGCGATTTTTAAGGAATTAACGACATTGACCTATCACAGGAAAGCTTACATTTTGAAGATTAACTTTGTTATTGTTGCATCTTGATGCATTGTGCAGAAGTTTGTGTATTTTCATTTCAAAGGAAAGAGGTCAATTTTACTACGGTAAGTAATCGAAATATTTTTATGCAATATACACTACATGTATTAGAAAGCTGAGAAAATTTCATATCTGAATATTGTGGTTCTGTAATCATTTCGGAAAATAATTCACCCGGATTTCATTCAAAAGACGCAAACCAGACGCAACTTTTGAACAGTTTCTAAGTACCTTTAAATTCATGCACACTCTTGTATCGTAAAACCACAAGTGAAAATAGAAAATGTGAGATTAAATAATTTTAGACTTATTGGAAAAAAAAACCTATGAAAAGTATGGTCATTTCCTACTATATGCTAGTTAATGATCCGTGATATAAATGTACAAATTTGATTCTGCAGCCTGGATTTCCTCTGAATTCTGAAATACTGTCTGTATGATAAATGAATAACTCGAAGTTCAAATGTGATAAAAGAAAATATTTATTTATTGTTTTACTTATAACTATAAAATATTTATAATTTAGTTTGTGAACATGATACTTTGTGGTTATTTTTTTTTCAGTGAGTATATACAGTTAGACTTTGGGAAAATGCTAGAATCATTCCATATCATAATTATAGTACCCGCCCGCGGCCGGTAGTAGTAGAAGTCTGAGAGAAATTTAACACACTATATAAGGGGAATATAACTCGCGGTGTAAATAATCGCTATATTCACGGTGTTTATGACTCCGTGAATTCAAAAAACAGTGAATAAGTTTTCAAAAGGTATAGATAAGGGAGGAAACTTTTAATATATACCAATTCCGCGAATTCAAGAAACCATTATTGTGCCAAACAAGAGAAAAACGTGAAAATTACAATCCGTGAAATTAATCACCTGTACAGTATTGGTTGAAACAGAAAATTTGATATCATATATTTTAAAGATCTATGTAAATCTAAAAATAAAGTTGTGAATTAAATGTACTAAATTCTTTTTTCCCATTTTTTGCCATTTTCATAATATTGACATCTTTCTTCTTTGCCACGTCAAGACAGAACTCTAACTTTAAGTGACCATATTTTATTACGATCCTTATTTTAATAAATCTTTTAAAAATAATAATTTGTAAATAATTTATAAAATTCCATTATTTATTCTTAACTCACCTGATTTTGAAAATATGTTTTCAATAAGACTGTATCGGCCATTTTTACTATTGGCGGCCATATTGGATATTTTGCCGCCATCTTGGATATTATTTAGCTGACATGGATGCAGAAAATTAGGGCTTGCATAGACCTTTCCGAAAATATATAATTTGCCCTACTTCTAGATAAAATTAGACTCTATCCTTTAAAAAAACATAGATTTAACGGATTTATCTTCCTCTCATGTGCCATCATTTAGTACTTGTATGTATAGAAATTTCCTTACATAAAATAGCAGTACTCACAACATTGATAATTTCATAACTTCTGTTCTACTTGGAATTTTTTCACCCAGTAAAGTTTTTTATATTTCTTAATGTGTCCATGTTTGTGCTAAAATATATTTAATTGAAAATATTTTACCGAAAATTTATACCTGAACCCCCTACTCTGTCCGTTTAAGAATGAGAAAGAGCAAATGAACCCTCCATCCCCAGAGCTATTTTAGGACTGTTCTTTTATGGTTGACATTTTAGAATATTTCCTTAACAGCCTATTCTCTACAGACATGAGATTACTCCTGTCTTCCCTCCGAATAGTAAATGACAAAAAAAATGAATGGATTTAAAGTTATTTTTTCTGATCTCCGTTTAGTGTACTAATCAAATGAAGGGTAAGAAAATGGCTTGTTTCAATGTAGAAATGATATGGGTCATAAACATGTTGATTCAAATAAAATTAAAACCAACAGATCATAGATCTCAAAATCAAGTAACCAGATAAAACGGTAAAAATTATTGTTTCTCCTTTCTGTTTTGCCTAGCCAAAGAAAGTGTGTTTCTTTATAGCATGCCGAGCAGGGTTGACCGGGAAATACTTGTGGTGTGAATTACCAGTTGTAAAAACCGATATTTCCCGCTCCTGTAAATACTACAAATGTTCTCTTAAGGTTTCGTCAAAGGTCTACAAGTCTCAAAAATTATTTTTACAATAGCTCCAAAACTATGTGTGGTATAAAGTCAAAACGTTTACAGTTTATAAATATATCATTGATTAATAAATAGAAAGTATCACTTGATAACAAATATTTTTTAAAAGATATTTTTTGAGAAAAATTGTATCAGAAAATGTGCATATTTAAAGAAAAATGCACCTGCTTAATTCTGTCCTTTTTGTGAAAACCAACATTGTAGAAATAATATACGTTTATCATTGAAGGGCAAGTTGGACGTGAATGGTCTCTGAAAGGCTGTTATTGAAAGCATGACATGTATAAAGACAAGACCCCTATAGAATCAGCCATTTGCAATGTACTTTCACTTTCAAGTCTTAACATTTGGACAAAATAAATAGGGAAAACAACTTTCCAGAGGCTATCCAAGTCCAACTTGCCCTTCATTGATAAACATATTTTGTTTCTGCAATGATGGTTTTCACTAAGAGCACGGAACTAATTAGGTGTATTTTTTTGAAAATATATGCATTTTTAAGAAGAATTTTTCTCAATTAATATTATTCCAAGTATTTCTTTTATCAAGTGATACTTTCTATCTGTTATTCAATGAAAAATCTATGCACTGTAAAAGTTTAAACTTTATACCTCACATAGTTTTGGAGCTATTGTAATACTGTAGACGTACTTATTTCCACGGGGTCATAATTCCGCGGAATCTCAATATCTGTTTAATCCGAGGGTAGAAAAGTACGCGGATTTCTTACAATGTCACTATATGCCTTGCATTTATATTAAGTACGCTTGGACTAATTTACGCGGAAAATCTGTGAGCGCGTACATAGCGTAAATTAATACAACGCGGAAAAAAGTACTTCTACAGTAATAAATTTTTGGACATGTTGACCTTTGACAAAACCTTAACTAACTGAGAAATGAAACAAAATTTCTTAATTAATTTATTCTGATACAAAATAAAAAAAAAATGAAACAGAAGATTAATAAAATCGAATATGTCTTAAGCTGCGATATTACACATCTAGAGTTCTCATGCGCATTGTACTACTATACAATTATAGCCTTTTGATGAGGTCAATCCCTCGATATATAGACCTTAGAGAAATCATATCGACCGAGCACGAAGTGCGAGGTCGATATGCTTTTCTCTAAGGTCTATATGTCGAGGGATTTTACCGAATCAAAAGGCTACAATTGTTTTCTTATTTTTTATCGATTAATAAGATATGTCTTAAAACCCTTCTTTCTAATACTCAGTACCTTCTCATACAAGACATTGTTATTTAATTGCATTATGAAGTCACAGTAATGAAAACCAGCTGCAGTATCTGTTTTTAGAAACATCCAGTGTATAAAGACTATTGTGACGTCAAAACTATTGTTGCTTCACAGAAGAACGTTTCCAAATTTAGAAACAGCAGGTTTCTAAATTTTTAAAATGGAAACATCGAGCCTGTAACACTTTTTATACTTGATCATGTGATCCAGTTTGAGCCAATCAGATAGTTGGAAAAATACAGAAAAATAATAATACTTATTAATCTTGATACTAACCTTTATTTTTATTGTAGTCTAGATTTCTATAGATGTTCATTCTCCATACGCCACCACAGATTTCCCCATTTCCATTGCACTTCATGTTACATTCTACCTCTGGCTTGGCAACAGTTTTTGTAAGTGTGTTTCCACAGAAACATTGAGAAGAATACTACATAAAAATGATAATAAATGTTGAGGTCATATTTATGGTTATCTGAAGGAATCAGTACAGTTACTCATTGTAAATATAGAATAATATACCTGGACACCGTAGATTCGGGTGTTATGTATCCGACAAAACGTCTTACAGTAGTCAACAGTCATGGTTTTGGAGGTTGTAGCCTTTCCTGAAAAGATTCGCTTGGGTTGGTCTTGGAAACATCCTAAATATTCTATATAGATATAAAGCAAAATTTCTGATAGAAGTAGATGCGATTCGATTACAAATCAGCTTTAAGGACAAAATCCCCCTGGTACTCCAAAGAAATATACATTTCAAAGACAGTTTATGTATTTATTCTCGCAAAAAATGTAGATTTGATTTATTAAACAAATATAAACAACATCTGTTTTTAAATACATATAATCGATTTATGGTTTGGAACCTCTCATAGTTAATTGATGAGCAATTCTGTATTTGACTGCCCTTCCTTAACTTGTTTGTTAGTAATTTTTTACCATTTTTTATTACTTGCAAAAAAGCAACAAAATCGGAGGAGAAAACTCAACATCCTCATAGTCAAACCAATTTAAACCCTAGCAAATACTGTACATAAATAGATATCTGTTGTTGAATTTGCAGAGATATACTCCTCTCTCCGTTTAAGAATGAGAAAGAGCAATTGAGTCCTCCATCTGCAAAGCTATTTCAAGATTGTTCTTTTATTGTTGACATTTTAAAATATTTCCTTAACAGCCTATTCTCTACAGACATGAGATTAATCCTGTGGGAGAGGACTACCTAAGTTGTTAGAACTTGTGTCCGATCCCTTTGACATATTGTCAATAAAATATGTTCAAAACATTAATCCTGTTTTCCCTCCGAATAGTAAATGACGAAAAAAAAGAATAGTTTAAATTTATTTTTTTCTGATCTCCATTTAGTGTTCTAATCAAATGAAGGGTAAGGAGAATGGCTTGTTTCAATTCAAGAATGGTATGGGTCATTAACACGGTGATTCGAATCAAATCAAAACCATCAGATGATAGATAAAATTAAGAAACCAGATGAAACGGTAAAAAATGATTGTTTTTCCTTCCTGTTTTGCCTAGCCAAAGTAAGTTCATGTTTCTTTTTAGTATGTCGAGCAGGGTTGACCGGATATACCAGTGGTGGGAGTTACCTGTTGTAATAAACGGTATTTCCCGTCCGGGTAAGTACTACAAATGTTCTCTTCACGGGGCAATATGGGGAAAAAGACTTTGTTTCTTTATTGATTTAATCTGATACAAGAAGGATATGGATATAACGAACAGTATACAATCTCAAAGTCCATAAAACAATACAAAATAAGAGCAGAGCGAACACGGACCTCCGAAACGTCAGAGGTGGGATCAGGTTCCATGGAGGAGTGAGCATCCCCTGCCGACCGGTCACACCCGCCGTGTGCTCCTTGTCATGATCAGGAAATAACGAAAAAAATCCGTCGTCAATTCTGTGTATACATAATGGACTAACAATTGGTATGAAGAACGTCAGTCAGCATTTGACTCAATGATAAACTGTATTTGCTAACAAAGTCATTGTATCGACCATAGAACTTACGAAATGATGATTTTAAACGAGACTGCTGATATTCTTGTTTCGTCAACTTGCTTGTCAATAATTTACCTCGTTTTAGTAATTATTCATACGTAGAGCATGCTCTTGCGTATTGAATCAACTGAGATATATATACTCCGTATGCAGGTGATGAAGGTATATTGCTGCATAAGTAAGGGAAGTTGAAGAAAGAAAAGTTAAAGTCATCGTGTTTATCATATACCTTGGTTGTTAATTTACCATTTGTGTCTTTTTCAAGTAAAATATCCAAGTATGAAACAGAAGTGTCGGAGTCTGTGGTATCTTTTGTCTTAGGCTCACCAGGATATATCGTATCGACGTAATAATGGAAATTACCATTATTAATTGACAATACGTCGTCGATATATCTAAATATCGAGTTGAAGGCCACAGCAAGTGTTTTCTTCTTTTCACGCATAAAGTCAAAAATAAAATTAACATGAAACAGAACAGTAATAAAATTGAATATGTCTTAAGCTGCGATATTACACATCTAGAGTTCTCATACGCATTGTATTACTACTTATTGATCTTGATACTAACCTTTATCATTATTGTAGTCTAGATTTCTATAGATGTTCATTCTCCATACGCCACCACAGATTTCCCTATTTCCATTACACTTCATGTTACATTCTCTCTCGGGCTTGGCAACAGTTTTTGTAAGTGTGTTTCCACAGAAACATTGAGACGAATACTACATGGAAATAATATTAAATGTTGAGGTCATATTTATTGGTTATCTGAAGGAATAAATACAGCAACTTATTGTAAATATAAATTGATGTACCTGGACACCGTAGATTCGGGTGTTATGTATCCGACAAAACGTCTTACAGTAGTCAACAGTCATGGTTTTGGAGGTTATAGCCTTTCTTTGCAAGATTCGTTTTGGATTGTCTTGGAAACATCCTTTATATTCTAGAGATATAAAGCAAAGTTTTTGATAGAAGTAGATGCGATTTTGAATTAGCGTTAACGACAAAATACGAGGGTTGTCCCAAAAAGTCGAAGACAATGTTTACAATTTTTTTAACATGCAACCAATACTTACCAAATTTTGCATAGACATAATATAGTCAATGTTCTTTAAAATTGTGAATTTTTAAATACATATCTTTCATATTAAAAATATTAGGGCGTTTTATATGAAGACCGATAAGGCCTGTCGGCGCATGGACAAAATTCGGAATAATTTACTCATATAACTAGTACATTTGCTTTTATTTCTTTAAAACTATGTAATACATTGAACTCAAATTGGAACTGAAACCAGAATAAAAATCTTAATATTTTGTCAAAATTTCATATAAATATCATTTGAAACAGACGATTGGTGTCATCATTTTCATAGTATCATTGAAATGATGAAAATGACGTCGTCAAATGCGTAGTCGGCGCGCGGAGATGTAATAAATTGTGTTGGATATGGTTAATATACATCAGAGACGGTAAAAAAGAGTACAGAAGCGACATTACACACCAGATTCTAATAAAGAAGTTACTTTTAAATTGCACAATATTCAATGAGAGTGTTTCTTCTGTACCGAAAATAGTTAATTACGGCATGTAAGAAGTAGATTACTGTTTGATAAACGCACACAATTGGGAACAAGCTGGACCGCGAACGACGTCAAACAATTTGTATTCTCTGCTGTCGACAATGTAAGACGATCTTTCGACTAAATTTCGACTGAAATTTTAATCTGTTTTTTAAAAAAACAAGTAAAAAACAAACGGACAGTAATGAATTTAAATATGTCCCTCAATCAAGAGTGGTCTAACACTTAAAAAAAATTATTGAATGTTGATACCCGCGAGTGAAGCAGACAAAGAGATCATGACGTAAATAGAGACGTAATTTACACTTGATTTCGTGCGCCGGTTTACACTTATATTCTTCCTTTATTTGTTCATAATTTTCTTATAAGATGTGATATCATCATGAAACTTGAAGTGAATGATCATAAAATGTTACTCTTTGCTATGACAAGGAAAGAAATTTAATAAAACAAAAAGAAACAAAACTATTTTCCCTGTCTACGACTTTTTGGGACAACCCTCGTATTTCACGAAAATGTACATTTCAAAGAAAAACTTATGTATCTATTCCCTCAAAAAACGTAGATTCGATTATTGAAGAAATTTAAAGACAATCTGTACTTATTTTAAAATAAATTATCGATTAATCAGTTTGAACCTCTTGTAGTGAACCAATTAGCCATTCTATATTCGACTATCTGTCATTTTTAATATTGAGTGTTAAAAATATATTCCTCATTTTAAAAAGTGAGTTGTCTCCCCTCGAAATCGGAATTCTTCTACATTAGCATAACTTCCGGGGACTATACGTTACGATAATCCAACAAAATAGTGCTAAAAAAAATTTTTCCCACCCTCCAACCCACTTAATAATTTAACCTGAGTCGGGAGAGTGCAAGCAAACATTACTGTAAAGATGGCCTGACTTAGAATACTGAGTATTTGGTTTTCGAAAGGATTGTATTCCACGTCTTATCTTAATTATTCTATTTAATATGTTCTTTACATCCCCACTCAAAAATGAATTGACGTAAAGCCAGATAAGACGGTTTTTCTTACTTCGAGAAAACTTGGTCTATGTCCTCATGGGTATGCCCAACCATCAGAAATGAAACCTTGATTTTTCTGAAAATCCCCATCTCTACCAAGTAAGCCATGAATCCTAAAAGGTATCTGTAAAAGAAAATGTATATGTAATATTTAAGGACAAATGACACCAACAAACTTTTATCAAAAGTCCTGAAATGTTTTATGGTGTGGCTCTATTGATTATGTAGTGAAAATGCAGTAATTCTTTAGAAAATCTTCTACTCTGCTCGTGGGTACACCTGTATTCAACAAACAAACTAAGTACATAATTATAATGAGCAAGAATGCCTCTTCTAAATCTGTGAATTTTTTGGTCCCTGGGTCATGAGTTCTGGTGTTAGGACAGGGCTCTTTAGGTTATAAAGTGAAAATGCATTTAATTCTTTTAAAAATATTCTAGGCTTCTGGGTATTAAATAAACTAACTAAGTACAAGATTATGTTGATTAAGGCTGTATCTTTCAAAATTTTTGAATTTCTCGTCCCCAGGGTCAGGGGTTCTCGTGTAAGGGTGGGGCTCCTACTTCTTCTACTTTGCTCCTCGGTATTAAACCAATGAACTACATGTATATGCATAGGTATGATGGGGAATGATGCTTTTTTCAATTTGTGAATTTCATGGCTTCTCCAGCTGGGTCAGGGGTTTATGGTGTTAGGGCAGGGCTCTACTGATTAAATTGTGAAAAAGGATGTTTGTTTTTTTTGAAAATGGTTCATTTCAGGGCTCTTGGGTTACATAATATATAAATAAAGTAATGCTTAACAAATCTGCGAGATTTGGTTTTAATCAACCATTAATGATGAAATGAAATTTGAATTTTAATAACAATGGAGAGAAGACCCATTCATCAAATTATACCAATATATCATCATTTTTTTCTGTCAGAGTATCATTTGTCATTAAAGCTAAAATAAGTTTTTAATTGGTTAAAACAATATTGCAAATCCTAAACTGTTCTTGTTTTCTCTAGCGCAGTTATCCATTTGAAGGTATAACACATCTGGAAGAGACTCCCTGAGCATGTAGAACACACTCAGTAAAACAGACAATGTCAGATTGGTAGAGTGGCTGTATTCAAATAAATCGAAAAAGCCGTATACCCCAATCCCGTGTACTATTACCCCTACTAAGTGCACACGCAACCTCCACATGGCGGAGGTGAACTTACTGGCATGCACAAAGTGTGGGATCTGGGTTTTACTCTGGTCCATCCCGTCTATTATCAGTGAAAGATATCTCTGGGGGTGTAGTTTAGCCTTCTGTTGGTGTTTATAATATTTCTGACGTTCTAGGCTGAAATAAAAACGATTAATAAATTACAATCGAATCAAAATTTCATCAAATAAAAAAGATTTTGACTTTATTTCCCAGAGAACTTTTTAAGATTGTTGTTCATTTCTTAATTAATAAATTACACACGTGAAATTTATTGAAAGAAAAAGTGAACAAATAAGAGGATGTATTTTTGTAACATTAATGCACCTATGGTAGCTTATGATGCGGGTTAACTTTTCTCAAATGCATGTCAAGGTCAAGAGGGCAAAATAATTGGTACTTGAAGGAAGGTCTTGTCACAAGGAATAAACAAGGAATAAACCTTTGAAAACCTTTGTGAAGTGTTAATATTGCTGTTCAAAAAAAACATTATGTCTTCAATTTATTAGCAAGTTTAAGTTTTGCGGACAAAGACAGACGGAAAGATAGGGCAAAAATTAACACAATGGAATGGCACATGCTTTTAGTGCATATGATAATTAAATTGATTCATCTATATTTAAAGTGTTGATGAATGTTAAGAATGTATGTTACATGTTGGATCACGGAGCTTATATGAATTTCGGCATACGTTATTATATTCTTGTAATGTTACTCGGACTCCTCCGCTTGTAACACATAAAACATGTTTACTTCGCAATTATAAAATCTTACTTTTGTTTACGTAGGTGCCTGGCTCTTTTTTCCTGTAAAAACTTCCTTCTCTGGGGATCTCGTGTCTCTCCAAGTTTAGTTTTGATGATAACGCATGTGTTGCATTTCGAAAAACGGCTGTTCTGCAATATAATAATAATAATAATAATAATGCTTTATTTAAAGAAGGTAACCCGATTAGTACAAAGTACTATTCTTCCCCGGGGCCTTCTACAATTCAAACAATATACATAAAATGGTACAGTCAAACATATATACACAGTACATGAACAATGATAAGCTCATTTTATATCTTCATAATCGGATGTATATATAATGTACAAATTAAACTAATGGAAATATAGGACAATAAATAAGTCAATATACAGAATTTAAAAGACGTAGTAATAACAATAACAAGGACATCTATAATAATGAAAATTACAGACGTTGGCTGATTATAACATTAGTGGGCAAATTAATAAAACACGAATCAGTCAAGATTTCTTTTTATTCACAAACACAATAACTTTTTTCCATATGACAGAGGCATTACACCATGAGCATGTTTACATCAAGAACGTCCGCAGAAGTGACTTTATTTAAAGCGCATGCGTATTAAATACAGTAAAAGAGTTCCTTTCAGGGGAAATAACTCACCTTTTTGAAATGGGAAATATATTGGAATAAGCACCCTATTCTCTCGAGAATAAAGTTTGACTGAAAAGTAGTTAATCGCAAAAAGCAACAAATAATAGGAGAAAACTCAACATCCTAATAGACAAATCACAGTACACTCTAGCAAAAACCATACATAAATATTTGTTAACGACTTTGTAGAGATATGTTCCTATCTCCGTTTAAGAATGAGAAAGAGCAATTGAGTCCTTTATATGCAAAGCTATTTCAAGACTTTTATTTTGTTATTGACATCTTAATGTGTTTCCTGTGATTAAGTCTGTGTTCCCTCTGAATATTAAGGGACAAAAAAATGGTTTAAAGTTATTTTTCTTGATCTCCGTTTAGTGTACTAATTAAATGAAGGGTAAGACAAATGGCTGGTTTCAATGTAAGAATGATATGGGTCATCAACATGCTGATTTAAATTAAACTAAAACCGACAGATCATAGATCTCAAAATTAAGTGTCCAGATAAAACCGTAAAAAAAATCATTGTTTCTCCTTCTTGTTTTGCCATAGGCAAAGTAAGTATGTTTTATTTAGTATGCCGAGCAGGGTTGGCCTGGAATACCAGTGGTGTGAATTACGAATGGTAATAATCGTTATTTCCTATGTCGATAAATACTACAAATGTTCTCTTAACTGGGAAATGCAGGGAAATAAAAGAAAGCTTTTAATTCTTTATTAATTTAATCTGATAGAAAATTCAAAAATAAAATGAACATAAAAACAGAAGATTAATAAAATTGAATATGTCTTAAACTGCAATATTACACATCTAGAGTGTACATATGCATTATATTACTACTGATTTGAGAGATATTACCATTAATAGAGCTTAAATACATCTTATATAGGCTTTATCTTTACTTTTTATTCTACACCTAACAATTTTTTAGACCAATATGAAGTCACATAAATAAAATATCTAAATGGGATCTTAAGGTTCATTTGACTAGCCTTTGTAGACTACATATGACTAAATTAAGCATGAAACACGTGACATCTATGACCTATGATGTAATTTAATTGAGTATGTTATGATTATTAACAGTAAAGTTTTAGCAAACCTGATATTTTTAAACCAGGGAAAGTGATACAAGATTTATATCTTAACTATTAAAGTGTACTAGTTACATGTGTTCACCAAGGCAGATGTGATTAAAGTTATAAATATGTAGCTATTTTTTATTTCACAATTTTTTTTTCAAATACTAGTAATTTCCTGGAATCAGCAGTATTTCCAACGGTCCTGTGAAATATGAGTATTTTCTACTTTTCGCCGACCCTGTTGTCAAGTTTTCCAGTGTGTTCACAGAATTGATATACGCGATTGGTCTTGATACTAACCTTTATTGTAGTCTAGGTTTTATAGATGTTCATTCTCCAATAGCCACCACAGATTTCCCCATTTCCATTGCACTTCATGTTACATTCTCTCTCGGGCTTGGCAACAGTTTTTGTAAGTGTGTTTCCACAGAAACATTGAGAGGAATACTACATGGAAATGATATAAAATGTTGAGGTCATATTTATTGGTTATCTGAAGAAATCAGTACAGTAACTTATTGTAAATATAAATTAATGTACCTGGACACCGTAGATTCGGGTGTTATGTATCCGACAAAACGTCTTACAGTAGTCAACAGTCATGGTTTGGGAGGTTATAGCCTTTCTTTGCAAGATTCGTTTTGGATTGTCTTGGAAACATCCTATATATTCTAGAGATATAAAGCAAAGTTTCTGATAGAAGTAGATGCGATTCGATTTTAAATCAGCTTTAAGCACAACATATCCAAAGAAATGTTCTAGATATTCTAAAGAAAAAGAGAAGCTCATATATTCTGTACGATTGACTTACTAAGTATATTCGACTTAAATATTTTCCTTCAAAATTGAGTAGAAAAGCCATTAGATTGGCACCGAAAAAAGATATTAGAATTGCTGATCTGCATGATTTTGCTTTCTATTTATGAATATGTCTCTTTTGATATTAATAACTAGTTTTCCACAAACATTCTGACATTCTTACGTAACTGAAAAACTTTTTTAAAAAGTACTGACAATGTGTTGCCGAAGCTTATTAACAGCTTCTAAGAAAACTGACAATCCAGTCGGTTTCGCTGAAGTAAGATGATAATTGGCAGTTTTTCTTCATAAAAACAAAGACATACATTACTGACAGTCCTGTTACTTTTATTCTCCTAATCGAGGAGACGATAGACGTTTGAAAAAGATTGTTTGTTTAAGATAAGATTTTATCGTAAAACGGGTTATTTAAACGTGGTGCTAATTTTGGCTTACTGATTAATTTGGCGTTTTAATGGTATTTCGCTTTCATTTTATTCGCTAAAATATTTATTCTTCTTCTGAGTGTTCATCTGCAAAGAGCTGAAACCCTGTGTTCACGTAGATATGTTACTCCAAAATTATTGGCATGCCTTTGAGCAGGCAAAACGCAAAAGTTTACATCCTCCAGGAAAACCCGCTTTACGGTGTTTGCTTTTGAAAGAGTAATTTTTTTATAAACTTTTAATGCATGTACCTGACAATACTTGTCATGAAGTTCTTTATGATTTTGTGCAGGCAGTAGAGAAAACGATTACCCGTTATACCTCACCTGAGCTGAAAGTTCAAGTGAGCTTTTCTAATCACATTTTCTCCGGCGCCCGTCTGTCTATATGTCTGTAAACTTTATGTGTCCTTGGGTAAAGGAAATTCAAGTTTGCTCAAATGAAGGGCCACACCCTCATTCAAGGAAGATAATTCAGAAATAGTAAAAATTTGGTGGTATGATTTAAAAATCTTCTCCTTGAGATCTACTGTGTCAGGAAAAATGAAAGTTACAGAGAAGCATGCTAAGGTATTATAGATTCATGTTTGTTTAAACCCTGGAGGTAGGTTGGGGCCACAATGGCCGATCAAAGTTTGACGTAGAAATATATAGGAAAATTCTTTAAAAATCGTCTTCTCAAGAATAGCAAAGGCATGAATCATCATATTAATATGGAAGCATCCTCAGCTAGTGTAAATTCAAGTTTGTTCAAATCATGACCCCTGGGAGTAGGGCGGGCAACAACAGTGAATTCAAGTTTTACATAGAAATATGTAGAACAAGCTTAAGTGAAACACTATGCGCCCGGCGGCAATAAAGTTCGAAAAGCTATGTTTAGCATATAGGTCACAGTCAAGGTCACATGATCATTGTCTTGGTGTCATTTGAAAGCACTTAATAAGTGGAGTATGCATACCAAATATGAAGTCTTTATCTCCAATGGCTTCAAAAGTTATGGCTAAAGTTCGAAAAAAAAATATTTAGCATGTATAGGTTACAGTCAAGGTCACAAGGTCATTGACCTTGTTGGCATTTGAAAGAACTTAATTAGTGGAGTTTGCATACTAAATATGAAGTCTCTATCTCTCACAGTTCAAAAGTTATGGCAAAGATTAAAGTTGACGACAGACAGACAAACAGACAGACAGGACAACGCCCCAAATCGATCGATTCTGGCGCATAAAAATTCTTTTAAAATCGTCTTTTCAAGAATGGCAAAGCCATGATTAGTCATATGTATATGGAAACATTCTCAAGTATTATAGATTCAAGTTTGTTCAATTCATGACCCCTAGGGGGTAGGGTGGGGTCACAATATAAGTTCAAATGTAAAGGGCAATAAAGCCACAGGTAGTCAAAGAAACATTCTAGCATCCTTATTTAGTGTATTTTCAAGTTTGTTCTTTCAGGATTGGTTGGAGCCACTTTTGGATTAAAACTTTTGAATAATAATCTGATAACTGCTTTTTTCCTAGCCACAAAGCTCAGGTGAGCGATGTGGCCTATGGGCCTCTTGTCTTCAGAAGGACTTTAACAAAGATATTTTCAAAATCTTTTGTTTCACCACGACTATAAAATTAAAAATTGGCAAGCGTCAAAATCAATATCTTTTAAACCATGCCTAAAAGTTTAATAAAATTTTCCTCTCAGGTAAACGAACCTAACAAGTCAGCTGTCGGCGCAAAATTGACGACGTCAAAACGTATCTTGAAGTGTCAGTGAATTTGTTCTCGAAACTGTGCCTCTAATAAAAAATATTTTAGCATACATAAAAGACCCAAGACCATAAATAATATGTATGAAGAATAAACATTTTACGCACAAAAATAAAAACACTTTGTGAATATTTCTCTTAACATTGTTTTTAAAGTAAGATCTTGGTTGTGACGATAACACAGTGGTAACATGTACTTTCCCATGAGAATGAGGATGTTTTGGTTCCATACTCGATTTCTTTCTTCTTGGTACAGTGTAAACCAACAGTTTAATAATATGTAAGTATGATTTTATTTGCTATTTTTTTTTTAATTTTAGATTAAAGAAATTTTGATTTGATTGAAATTTAATCTCCCAATATGCGATATAAAAAAAATTGTAAACATAATATACACATATAATAAAGGTATTGATAAGGTAGTTGACAAAGTGATTAAATGAGGATTATATATTGATTCTTACCTGTTGAATTGCTGGATCTAGCAATGCACACTAAATAAAATTAAGTGATATAGTTAGCAATTGTTTTGAATATTACATTTTCAAACAAAATAACTATACATATTTGTACTTCCATTCATATTTTGACATGACCTACCTACAAAAATTTTAAAAACAAAGGTAAGCAGAGGAAAAAATTAATGAAACAAAAATGTTTAAGGTTTAAAGTTATCATTTCGCTATGATCGATACGATGACATTTTAGTACAAGTAATCTGTCAATAAGTCATACTCAGACTGACGGTTTTCATAGTAATTGTTGGGTCATTACATTTTAAAAAAAATTCTCCATATTGAAAAGTAGCGGGTGTGACAGGTTTGTACATGTAGGAGACGTTCACAACTCCATGTCACTTGATCCCGCCTGGGAAGAGGTCTGAACTTGCCCTACTACTGATCTGATTTCTTTGGTTTCTTTGAATTGATCTTTCAGCTTGAAACTGTTCGCTTTCCATATTTCATTATACAGATAACAAATATTCTGATAGGAGACAGTAAGGTTTGCTCGACAGTCCATTAAACAAAAAAAAATAAGAGCACAGCAAACATGGACATCCAAAATATCAGAGGTGGGAGCAGTTGCCATAGAGGAGTGAGCATCCCCTGCCTACCGGGCACTGCGTGCTCCTTGCCCTGACAGGGAAATAGCGGAAAAATCAGTGGACAATAGATTGTGTGTATAATGCCCTAACGATGAGAATGAAAAAGTCAGTCAGTGTTGATGATAAAGTGTATTTGTTGACAAGGTCATTGTATCGACCACAGACCTTACGAAATGGTGATTTTAAACGAGACAGTTGATATTCTTGATCAGGAACTTGTTTGTCAATAACTTAATTCGTTTTTAAAAGATACGTACATGTTTACTCGATAAAAACAATATACAGTGTAAATGATTAACCTTGATCGAATTACATTTGGATTGTATTTGTCAAAAATTGTCTTTAAACAGAGGTTTATAGACGTTCTTTTTTCTGTCATTGAAATAGTTAATTACAAATCGCAACAAATATTTCCGACATCAAAGTTGTACCTCATATTGGTTAAAATTTGCTTTTTTTAAAACTTTTATAAATGTTTTAGATTGTTTCGATTTATTATTATTAATTTCATTGTATTTTCTTTAAAAACCTTATTATGTTGCATTTAAACTGACAAAACCACTTTTTACTTACCTACATCAATACAGTAAACGAAAAAGCCGATGTAAAATACAAAATTCATACTTGTGTTTTGATACAGTGACTCAGAATTTTACAGTTCTGTGCAGCGGTAATAGAAAAAAAAAAGCAGAGCAAGGATCAAATTAATTTTAAATGATATATAGCTGTAGCGTTCAATTACAACAGATGGATCACGAAACATGTCATGTTTAAAATAATTTAAACATATGGAACACACATAAGTTTTCATTCCAGTTGCAAAAGATCTCGAGCCCTTCCAGCAAAAGCAAAAAAAAAAAAAAAGAAGAAATTGGAAGGTATACCTACAAATGTTAACCTCCATAGCATCCATCCTTTTTTTAAGCATCTTAATATGTTTTTAATAAAAGTAAACTCAATTGAAGAAATCACAGTTAATAGGAAACCTTCTTTGTCTATATAACACATAATATACCATGTATAGATAAGTATCTAGTTAATACTTTAAAAGCGACTCTAGATAAAGGACTTTGTAAATTTTATTCTCTTAAGGAAGCACTGTCTAGTTAGTATAGTATGTCAGGGCATCAACGATGGTGGGAATCATGGGATAATTTTCATAACGGGCGAAGCCCGTGATGCATAAATTATCCCATGTTTCCCTTTATCGTTGATGTCCCTGGCATACTACACTAACTAGACACTGATTCCTGATATTTCCATTTCATTGCGAAATAAAATTATATATTTAGACTTAAAAAATGTAGAGACAAATTTAAAGTACACGAGGACTCTCATGCCGATTTAAATAGTCCTCGTCCACTGACGTCAGACACAAAGGAAGCCGCACGAGATTTACATACATATTTGGCCTCAGATGCGCAGGAGATTTGCACGCATATAATGCCTTCTTAACTCCTGACCTATCGACCTGCCTAATTTACATTCCGGTAGAATTATCAAGAAATCAACTCCGCTAACTTTCAAAGGGTTATTACAGAGAAAAAAAAAATAGAAATGGAAATATTATAGTATAAATTAATTTTTTGGCACACTTGATCACCAGGTTTTAATGAAAGTTTGCTCATCATCATAATATGACACCAGTATAAAAAACAAAACAAAATCTTATTGCCATTTATCTTAATTCTCTGGCATCAGGTGTTAATAAGAATAAAGAAATTGACAATATCAGCATATTCAATTTTACACGAATGCTTCAATCTTTAAAACCCTGTTACACATATAGGATAAGGAAATTTTTTTTATGCACATTGCGAGCGGAAAGACCAGATATTTGGAATCGAACAGTTAACTTCGAATCAGGAGACTCATTCAAAAATATCAATTTCCTTAAATAAATCTGCAGCGCTTATCAACTCTTTATGCTGTACTTTTCCTTCGACGATCTTGTTATCCCAGTCAACACAGTTTTTAAGGTATCACACCGTTTCTTGACCAATCTGACCAATCTTGACCAATTAATTCACTCAATTGTAGATCTATACATATAAAATTGATTTTCTTTTCTATTCTGAATTTTGTTTCATTTTGCCTGAAGAATTGTTATAAAAATAAATGTCAAGTGCTAGAAAAAGTTTTTAAATAAGTGATTATTGAATTTTATTGCGTGAAATGTATAGGGATAGTATTTCAAAACATTCTTGTCGCTATGTTAATGAGATTACATTAATATTGCCGTTAAGTATGCTCCGCGGTTACAAAACATGTTGATCTAAAAGTGAAGAAAATTTATTTATGTTTCCTCATGCTGCACAATCTCACCGCAGCTCTGTTTTTGCTGTGATAAATTCAAATAAAATCAACACCATTGTTGAGATGAAATATGTCATCTATTAAAATGACGAAATAGGAAAAAATATATACATCACATGATAGGGGATCAGAACAAAAGGTAATCGCACAAATACATATTAATATACTGATCCCCTAAATTTACAGATAAACAATATTTGCAAAAAATATAAAAACATTAGGTATACAGCAAAAAGATGGCACTACAAAAATAAATATGCCAATGTATGAAATGTAATTTGTATATCAATTTAAAACATATAAATGCCAGGTAGGAAAAGATGGGGTGGTGGTGGGTGTGCCAAATTTTTTGCTGTTATTGATAGCGTCAACAAAGCGAGAATGACCCAGCGCTGACTGGTCAGTTACAGACAGCATCAAAACACGTGATTATAATGGACATCTCTGATTGGCAGATTGTCAGCGAAGGGATCAGGTTTGACCATGGAAAATTTTGGAGTTGCGTAACAAGCAGCCGAAAATGAAGAACTGGGGAAAATTACATAACATGGAACCCGACACTTGAAAGGCCTGGGAGAATACCAGCAAATGGAGAAAATTCAAAACATTGAGTTTGAACAATAAAATAGAACATTATAAATACCTACATTTAGACAAAAGAAAATAAACAGCATTCAACACATAAATGAAATTATTTACATAATTGTTGTTTCATGTTTCCTCATGCTGCGTAATCTCACTGCAGCTCTGTTTTTGCTGTGATATAATCAAATAAAATCAACACCATTGTTGAGATGAAATATGTCATTTATTAAAATGACGAAATATGAAAAAATATATACATCAAATGATAGGGGATCAGATCAAAAGGTAATCGCACAAATACATATTAATATACTGATCCCCTAAATTTACAGATAAACAATATTTGCAAAAAATATAAAAACAGTAGGTATACAGCAAAAAGATGGCACTACAAAAATAAATATGCCACCAAATGTGATTGACGAACA
Organism: Saccostrea glomerata; assembly: GCA_003671525.1. Classification (NCBI taxonomy): domain Eukaryota; kingdom Metazoa; phylum Mollusca; class Bivalvia; order Ostreida; family Ostreidae; genus Saccostrea; species Saccostrea glomerata. The sequence goes on from PRKT01000470.1 coordinate 263,306, forward strand.
TAGTTTGGCAAGCAAGTCAAATGAAACGAAACTTCCTACGTCAACTAATCAGATATTTGTGCACATGATATTGTGCTTATTTTAAATATCTTGAAAGTAATATTACGAGAATTGATACCTTCCATGAACTTTTCGAACGACCCTCATATTACGGCAATGGAAGAATAGAAATAATAAAATTGATTTAGATTGTCTAAAAATGTAATACATGTACATTAATGAAATTTACGTATTCAGAATTTTTCACAGTAAAGAAGGTTTTATGACCAATGGAATCCATATATACTGTCAGGGCATGCATGTGAATTTTTATTCTGAGTTCTAACCATGCATCAAACATGTAGTGCAGAATGTCACTTAGCACTATGGCATGCCATTAATGGTTCTCTGGACTTTATTCATGCTTTCACAACTGACATTTTTGGGGTTTTTTTTCAATTTGACAGAGACAATTTTTTGTTGTTTTGATTCCCATTTATTAAATTAAGTCTACTTCAGTTTTGCTTACTGGAGCATGATCTAAAAAGCATGTCAATATATTGAAACTTTAATGGTTTGCAAATTTAACCTACGAAGAAACTGGGCAGATTTAAATAAGTATAATATCAGAGTAACAAAAATACAATTAATGAAGTCCCTGTTCTTCTCATATGTTACTTACTCAAAATGCCGAGAAGGTATCCTGTTTTGTTTGTTTGTTTTTTTTTGGTGTCAGCCATTGTGACTGGTAAGTGGTAGCGTTAAAACTTTCTGCTAAATTTTGTTTAATAAATTCAAATACCTGATTTTTTTTACGATTTTTGATTCTTTATAGAATAATATAAAATAATATAATGAAAACAATTAAACTTAAACATTTCTTTTACCAAAGGAACGTCAGGATATTTATCAATATCAATATATATATTTCGGCATAAAAACTTCCAAGAAATTCGAAATAAATCTTTTGTTTTTTTCAACAACTCCTTTTACCTTGCAATAGTTTGAAAGATATTTACCTACCACAAAATACAGTTTTTAATATTATCACTGGTTTTCTATTTCCTAAATATTCTGCAAATCTAGCGACAAAAAGTGTTGATGCTTGCTTTAAATACAGTGATGGGTCTTTAAGTATGCACTTATCCAAAAGTCTTCTCTAGGTTACTGTGGGCATAGTCTCCTGGGGTGTAGGATGTGACAGACCAAAACATTTCGGATATCACACAAATGTTAATCTAATTTTATATTGTTCACACTAAGATATATTTTAGCATTGTCTATGTTGGTTGCAAACAATATTTAATTCTTCTATATATTTGTACCACAAAAACGCAAATATTTGTACCACAAATACGCAACTATGAGTAGGTAGTTTAACTGAAAACAAACTTTTTAGAAGTTTCCTTTTCAGATCTTCTAAAACAATTTTATAAAAATCTAAGAACCAGAAAATAAATAGCCATTCAGCAAAGCACGCAATATTGTTTCGGTCGAAGTCGAGCAGGTGCTTGAAAATGAAGTCCAGGACTTAATCACTCTCTATTCAAATACAGTATATAAAAATTAGCACACCCTCAATTATGATAGGTCTAGTCAAAACAGTGAATTTACATAAAGCTTTTCATCTCATAAAAATTCCAGCCCCAGTCTCGTGTTGAAATGCCCAAATCAGAAGAGAAGATTCAGAAATAATTTAGTGTCAGCCATAAATTGACGTGTATTCAAGTGAAATACTGTTATGACATTTGCATGTTACACAAAGCTATTTTTCTTATGCAGCATTATACCCTTATCACCTGCATATTACATATTTTTTAAATTATTCAACACACAGAATCATGGTATCCGTATGTATCTTCATAAAAGGGATATCCTCTTCACAAGACGTTGTATTCTACTCCTCACGCGAATTTTTTAAATCCATTTTATTATTATTTGTATACTTTAAGCTGAACACCATTCATAAAAGGAATTTTCCACCACTGTAGACAGATGCATGCTTCAAAGCACTCGGTAGCGAAAAAAAATAACTGTGTAGCTCTATGGTAGCGACAGAAAGATAAGGAAATACGCAAATGTTTCATAGGTCAATCCAGTATAAAAACAAACACAAATACGTGTACACCTGAATGCAATAAAATGTAAACAACGGTAATATAAGATAACTAGCACCTACACGTGTCGCTGCACAACCCCGATAAATAATGATATTTTTCTACATAAGAAAGGAAAATTGGGAAGTCGAAGTCATCGGATTAATCATAAAGCTTGGTCATTGGGTTACAATTAAAGTTCAACACGTCTTTATAATTAAATACACCATATTTGATAATTTAGTGTATACTTCTTGCATTCTTTACGTATGGCTGCTTAATTGTCACGAGTATCGGCGTGGAATCGCGACAGGTTTTCGTGCGGGTTATCTTACATTACCTCTGTAATACATTTTATTGCATTTCAGTTTGTTTGGGTTTGTATATGGCACTGACCTGAAGTTTCTATATATGGTATACATATTTTACTCCCCTGCATTAGAAGTTTTTATCCTACCGAGAATTAGAATTTTTTATCCTACCGAGAGCTGTGTAACTTACCTCCGTTTACACCGGTGACGACTGATTACATTGAACAGTTACTACACCAGCGACTTTATATAGAGAGGCCTCAGATAGAGCGACTGTACAATCGAATATGGCAGAAAAATTCTTTTTTTATCGTGTTCAGCTCTAAGGCTATTTTTCTAATAAAATATTCATCTATGAAACATTGTGAATCGGTTATAGGTCGTCGATGTAACGAAATGTCTAGTTGAAGACTTAAGCAAGTGTACATGTTTTTTTAAATAAAAAAGTTTTTGAATCAATTCTGTTTCATATGATTCGAAAACAGGTTTGATTACAAGGAGGCGCAATTAGTTCCAATTGGAATTCCAACAATTATTTGAAGATCTGATCTCCAGAAATAACAAAGATAGTCAGAGACACATGGTGCTTTTTAACATTATCTTCAGACAACCTGTATGTACAGATTTTTCTAATGTAATAATTTTGAAAATGACAAATCACAGTGGGGTTAGAAATAATTACAGTTAAATAGAGTCATGAAAAGTTGTAACTTCTGATGTTATTGATTTCGTAAAATGCTACCATTTTAAATTTTCAAAATTCTTCTTTTTTTTTGTTTTAAAGTATCCACATCTGATTTACACCATTCCTCATATATATTGCTTTACAATATTCTTGAAATTTCAATTCTACTTCGGTGAATATTTTAAAGAGAAGTAAAGAAAGAAATTTGGTAAAACATTTACTGGAACCATGGATGTATCTTTGTTTGTCATTTAAATAATAAGTCAGGTTGGCTTTCTGATCCCAATGAAGATACATAACATGCAGGACAGCTATCGCTCTAAAAAAATAAAATAAATTGCATTTAATCAGATGAACAAAGTTTTCACTATAGTAAATCGAATAATGAAATTATTGACTTAATTAAAACAAATTAAAGTTTATCAATTTTTTCCCGTACGTTTTTCAAAATCTCACAATTTCCAATATTGTAATTTAATGTATCAAAGTTTTCAGCTGAATCAAATTAAGATATACAAAGTCCTTCACAGTTTTGTAAAGATCGGAATTATGCAGCGTTAAAAAATTAATATTATTTAAGGAATGAAGCTTATTTCAAATTATGTTATCCGATATAACATAACTTGAGGCAGTTTACGCTTTATAAACCGCGAAGCGGTTTATAAGAAAGCGTAAACTGCCCCACGTTTTGTTATATCGGATAACATAAGTTGAAATTAGCTTCATTCCTTTTAATTTAATTTCAGTGTAGACAATGAGACAATATTTCCTCCGGAAAAAGGCTTCAAATTGAGCAATATTTTAAAAGTAACGTCAAGCGGAGTAATACGTTTTTGACGTAACTCATTGTGACGTAGGCAAGTTATGTTATACAAAATGTTATATGTTCCTCTGAATGATTCAGCCAATGAAATTGCTTGATACAAGTGAAATTAAATTATTACTGGTTATAAGTGCTGAAAGGGAAATCTAATTTACAATAATTTATATCTAATAAATTTTCTAATTTAATATGCAATATTTTCTGTATATATAATTAGAAAAAATATAGAGAAGTTGACTTCATGATTTAAATAACTTATTAACTTAAATTTATTTCAGGAATATTATCCTTTCTGTTTACACTCTATATAATGATTTACAATATTTTTATTTATTATTATTAGATTTACGAGGGCTGTTCGGAAATTATTGAGACAATTACATTTACTCCATAAAGGACGGAGATAATTTCATGAAAATTCATCAACATTTTATAAAGAACGAATTAAACAATTTTGCAAAATTTCTAATTCCTATGATAATAAGAAAAGTTTCAGTTAAAAGATAAACATGCATATGTCTATCGACCCGGAGCAGCATCGCTACGACATTTAACGTCACGTCAGCCGGAGATGATTTTGCATGTAAAACGATCGCGAAGCGTTTAATACTTTTCCTTCTTTGTTATTACATATAACTTTACAAAAATCAAACAGTCTCTTTTCTCAGTCTATTCTTTAAAAATGTATTGCGTTGCTACCCCAGTGTAAAATTTTCATTTGTGGGAAAGGATGACTTAATTAGAATCATGCAGTGCCGATTTATATGCAACGCGGGTCAACGATATAAATACCGTAACGATATTTATATCGTATGTAATAACTGATGGTTGTCCGGTGCTTTTGATTTCACCCTGGTTGAATTAATTGTAAAAAAAAATTGTATATCAATGAAAAAAACAACCCAACACATTATTTTTTCTCGGTGTTATTGCTTTAGCAGGTCGTCCTGTCTGGAAAGGAGTTCAACATTGCGATACACACAATTTTAGGTATGTTGGCTGCTCCGCCCTTGACGTCAAAATCCATTTTTTCGTTCTTTGCAGATTTCTCTACCGCGCTTATTTTTTTAATTATCTACGTATTTGTGATCAAAACGAAGTTGCACAACATAAATTTGAAATAAAGCTGAAAAATTATACACTTAAACTGAATTATTTCCGCTCTTATTATCGGTCCACGAAGAGTTGGAACGTTGGTGTTACATATTTTCAATATCTGATTTCGTGACTGCTCCGGTTACCCCTACTATTGACGCATTTATGTAGCATTGTACAGAAAATATTTAATATTTGTAAAATATTTTTTTCTTTTATTATTTCTAAGTGTATGTCAAACGTATATGCAAAATTTCACCAAAAGACGTTCATTAGAAAGCAAAATACACACAATGTCTCAATAATTTTCGAACAACCCTCGTAAATACATTAAAATACTATTTCAATAAGTATTGAAGAATTTAAAGGCATTGAAAAAGGATTTACAGGCATTAAAAAAAGTTCATGGAAGCTTTTACAAATTTGTCCACTTATTACAACATTATGCCAAGTTAATCAAAGTTTCAAAGTTTGTACTACTATAGTTAAAGTTTCATTTGTTTTTTACTTAAATGAATCAAAGTTTAATGTTTTCTACTACTCTATACAGGGAAATGTTCGCCCCGTTTTATTTTCGCCCCTTTCGCCCTCTTCTTGATTGGGCGAATTTAAAACAGGGCGATTTTAAATTACACAGCATAAATTCTTAAACAGAACTATGAATGGGCGAATTTAAAATGGGGCAAAATTGTTCGCAAGTGCAATAGGGCGAAAATAAGACGGGGCGAAAATAACCCTGTATACAGTATATTTATGTTAACACTCAAAATATTTTACTAAAGCTAATCTAAGTTTCAAAGTTTTTACTGTAGAAAATAAAAGTTTTAAAGGTTCACTAGTACTATAGTTTATTAAAGTTTCAAAAAAATTTCTGAAAACAAATCAAAGTTTCAGAAGTTTTACTATTAACAGTTAATCAAATTTAGATTTTCGATACGTACTTTAACCATGGTAATCATTTATAATCGGAAGTCGAAGCTTAAGTTTGTGTAGATGTTCATTCTATTTATTCCACCACACATTTGCTGCTTATTTCCACTGCATGTCATGTTACATTCTCTCTCTGGCCTGGGAATTTTTCTTGAAAGAGAAACTCCACAGAAACATTGACTGGAATTCTTCAAAGAAATAAGATAAAATGCAGTTGTCTCATTCAACGAGTTCTTCAAAGAACAGTATAGTTTCTGTTAAAAATTATTAACCTGGATACCGTAGCGCATCTTGTTTTCCTTTGAACAGATATTCTTGCAGTTTTCAATGGTCATGGATGTGTTCATTGTATACATTCCAGTTAGTGTTCGGTTACGCTGATCTTGAAAGCACCCCATATTTACTAAGAGAAAAGGAAAGATAATTGTATCCTAATTATTGTATAAACTTTCTTCAATTACTATTTTAAGGATATCCGATCCTCAGCTAGGAAGGATAACTCCAAAAATCAATATTTAATTTGAAATGCATCAAAACGAAGCTTGAAAATGTAATTTTTTCATGCGGCAATTTTTATTTAATTCATTTTTATAAGATTCGAGGTTTTTTGGAAGTCTTATAAAAGGTCTTATAAAAGGTGACATTGTACCCTATAAAAGGAAAAAAAATACAGTTTTAGAGAAATATAAGTTTTTCTTGCATCCAGCCTTAGATACCAATGCTTATTAGAATGATATGAAGTAAGACGTAATTCGTGGTGTCTTGATCTTACTAAGTATGTAATAAACATAATAATACATACCCTCTGCCACATCTCAGCCTTCGGCCCTCTGGCTGAAATTAGTGTCTCGGGCTGATACAGGATGTGATGTGTAAAAGGGTATGTATAATTCTCTATGTATCATGCTGTAGATCTTTATAATGTATGACTATGTTCAAAATTTCAAAGGATTTTGTCAAAAAACAAGATATTTTGACTTTAGTTTCAGCCAATCGGAATGAAGCGCACGTGCATGCACGTGAGATCTTGCTATTTTGACCATATCGTCTTGTCTATACTACTGATATATCCTTTTATCTTATACGTGTTGGTGATACAGGCCGTTGGATTAACTTATGCTTTATCAACGGGTAGATGCTTTATCAATAGCACTTCCGGTTTTGACACGATCCCTCTCGCTTCAAAATTTTATTTTATCAAACTTTTATTTGTGAAAGTTATTGCCCTAATAAAATGAATGATAAACAGCGATAATATCGTTAAAAGCTAGAAAAAGACTCGTATATGTCAAAGAAGCGTCTTATTTTATCAAGGAACCTGTATTGGCACTTGAAGACAGATGTTAACCCCCCCCTTTTAAATCGTTATCGGAGTAAGTAAAGCCTAGCAGTTAAGGTGTTGTTATAAGATTCCTTAAACATCTTCAATAATGCTTTCTTATATTATACTACGTATGCCTACTTAGTAATATAGGTGTAACTTACCATGGATCAACAATGAATCTACTAGTAGGCCCCTAGCCTTGCCTAACACGTTTTGTACTGCCATCGTTCAAAGAGTCCATTTTCACGATCCCATGGTCCTTACAACTATCAGTCAGAAGTTCGTTTGATGTAAAGGGGAAGTTTCTAGTATGCCGGTCCCCAGAATCACGCGATTGCGCATGAGCAGTTATTTTTCTTGCCGTTGCTATGCAGAATGTAAACAAACCGCAATTTCCCACTCGCTTCAACAAAACGCATCCGATAGAGTGATTAGGGTTAGGTTATATAGTTTTTAAAAATGGGGTTGTTTTATAAATCCATTCTGTAATCTTTCTGACTTTGGGCTAATTTATGTAGGCCTAATTTTTGCTTACAAAAGGCAATCGAAAACTTGCATGAATCAGCCTTTCGAATCGTGCTGATATCTTACACTTTGGTTTAGTTCATGAAATTTTTGCTTTACAAAGAACATGAAAGTTTTATAAATGAAAGTTCGGGTAAATCAACTCTAATGTCGAAACATGACGATTTTCAGCGCTGAGTTAAGGCAAGGCATTGTAAAAGCGATAACTGCAGCTCGATATCCTGACCTCATAATGTCCAAATATTCAGAATATTTTTCCTTTCAAATCGATGATGATGCACAATTCAATCTATCGATGACTAGTAATTAGCTAACATTTGTTAAATCCCTGTATTTCTCACAAAAATCTCGTAATTTTTATAGCATTGCACTTTGAGTCCTATCAGGCATTTCTTCATTACGTCAAAACACAAGTGACGCATCTCATGAATATTTATGAGATTACGTCAAAAATTGATCATGTGACCACATTCCTAAACAACGCAAGATGAAGTTTTACTTCCTAAACAAGTACGTTATTTTACGAAATCTTTTAATTCTCATTTAAAAAACTGTGTTTAAAAACTAG
>PRKT01000470.1:273477-316193 GCA_003671525.1 Saccostrea glomerata
AATGTCATTGGTAAGCATTTTGTATATTTTGCATAATTCTGCATCATTATCTGTTATGTTTGTAACCGGTGCATTTAAATATGGCGGATAGTTTAGGTCATTTTTATATACTTAGGTACTATATCGATATACTAGTATTTTGTCATTTTCTATTCATAAAGTCTGTCAATGATTAATAATCACAGTTAATAAGAAGTCGATTTGTCAGTATATTATTTTATTGTGAAACCTGTAATTTGATTGTGTCTAAATGTGTGTCATTTATTTGTAGTTTTTTACCCTCTTCCGAGAGGTCTGTGAGAATGAATAAAGTTTAACAGCACAGTAAAAAATCCACTTCTTGGACACAGACTCATCATGGTAGATGCTCCGGCATTAAGACAATCCCGCAACATTACATCAGCCGCCATGGAACAGTTTGAGGAAAGAGTCAACAGATACGTCTTCAAATTGGGTAACATAAAAAGGGACATTGACTCCATTGTAATAAACATGGAGGAAAATCCAGTTATGAACTTTGATCGTGCGAAGACTTACAAAGTTTCCCTAAACAAATGCATGTTGCAATATGAAAAGGCCTCCGCGGAATATGCAACATTTCTACAAAGTCAGCGCCACGAAGCCAGTAGGAGAGAGGAAGCATCCAGGTCCATCATTGCTACTTCACTACACGAAAAGGTGACAGCAGTGTTAAAACAATTGAACTCTATATTACCTGATACAAAATCACATAAGTCTCACTCTCTATACAGTCACGGATCCTCATCTTCACATCTCACATCGGTAGTATTGCAACACACCGCAAAGGTTGAAGAGGCACGGATGAAATTAAAGTATGCAGAGGAAGAAGCGGAGCTGCTGAGAAAAGAAGCGGAGATCAAGGCAGCCCAGCGTCTGCTTTCAGTCAAGAAAGATTTCGAGGCAGCCCAATCAAGTCTAACAGCCATAAAGAAATGTCTTGAATATGACTCTCTTGGAGAAAGCTACATACCACCCTGTGAAAATGACATAGGTGAAGATGATCAGCATGAAATAGACAATTCTTACACAGCTGAGCAGTCCAAATATCAAAATCAATGTGACTATACAGAGAAGCCAAGAGAATTTATGAACACTTTTACGCCAAGTGAACACACCAAACATTGTGAATCTTCAGAAAGACCAAGAGAACCTGTGAACAGCTATGTCAGTGAACGCTCAGGTCAAGTTGAATGTATTTCCCAGACGCCAGAAGGAAAAACACAAAAACCTCTGAACCCAACAGCTCCAGAGTTTGTTGCCGTTCAACATGAGAAAGGTGTTACGAGTGAAACAAATGAACTTGCTAAGTTGTTAGCCAAGAAGCAACTTATACCAACTAGACTAACTCCATTTGATGATGTCCCAGGACATTACTTCGTCTGGAAATCAACATTTGAAAATGTGACAAATGAACTTGGTGCTTCTATTATGGAAAAACTTGACCTCTTGATCCAGAACCTTGGAATGAAGTCTAAGCAGCAGGCTCTCAACATTCGTTCAGCAAACCCCCATGACCCCCCTAGAGCATTGCGTCTGATATGGGAAAGATTGGATTCAAGATTTGGAAGCCCAGAAAGCATTGAATCATCACTGAAGAACAGAGTTGCAGCTTTCCCTACCTTAAAGAACTCAAACAGAAGTGAACTTTTTGAACTTGCAGACATTCTCATGGAGATTGAGTCAATTATGCGAGATGAAAAGTACGCAAAACTGTTCTCATATTACGACTCGTCAGGTGGCATAAACCCGATTGTCCGGAAATTACCTTCAGGCATTCAGGAGAAGTGAACAAATGAAGCTAACAAGTATAAACAGAAAAATGGTGTCATCTATCCGCCATTTTCCGTCTTCTCCGCATTTGTGAATAACGTCGCAAAGATACGCAATGACCCTAGTTTCATATATGAGACTACTGAGAGTATGCAGCAGAGTACTAGTGATGGAGGTAAACCTATCATGAGAACAAGTTATATCAAGACGCAAGTGTCCTCAAGGAAAACAGATGTGACTCCAGAGAGCTGCCCCGTACATGGCACAAACCATACACTCAATGCTTGTAGGCAATTTCGCACAAGGCCGCTACAAGAAAGGAAAGACTTCCTTAGAGAAAATGGCCTCTGTTTCAAGTGTTGTGGAACAAAACGTCATTTCCAATCAAACTGTAAAATGACTGTAAAGTGTGACGTTTGTAACTCTTCAAAACACCCTTCCGCACTTCATCCAGACATTCCAAAATCCGCCGTGAAAGCTCACGAGGGGGAGAAATCTATTCAAGAAGTGAATGTAATAAACAAGTGTACAAAAATATGTAACACTCAAGGAAACACATCGAAATCGTGTGCCAAGATAATGTTAGTGAGAGTGTACCCCAAAGGAAGAAAGAATTTGTCAAGAGAACTCTATTGTATGATAGACGAACAAAGTAATCGATCACTTGCGGTCTCACAGTTTTTCAACACTTTCGGGGAAAGTGGAAGTGAAATGGAATACGTCCTATCCTCTTGTGCGGGTAAATTCAGCACGGCAGGACGAAGAGCCTCGGGATACATGGTGGAATCTATTGATGGTACATGTACTTTGCAGCTGCCTGATTTGATAGAGTGCAACGATATTCCTAACAACAGAGAGGAAATACCGTCACCTGAAGTGGCACAGGGTTTTCCTCACCTGAAGGACATTGCACATTTCATACCCCCTGTGGATGAAAGTATCGACATCGAGTTATTGATCGGTCGTGACCTCATTGTGGCTCATTGTGGCTCACCATGTGTTAGACCACAGAATTGGGAAGGATAACTTACCTTATGGACAACAACTGCCTCTTGGATGGGTTATCATTGGAAATGTCTGCCTCGGCATGATGCATAGCCCAGATGTCGTCAACGTCAACAAAACCACTATTCTTAGTAATGGACGTCCCACTATGATGATTTCTTGTGATAGCGAGATTAAGATTGACTTTGACTCAATTTTTAAAAGAACTGATCAGGATGAGAAACCAGGATTATCAGTTGAGGATAAAGACTTTCTCAATATCATAGACACTGGAATACAGAAGACAGAACAAGGTCAGTGGATGGCTCCACTCCCTTTTCGATCTACTAGGAGAGCTTTGCCGAACAACAAGGAAGCAGCTGAACGGCGGGCAAGATCCTTTGATGCAAGTTTGAAGCACAACGAACGGAAACGCAAGCATGTGATTGACTTTATGCAGAAGATATTTGATAATAATCATGCAGAAAAGGCCCCAGATCTGGATGAACGAAGTGAATGCTGGTATCTTCCGCTCTTTGGAGTATACCATCCCAAAAAGCCAGACAGCATAAGAATGGTGTTTGATTCATCGGCTAAATTCTGTGATGTATCTCTAAATGATGTGCTGCTCAAAGGACCTGATCTTAGCAATAGTTTGCTGGGAATCTTGATGAGATTCAGAAAGGAAGCAGTAGCTGTAACGATGGATGTAGAACAAATGTTCTATAACTTCAAAGTGAACCCTGAGCATAGAGACTTTTTTTGAGATTTTTGTGGCACGAGGACAATGATTTCAACCGCCCACTTACCAGCTTCCGTATGACAGTACACGTCTTTGGAAATAGTCCGTCACCCTCTGTGGCCACTTATGGTTTGAGAAAATCACTAGAGTCCTCCGGTGAAGATGTCAAAGATCTCATAAACAATAACTTACACTGAATGAAGGAGGGAAGTTAAGACTTCACAAATTCGCATCGAATAGTAGAACACTTCTCGATTCATTTCCCTTGAGTGACCTTGCCAAGAACCTGAAAGACCTTGACCTCGGTACAGCGTCACTACCACTACAGAGAAGTTTAGGACTTCTATGGGATACAGACTCAGACGTCTTCTTGTTTAAAGTGTCAGATGAGCAGAAACCTTTCACCAAGCGTGGAGCATTGTCTATCATCAATAGTATCTACGATCCTATAGGCTTTGCTCAACCAGTTATAATCAGGGGAAAAATATTGCTGAGAAATATGATCTCCTCTACATCAAAATTGGGCTGGGATGATCCCTTACCTGACTCCCTCTACAAGGAATGGAAATCCTGGGTACAGTCGTTGCCAGAGTTAGAGGAGTTCCAGATTCCCAGACAGTACAGTTCCCAGTCATTCCATGGTGCCCAGAAGCGAGAGGTGCATATCTTTGCAGATGCATCTGAAGAAGCCATCGCAGCCGTGGCATTCTTGAAGTTGTACGGCATGAGCCCAGATTCCTGCACGACTAGTTTCCTCCTGGGAAAAGCAAAGGTTGCTCCGTGTAGTGGACATACAGTGCCAAGACTTGAATTATGTGCTGCTGTGTTAGCAGTTCAGCTAGCAGATGTCATCCATGAACAGTTGAAGATAGACAGAGAACAGTTTTCTTTCTATTCGGACAGTCAAGTGGTACTTGGGTACATAACGAATGAGACTAGAAGGTTCTTCATTTATGTAGGAAATCGAGTGAGTCGCATCAGAATGTCTAGTCACCCCTTGCAGTGGAACTACATAGCATCAGAACGCAACCCAGCAGATGTTGCTACAAGAAGTGTGAAAGCATCTCAACTGGCAGACAGCATGTGGATCAAAGGCCCAGACCTTGAAACAGAATCTCATTCAACATCTGCTCTAGACGATTACCCTCTAATCAACCCAGAGATAGATAAAGAATTGCAACCAGAAGTAAGATGCTTCAAAACAGAGGAGTTGCAGAATGAGGGATCCATGTTTGGAGTTTTCAAGTTTACAAGGTTTTCAGACTGGAGAAAACTTGTGCGAGCAATAGCTTATTTAAAGACTTTCATCAGGAAGTACACTGGTGTCAGCATCTCCGACAAAGGTGGGAAACTTCACGACACAGATATACTCACAGAATCAGAACACTTCATTATTCAGACAGTGCAAAGGGAAGCCTATGGCCCAGAGATTCAAGCCATTAGAGAAGGAAAATCACTGAACAGAAGTTCTATCCTATCTCTATCTCCAGTGCTAGGTCCCGATGGTCTCTTACGTGTTGGCGGAAGGTTAAAGGGCAACAGATCTGTTGATGACTTATCGAAACATCCAATAATCATCCCTAAGAACCATCATCTGGCCAAGCTTCTTATTCACCATTTTCATTGCAAGGTTTCACATCAGGGTCGACACTTCACTGATGGAGCGGTGAGAGCTGCTGGTTTTTGGATAGTGGGGTCCAAGCGCATGATTTCATCTGAAATCCACAAGTGTGTCATTTGCCGCAAACTTAGAGGGAAACTTGGATGGCAACAGATGGCATGCTTACCAGATGATAGAGTGACTCCTAGTCCTCCATTCTCATACGTTGGTGTGGACACGTTCGGACCATGGGCAATTGTTCACAGGAGGACCAGAGGAAGTTCAGCCAATCAGAAACGTTGGGCCTTGTTATTTACTTGTATGGTGACCCGTGCGATACATATCGAAGTCATTGAAGAGTTATCTAGCGCAGCATTTATTAATGCATTGAGGCGTTTCATCGCCATTAGAGGTCCAGTGATACAGTTTAGGTCAGATCGGGGAACCAATTTCATCGGGGCGACAGAGGACCTGTCCATCAATGCTGAGTTTGTGGAAAAAGGACCAGTTGGAACATTTCTGACTAATTCAAGAACCTCTTGGGTATTTAACCCACCTCATGCCTCCCATATGGGAGGAGCATGGGAACGTTTGATAGGAGTGTCTCGCAGAATACTAGACTCTATGTTACTACAGAATCGAGTCGAACTAACCCACGATGTCTTAGTGACTTTTATGGCCGAGGTAACAGCTATTGTGAACAATAGGCCTTTATTACCTGTGTCAACAGACCCAGAGTCTCCTTGTTTGCTCACACCATCTACCTTGCCAACAATGAAGACCACATCCGACATCCACCCCTTCCCAGAGTTTGGACCTAAGGACATACGTGCACATTGGAAGCGAGTGCAGTTATTAGCTGAAGAATTTTGGAAAAGATGGAGAGCAGAATATATACATACCCTTCAAGCGCGTCAGAAGTGGAAGGAAGTGCGTCCAAACCTGAAGGCTGGTGATGTCATCTTGATGAAAGACAGTGGAAGTGCGCGAAATGACTGGCCTATGGGCATTGTGAAAAAGACATTCCCAAGTGACGATGGCCGCATCCGAAAAGTTGAGATATGTGTTGTGAAGGATGGTACACGCTCTTCTTATGTGAGACCTATATCAGAACTTGTAACTCTTTTGGAGGTGTAATGTGATTGACGTACATTGATGGTTAGATCATGCACTTAAGATCAAGTGTTTGTATGTTTGAAATTGTACTGTAAACAAGATATAAGTACATTGAAATTTAAGTTAAATTTGTTTTAAAAAAATAGTAATTTCTAGTAGAAATCAAAGGGGGAGTGTAGTGTCCGGAAATATCCGTCCCCGCCGTCCCGGGTTTAGATTTTAGTATATTTTGTTTGTTTCCGCCCAAGTCAAAGAGCACAACGTGTTTTCACTAATCTTGTTTGTCTTGTCCTCTCATGGAGTAAGTTTCATTGCTATTTTCATGACTTAACCACAACTATATCTGTTGGTTTATATAAATCTTTTGCTTGTTTAGGACTAGTTTAGTGCTGATTAATGCACATATCATTAAAGCATATCTGTGCTTCTGTAATTATCTTATACATCTTGGAGCACAAAGTGTCTTAATAAGCTGGTATAGCGGTATATAGAGGATGCAATGGTGGCTGTTGTCTTCAACTGGGAAATCTTACGACGCTAGAGTTGGTTTTTGATGACATATTCAAGGATGTTTCATGAATACTTCTTTGGTAGTGTAGATTCCAAGATGTTCAACTTGTGGTCAATAGAATGGATTTCTGTCAGTTCAAACAGTTTAAAGGCATAATTACTGAAGGTCATTTCTGTTGGACAGTTTCATAAGTCTTGACAGTATAGGGATGTTGTTTGGACAGTATGCTAAAAAGAGAACCAAAATATACTATATCTGAGTGTTAAGTTTTGTCTTAGATCTGTTAGTGGAGATTGGAATACCATCATCATGACTATTCTATATAATTTATGATCTCTCCATATGCATCAAATAATGTCCTAGCTGCAGGGTAGCTCTCCCCCAAAATTAGAGACCATCCATCTTCCCAGCTAATTCTATTGGGCAGTGCTGCCAGAGGGTTTCCGATTCAGTAGCCAGTACAAATTAGAATGGACATGTTACTGTGTAAACTATTAGTTATTGATTGGCCGTCTCCACTGAGATCAGCTAGAACCGCCATGTCTGACTGAGCCAGGGAAAATGTCAGAGGTGGAGAAGAGGGGACTCCATTTTTTTTTTTTTGAGTTGGGTCCGATATTTACGGTCCGCCCAATCAATACGCAGGCTTTTGTCGGGAATAACTGGTGGTGGTCGCAAATCTTAATTCAAGTCTTGTTTTTATTTGTGACGGTGTCTCGTTAGCATTAGAAAAGAAAAGTGTTCGAGGGATCTGTCTAGAATCATTATGTCGTGAAATGTTAAGACTGTGCAGTATAGATTTTTTTCTTGAGTTTCTCTTGTTTTCTGGTATGACAGATTAATTTATGTAAAGATGGTGAAATGCAACCCCAGTGATTTATTTCCTGATTATGACCAAATTGATTGGTGTTTTTGCAATATACACTAAGGGAGAGAGATAGGGAAGAGAGAGAGAGTAGAGTCTATGGATAAGAAATCAATTTACTGTGAGTTATTAGCGATATAGCCCTGATAAATTTCCATACTGACCTTTTCTCTCCTCTTCTAGGTCTTCCGAACCGTTGTCAGAGGACAGTCAGAATAAATAGCCGAAAGTGTTTTCTATGAATGGCTTATATTCATGATAGGTGTGATTATTAGATATGAAGGCTGGGCCTTTTGATGTCCTTTTATACTTAACAGAGTTATATTTAAACATCGTAAATCATGCTAATAAGAAACACTTAAATAGGTTCTATGTCATAAAAATTTTATTTAATTCTTTGTATGAAAGAGTTTCTAAATTCATTGGAAGGATTTTTGAATTTGGGGTTGGAAATTTTATTGTTGTTTTTGATTCTGTGAGTATTTCCACAATAACTTTTTTCCATATGACAGAGGCATTACACCATGAGCATGTTTACATCAAGAACGTCCGCAGAAGTGACTTTATTTAAAGCGCATGCGTATTAAATACAGTAAAAGAGTTCCTTTCAGGGGAAATAACTCACCTTTTTGAAATGGGAAATATATTGGAATAAGCACCCTATTCTCTCGAGAATAAAGTTTGACTGAAAAGTAGTTAATCGCAAAAAGCAACAAATAATAGGAGAAAACTCAACATCCTAATAGACAAATCACAGTACACTCTAGCAAAAACCATACATAAATATTTGTTAACGACTTTGTAGAGATATGTTCCTATCTCCGTTTAAGAATGAGAAAGAGCAATTGAGTCCTTTATATGCAAAGCTATTTCAAGACTTTTATTTTGTTATTGACATCTTAATGTGTTTCCTGTGATTAAGTCTGTGTTCCCTCTGAATATTAAGGGACAAAAAAATGGTTTAAAGTTATTTTTCTTGATCTCCGTTTAGTGTACTAATTAAATGAAGGGTAAGACAAATGGCTGGTTTCAATGTAAGAATGATATGGGTCATCAACATGCTGATTTAAATTAAACTAAAACCGACAGATCATAGATCTCAAAATTAAGTGTCCAGATAAAACCGTAAAAAAAATCATTGTTTCTCCTTCTTGTTTTGCCATAGGCAAAGTAAGTATGTTTTATTTAGTATGCCGAGCAGGGTTGGCCTGGAATACCAGTGGTGTGAATTACGAATGGTAATAATCGTTATTTCCTATGTCGATAAATACTACAAATGTTCTCTTAACTGGGAAATGCAGGGAAATAAAAGAAAGGTTTTAATTCTTTATTAATTTAATCTGATAGAAAATTCAAAAATAAAATGAACATAAAAACAGAAGATTAATAAAATTGAATATGTCTTAAACTGCAATATTACACATCTAGAGTGTACATATGCATTATATTACTACTGATTTGAGAGATATTACCATTAATAGAGCTTAAATACATCTTATATAGGCTTTATCTTTACTTTTTATTCTACACCTAACAATTTTTTAGACCAATATGAAGTCACATAAATAAAATATCTAAATGGGATCTTAAGGTTCATTTGACTAGCCTTTGTAGACTACATATGACTAAATTAAGCATGAAACACGTGACATCTATGACCTATGATGTAATTTAATTGAGTATGTTATGATTATTAACAGTAAAGTTTTAGCAAACCTGATATTTTTAAACCAGGGAAAGTGATACAAGATTTATATCTTAACTATTAAAGTGTACTAGTTACATGTGTTCACCAAGGCAGATGTGATTAAGTTATAAATATGTAGCTATTTTTTATTTCACAATTTTTTTTTCAAATACTAGTAATTTCCTGGAATCAGCAGTATTTCCAACGGTCCTGTGAAATATGAGTATTTTCTACTTTTCGCCGACCCTGTTGCCAAGTTTTCCAGTGTGTTCACAGAATTGATATACGCGATTGGTCTTGATACTAACCTTTATTGTAGTCTAGGTTTTATAGATGTTCATTCTCCAATAGCCACCACAGATTTCCCCATTTCCATTGCACTTCATGTTACATTCTCTCTCGGGCTTGGCAACAGTTTTTGTAAGTGTGTTTCCACAGAAACATTGAGAGGAATACTACATGGAAATGATATAAAATGTTGAGGTCATATTTATTGGTTATCTGAAGAAATCAGTACAGTAACTTATTGTAAATATAAATTAATGTACCTGGACACCGTAGATTCGGGTGTTATGTATCCGACAAAACGTCTTACAGTAGTCAACAGTCATGGTTTGGGAGGTTATAGCCTTTCTTTGCAAGATTCGTTTTGGATTGTCTTGGAAACATCCTATATATTCTAGAGATATAAAGCAAAGTTTCTGATAGAAGTAGATGCGATTCGATTTTAAATCAGCTTTAAGCACAACATATCCAAAGAAATGTTCTAGATATTCTAAAGAAAAAGAGAAGCTCATATATTCTGTACGATTGACTTACTAAGTATATTCGACTTAAATATTTTCCTTCAAAATTGAGTAGAAAAGCCATTAGATTGGCACCGACAAAAGATATTAGAATTGCTGATCTGCATGATTTTGCTTTCTATTTATGAATATGTCTCTTTTGATATTAATAACTAGTTTTCCACAAACATTCTGACATTCTTATGTAACTGAAAAACTTTTTTAAAAAGTACTGACAATGTGTTGCCGAAGCTTATTAATAGCTTCTAAGAAAACTGACAATCCAGTCGGTTTCGCTGAAGTAAGATGATAATTACCAGTTTTTCTTCATAAAAACAAAGACATACATTACTGACAGTCCTGTTACTTTTATTCTCCTAATCGAGGAGACGATAGACGTTTGAAAAAGATTGTTTGTTTAAGATAAGATTTTATCGTAAAACGGGTTATTTAAACGGGGTGCTAATTTTGGCTTACTGATTAATTTGGCGTTTTAATGGTATTCCGCTTTCATTTTATTCGCTAAAATATTTATTCTTCTTCTGAGTGTTCATCTGCAAAGAGCTGAAACCCTGTGTTCACGTAGATATGTTACTCCAAAATTATTGGCATGCCTTTGAGCAGGCAAAACGCAAAAGTTTACATCCACCAGGAAAACCCGCTTTACGGTGTTTGCTTTTGAAAGAGTAATTTTTTTATAAACTTTTAATGCATGTACCTGACAATACTTGTCATGAAGTTCTTTATGATTTTGTGCAGGCAGTAGAGAAAACGATTACCCGTTATACCTCACCTGAGCTGAAAGTTCAAGTGAGCTTTTCTAATCACATTTTCTCCGGCGCCCGTCTGTCTATATGTCTGTAAACTTTAAGTACATGTGTCCTTGGGTAAAGGAAATTCAAGTTTGCTCAAATGAAGGGCCACGCCCTCATTCAAGGAAGATAATTCAGAAATAGTAAAAATTTGGTGGTATGATTTAAAAATCTTCTCCTCGAGATCTACTGTGTCAGGAAAAATGAAAGTTATAGAGAAGCATGCTAAGGTATTATAGATTCATTTTTGTTTAAACCCTGGAGGTAGGTTAGGGCCACAATGGCCGATCAAAGTTTGACGTAGAAATATATAGGAAAATTCTTTAAAAATCGTCTTCTCAAGAATAGCAAAGGCACGAATCATCATATTAATATGGAAGCATCCTCAGCTAGTGTAAATTCAAGTTTGTTCAAATCATGACCCCTGGGAGTAGGGCGGGCAACAACAGTGAATTCAAGTTTTACATAGAAATATGTAGAACAAGCTTAAGTGAAACACTATGCGCCCGGCGGCAATAAAGTTCGAAAAGCTATGTTTAGCATATAGGTCACAGTCAAGGTCACATGATCATTGTCTTGGTGTCATTTGAAAGCACTTAATTAGTGGAGTATGCATACCAAATATGAAGTCTTTATCTCCAATGGCTTCAAAAGTTATGGCTAAAGTTCGAAAAAAAAATATTTTGCATGTATAGGTTACAGTCAAGGTCACAAGGTCATTGACCTTGTTGGCATTTGTAAGAACTTAATTAGTGGAGTTTGCATACTAAATATGAAGTCTCTATCTCTCAGAGTTCAAAAGTTATGGCAAAGATTAAAGTTGACGACAGACAGACAAACAGACAGACAGGACAACGCCCCAAATCGATCGATTCTGGCGCATAAAAATTCTATTAAAATCGTCTTTTCAAGAATGGCAAAGCCATGATTAGTCATATGTATATGGAAACATTCTCAAGTATTATAGATTCAAGTTTGTTTAATTCATGACCCCTAGGGGGTAGGGTGGGGTCACAATATAAGTTCAAATGTAAAGGGCAATAAAGCCACAGGTAGTCAAAGAAACATTCTAGCATCCTTATTTAGTGTATTTTCAAGTTTGTTCTTTCAGGATTGGTTGGAGCTACTTTTGGATTAAAACTTTTGAATAATAATCTGATAACTGCTTTTTTCCTAGCCACAAAGCTCAGGTGAGCGATGTGGCCCATGGGCCTCTTGTCTTCAGAAGGACTTTAACAAAGATATTTTCAAAATTTTTTGTTTCACCACGACTATAAAATTAAAAATTGGCAAGCGTCAAAATCAATATCTTTTAAACCATGCCTAAAAGTTTAATAAAATTTTCCTCTCAGGTAAACGAACCTAACAAGTCAGCTGTCGGCGCAAAATTGACGACGTCAAAACGTATCTTGAAGTGTCAGTGAATTTGTTCTCGAAACTGTGCCTCTAATAAAAAATATTTTAGCATACATAAAAGACCCAAGACCATAAATAATATGTATGAAGAATAAACATTTTACGCACAAAAATAAAAACACTTTGTGAATATTTCTCTTAACATTGTTTTTAAAGTAAGATCTTGGGAGTGACGATAACACAGTGGTAACATGTACTTTTCCATGAGAATGAGGATGTTTTGGTTCCATACCCGATTTTTTTCTTCTTGGTACAGTGTAAACCAACAGTTTAATAATATGTAAGTATGATTTTATTTGCTTTTTTTTTTTATTTTAGATTAAAGAAATTTTGATTTGATTGAAATTTAATCTCCCAATATGCGATATAAAAAAAATTGTAAACATAATATACACATATAATAAAGGTATTGATAAGGTAGTTGACAAAGTAATTAAATGAGGATTATATATTGATTCTTACCTGTTGAATTGCTGGATCTAGCAATGCACACTAAATAAAATTAAGTGATATAGTTAGAAATTGTTTTGAATATTACATTTTCAAACAAAATAACTATACATATTTGTACTTCCATTCATATTTTGACATGACCTACCTACAAAAATTTTAAAAACAAAGGTAAGCAGAGGAAAAAATTAATGAAACAAAAATGTTTAAGGTTTAAAGTTATCATTTCGCTATGGTCGATACGATGACATTTTATTACAAGTAATCTGTCAATAAGTCATACTCAGACTGACGGTTTTCATAGTAATTGTTGGGTCATTACATTTTAAAAAAAAATTCTTCATATTGAAAAGTAGCGGGTGTGACAGGTTTGTACATGTAGGAGACGTTCACAACTCCATGTCACTTGATCCCGCCTGGGAAGAGGTCTGAACTTGCCCTACTACTGATCTGATTTCTTTGGTTTCTTTGAATTGATCTTTCAGCTTGAAACTGTTCGCTTTCCATATTTCATTATACAGATAACAAATATTCTGATAGGAGACAATAAGGTTTGCTCGACAGTCCATTAAACAAGAAAAAATAAGAGCACAGCAAACATGGACATTCAAAATATCAGAGGTGGGAGCAGTTGCCATAGAGGAGTGAGCATCCCCTGCCTACCGGGCACTGCGTGCTCCTTGCCCTGACAGGGAAATAGCGGAAAAATCAGTGGACAATAGATTGTGTGTATAATGCCCTAACGATGAGAATGAAAAAGTCAGTCAGTGTTGATGATAAAGTGTATTTGTTGACAAAGTCATTGTATCGACCACAGACCTTACGAAATGGTGATTTTAAACGAGACAGTTGATATTCTTGATCAGGAACTTGTTTGTCAATAACTTAATTCGTTTTTGAAAAATATGTACATGTATACTCGATAAAAACAATATACAGTGTAAATGATTAACCTTGATCGAATTTACATTTGGATTGTATTTGTCAAAAATTGTCTTTAAACAGAGGTTTATAGACGTTCTTTTTTCTGTCATTGAAATAGTTAATTACAAATCGCAACAAATATTTCCGACATCAAAGTTGTACCTCATATTGGTTAAAATTTGCTTTTTTTAAACTTTTATAAATGTTTTAGATTGTTTCGATTTATGATTATTAATTTCATTGTATTTTCTTTAAAAACCTTATTATGTTGCATTTAAACTGACAAAACCACTTTTTACTTACCTACATCAATACAGTAAACGAAAAAGCCGATGTAAAATACAAAATTCATACTTGTGTTTTGATACAGTGACTCAGAATTTTACAGTTCTGTGCAGCGGTAATAGAAAAAAAAGCAGAGCAAGGATCAAATTAATTTTAAATGATATATACTGTAGCGTTCAATTACAACAGATGGATCACGAAACATGTCATGTTTAAAATAATTTAAACATATGGAACACACATAAGTTTTCATTCCAGTTGCAAAAGATCTCGAGCCCTTCCAGCAAAAGCAAAAAAAAAAAAAAAGAAGAAATTGGAAGGTATACCTACAAATGTTAACCTCCATAGCATCCATCCTTTTTTTAAGCATCTTAATATGTTTTTAATAAAAGTAAACTCAATTGAAGAAATCACAGTTAATAGGAAACCTTCTTTGTCTATATAACACATAATATACCATGTATAGATAAGTATCTAGTTAATACTTTAAAAGCGACTCTAGATAAAGGACTTTGTAAATTTTATTCTCTTAAGGAAGCACTGTCTAGTTAGTATAGTATGTCAGGGCATCAACGATGGTGGGAATCATGGGATAATTTTCATAACGGGCGAAGCCCCATGTTTCCCTTTATCGTTGATGTCCCTGGCATACTACACTGACTAGACACTGATTCCTGATATTTCCATTTCATTGCGAAATAAAATTATATATTTAGACTTAAAAAATGTAGAGACAAATTTAAAGTACACGAGGACTCTCATGCCGATTTAAATAGTCCTCGTCCACTGACGTCAGACACAAAGGAAGCCGCACGAGATTTACATACATATTTGGCCTCAGATGCGCAGGAGATTTGCACGCGTATTATGCCTTCTTAACTCCTGACCTATCGACCTGCCTAATTTACATTCCGGTAGAATTATCAAGAAATCAACTCCGCTAACTTTCAAAGGGTTATTACAGAGAAAAAAAAATAGAAATGGAAATATTATAGTATAAATTAATTTTTTGGCACACTTGATCACCAGGTTTTAATGAAAGTTTGCTCATCATCATAATATGACACCAGTATAAAAAACGAAACAAAATCTTATTGCCATATATCTTAATTCTCTGGCATCAGGTGTTAATAAGAATAAAGAAATTGACAATATCAGCATATTCAATTTTACACGAATGCTTCAATCTTTAAAACCCTGTTACACATATAGGATAAGGAAATTTTTTTATGCACATTGCGAGCGGAAAGACCAGATATTTGGAATCGAACAGTTAACTTCGAATCAGGAGACTCATTCAAAAATATCAATTTCCTTAAATAAATCTGCAGCGCTTATCAACTCTTTATGCTGTACTTTTCCTTCGACGATCTTGTTATCCCAGTCAACACAGCTTTTAAGGTATCACACCGTTTCTTGACCAATCTGACCAATCTTGACCAATTAATTCACTCAATTGTAGATCTATAGATATAAAATTGATTTTCTTTACTTTTCAGAATTATTTTCCCAAAACAATTATTATAAAGATAAATGTCAAGTGCTAGAAAAAGTTATTAAATAAGTGATTATTGAATTTTATTGCGCGAAATGTATAGGGATAGTATTTTAAGACATTCTTGTCGCTATGTTAATGACGTTACATTAATACTGCCGTTAAGTATGCTCCGCGGTTACAAAACATGTTAATCTTAAAGTGAAGAAAATTTATTTATATTAAGTCAAATGAAATGAAACTTCATACGTTAACAAAACAAATTTTTTGCATTTGATATTGTGCTTATTTTAAATTTCTTGAAAGTAGTATAACGAGGATTGATATCGTCCACGAACTTTTCGAACGAACCTTTTGTTACTGCGATGGAAGAATGGAAATAATAAAATTTATTTAGATTGTCTAAAAATGTAATACATGTACATTAATTAAATTTACGTATTCAGAATTTTTCACAGGAAAGGTTTTATGACCTAAAAAATCCATATATATTGTCTGAGCCTGCATGTGAATTCTAACCATGCATCAAACATATACATGTAGTGCTGAATGTCACTTAGCACAACGGTATGGCATTAATGATTCTCTGGACTTTATTCATGCTTTCGCAACTGACATTAATGTTTTTTTTTAATTTGAACGAGATTATTTTTTGTTGTTTTGACTCGCATTTTTACGTCAGTTATGCTTATTTGAGCATGATCTATGAAGCATGTCAATATATTGAAATATTAATGAATTGCAAATTTAACCTACGAAGAAATTTGGCAGATTTACATTATTGAAGTCCCTGTTCTTCTCAAATGTCACTTACTTAAAATGCCAAGAAGGTATCCTGTTTATTTTGGTGTCAGCCATTGTGACTGGTTAGTGGTAGCGTTTAAAACTTTCTGCTAAATTTTGTTTAATGAATTCTTAAACATTTCTTTTACCAAAGGAACCCAAGGATATTTATACATATTATCTGTCTATGTGTCAAAAATGTCTCTATACACAGAAATTATGCTCATCTTTGACGTTCTTAAGTAAAGATCCCATTTCCTCTTCCTTATATCGGCATAAAAACTGGCGAGAAATTCGAATTAAATCTTTTTAAATCTTTTTTCCTCAACAACTCATTACACTCAAAGCCTTTTAACTTGAAATAGTTTGAAATATATTTACCTTCCACAAAATACAGTTCTTAATATTACCACTGTTTCCTATTTCCTAAAATATTCTGCAAATCTAGCGACAAAAAGTGTTGATGCTTGCTTTGAATACAGTGATGGGTCTTTCAGTATGCACTTTTTCAAAAGTCATCGCTAGGTTATTGTGGGCATAGTCTCCTGGGGTGTAGAATGTGACAGACCAAAACATTACAGATATTACACAAATGTTAATCTAAGTTTAGATTGTTCACACTAAGATATATTTTTGCATTGTCTATGTTTGTTGCACAACAATATTTAATTAAGGTCTTCCGTCTTAACGGAAGACCTTATAGTTATTGTACTGTTTCTTATTATTATTATTATTAAGGTCTTCCGTCTTCACGGAAGACCTTATAGTGATTCTATTGTTTCTTATTATTATTATTATTATTTTTCCGTACACCAAATTTTCGGACTTTGTATATCTTAATTTGATTCAGCTGAAAACTTTGATACATTAAATTACAATATTGGAAATTGTGAGATTTTGAAAAACGTACGGGAAAAAATTGATAAACTTTAATTTGTTTTAATTAAGTCAATAATTTCATTATTCGATTTACTATAGTGAAAACTTTGTTCATCTGATTAAATGCAATTTATTTTATTTTTTTAGAGCGATAGCTGTCCTGCATGTTATGTATCTTCATTGGGATCAGAAAGCCAACCTGACTTATTATTTAAATGACAAACAAAGATACATCCATGGTTCCAGTAAATGTTTTACCAAATTTCTTTCTTTACTTCTCTTTAAAATATTCACCGAAGTAGAATTGAAATTTCAAGAATATTGTAAAGCAATATATATGAGGAATGGTGTAAATGAGATGTGGATACTTTAAAACAAAAAAAAAAGAAGAATTTCGAAAATTTAAAATGGTAGCATTTTACGAAATCAATAACATCAAAAGTTACAACTTTTCATGACTCTATTTAACTGTAATTATTTCTAACCCCATTGTGATTTGTCATTTTCAAAATTATTACATTAGAAAAATCTGTACATACAGGTTGTCTGAGGATAATGTTAAAAAGCACCATGTGTCTCTGACTATCTTTGTTATTTCTGGAGATCAGATCTTCAAATAATTGTTGGAATTCCAATTGGAACTAATTGCGCCTCCTTGTAATCAAACCTGTTTTCGAATCATATGAAACAGAATTGATTCAAAAACTTTTTTATTTAAAAAAACATGTACACTTGCTTAAGTCTTCAACTAGACATTTCGTTACATCGACGACCTATAACCGATTCACAATGTTTCATAGATGAATATTTTATTAGAAAAATAGCCTTAAAGCTGAACACGATAAAAAAAGAATTTTTCTGCCATATTCGATTGTACAGTCGCTCTATCTGAGGCCTCTCTATATAAAGTCGCTGGTGTAGTAACTGTTCAATGTAATCAGTCGTCACCGGTGTAAACGGAGGTAAGTTACACAGCTCTCGGTAGGATAAAAAATTCTAATTCTCGGTAGGATAAAAACTTCTAATGCAGGGGAGTAAAATATGTATACCATATATAGAAACTTCAGGTCAGTGCCATATACAAACCCAAACAAACTGAAATGCAATAAAATGTATTACAGAGGTAATGTAAGATAACCCGCACGAAAACCTGTCGCGATTCCACGCCGATACTCGTGACAATTAAGCAGCCATACGTAAAGAATGCAAGAAGTATACACTAAATTATCAAATATGGTGTATTTAATTATAAAGACGTGTTGAACTTTAATTGTAACCCAATGACCAAGCTTTATGATTAATCCGATGACTTCGACTTCCCAATTTTCCTTTCTTATGTAGAAAAATATCATTATTTATCGGGGTTGTGCAGCGACACGTGTAGGTGCTAGTTATCTTATATTACCTTTGTTTACATTTTATTGCATTCAGGTGTACACGTATTTGTGTTTGTTTTTATACTGGATTGACCAAAACTTGAGAGGGATAGGTTCGAAATAGAAAGGCAGGAAAGGTTGCAGAGACTTGAAAATGAAAAGCAACACAATAAAATGATGATGGAACTTCTAGCAAAATGTTTAAAAAAATGAAATTAATAATATTTAATGACAAAACGTTCATGTAACACAAAAAATTAATGATTTTTAAATAAATATATTTCTATAACAGTTTATTTCTCAGTTAACGACAGTTGCTTGCTTTCCACTGAGTTCATTGGCTAATTTCTCAAGACATATACTCCTCAAGAGTTGGAGGTTGCAGGCTGAAGTAATCACTAGTGACGCTTCCATATAAACAAGTATGGCAGTTTGTGAGTAGCGTTGCAACAAAGTAGTATTTAGCGACTGGCTGAAGAAAAAGTTTCTGGTTCTTTCTGTAGTCGACAAATGAAAATAACGAGAGAATTTTACCAAAACTCCATTCCACACTTGATCGTAACTTTGACATACGTTTGTTGAAAACCAGCTGCTGCTGAGTCAGTACTGCCCCACGAAAGGGGGAGATCAAGTGCGGCCTGAGAGGATATGCTGGGTCACCGTACAGGGAAAATATGGTACCATCGGGGAGTGTCATGTTTCCTTCTAACATTGGCATTAATCCACTCATTCTAAGCATAGCTGCATCATGGCGTTTTGCTTCGACAGGCCCGTACATGTGAATTATCAGTCCGTTAGGAATTGTGATCGACTGAAACTTAAGTCCATGTAAGCGTTTGTGGCCACTATAAACAACTTTTTGATGTTTCACTGGTCTGCAAATTGGTCTTACTGTACCATCTATGAATCCCCAACACTGGGATAAAGGGGAACCAATGTCAGAAATGGCTTCAGCATACTCACGCAATTTCATTTCACTTAATAAGAGCTGATCAAATTCCCTCAACTTGTATGCATATTTGTCAAAAATGAAATTCAGGACCGTGTTAACGATGTAGGAAATTTCAGATTTTGATCGACCAAATAAAGGCACCATATCGTCGAGTCTATTTGGGTAAGCTAGGCGACGTAGTAAAATAAACAAACCTTCTGTTCCAGACGTTCTAGTGCCGTTAGGACAAATAAAGTGAGATGGAATCTGTAAAGCTAGACAAAGACGTTGTATGTCTTCCCTTTTGAATCGGAAATATGAAATGAATTGTTCTTCGGTGAAATCTTCTACACGAAGAGATGGTCCTTTTTCGCAGCCTTCATGACATGTGGATAGCAAAAGCAAATCATCATCCCCCGTCATACAGGCTAAATCAGCTATATCTTCCATTTTGTGAGAAAAAAAACGTCATGATATTACGTAAATTACGTCACAATAACCTCGCTAGAATGATTTTAACACGTGCGTGCTACACGTAAAAAGTTACACGTAATAATTCTCAACTGTATATATCACCTTACGTGTACGTGTACTTGTAAATATTTTATTACACGTACACGTACCCGTACACGTTAGCAATCTCAACCTCTCTAATATGTCGTACGTACGAGATACTAAATTGTACGTACGAGATAATATGTCGTACGATCGAGATAATATGTCGTTCCGTCGAGATATTCAGAAGGTAGAGCTCTACAACCTGAAATATTTATTTCTGAATATAAGGCATATACATATGTTTGTACTTTATAGTATCAGAACATTTGCACACATAAATAAGATCTCTACAAGCACTAGGACTCGTGTTACCAGACCTAAATGTTACATGTGTCACGTCACCTCCCAAGAAATATTTTTCTTCACATCATTGTGCTGAACGAGTCTTCTACAAAACTTATAATTTATATACATGTATGTATATTGTATAGTAAGCATTCCGATGCCTCTGGATGTTTTTTTTTAATAAAAATGTGTAGTTGTTATACCGATATAGAAATCAGTCAGGCTCCCTAATTGGTCAAAATTTAGATAAGCTCACTTTTGATCACAGTCTCAGTTTTTTTTTTAGTTTTACTAAATATTCGGTAAAATTGATGGGTAGATCTATTACTATGCAAACTCTCTGTACTTTTACAAAGGGAATTATTTGTGGAAAAGTGAGAATGAGATCAAAAGTCAGGTCTAAGTTTTATGGCCCCGGAGCACAATATTCACCACTTGACTTTAAAAGAATATTTATTTAGAATAGTAAACTGAAACGTATCTAGATAGATATCACATATGCTCTAAGTGCAAATAATGCACTTTTTTCTTTTAATCAGATCTATCTAGATAACCCTGCAGTGTACCATGGACAGGAAAAAACAAGTCCGATTTTCCGATCAAAACGACATCAAACTTCTAAGGTAAGAATCTGTCACTTTTTCAAACTACATGTACTGGTAATTGCATAGCGGGAAAACAAACTAAAAATCGACACGTTAATTTCGATTTAATGACATTTGCATGATTATTATTCCAAGTACTGTATACTAGTGGTATTACATGTACTGTTCAATTTATACAGAGAAGTCCTCTCCAAAAATCCCTTTGATGACAAATCACAATGGGGAGAAATAGCCAACAAGCTACCAATGGACGTTGATACTAGGCGGGTTCGCGAAAGAACCCTTTTACTCATTGATCAAAGACGTAAACACAATAAGAGTTCCCTAAAAAAGTAGGTTAAATTGTTTGAAAACTTATATTTTAAAAAGTTTCATCAAAAAGAAATCAATTGGCTAATGCCTTTATTTGATTTAGATTAAACTTAATTTCATTTAAAAAGGTCATCATATACACACGATGAATAATATATACAGTGTAACCAGTATTCGGAAACAAGTTGTTATAACTTATATTAATCCGTTTCCTTATACAGTCAAACTTGTTTACATGGAAATTTGTTTTTTTTTAACTTTGTTAATGATTTTCTTAATATGCAGGTCTGGAGTAGATGAAGAGTACGGAGAGAAAGAGAACCTCATGGATGAAGCGTTAGATTTATTTGATGAGGAGGAACAGAAGAAGAAGACTCTGAAAACAAAAGCGGAAAAGGAAGAAAACATTGGGAAAGATATTCGAAAACGGGCCCTTGAGAACTTAACACCTACAAAAAGCGGTAATCAATTATATAGTCTGAATAAGGCTTCTTTTAATATTTGTATCAGTGCCTCTCTTTACCTAGCGAATTTTAAAACTTTTTTTTTTCAAATCTTAAATAGAAAAAAAAAATTAAAGTCGAAATCTAAATTTGTGAAATATAATTAACGCCTTCGTTTGAGCTTTTTTCTCCATTCAGACTGAAAGGCTGTATTCTGTTTAAAAATTGTCTTGTAATTCATTTAAAACATTTTGTTTTATTTCTCTTACGGTGTATATTTTTTTTATTCCTAAAAACTACTGCAGAAAGTACATAAACAGCGGAAATGAACCCCCCCCCCCCCCATATTGTTCTTAATCTGTATACTACGTCGTTAAATGATTTGTTTTTAATTGAAAATTAAAATAAGTACGTCATCTAAAAAGTTAGTGTACTTATTTTGATTTTCAAATAAAAATCCATAAACGACAAATATATCACTTTTAGACAATTAACAATAAGGGAAATATACCAATAATTGTATAATTTTGTGGATATATAAACATTATTAATTTGAATAAAAAATTAAACATTTTTTTCAAAACACTTTTGAAGAATATTTTTATGCAAGTTAACAGTTACATTTATTATACATCTACTTTATTACTCTTTATTGAATTATTACCATAAAACTATCTATTTCCCCGAGAAGAGACTATTTACCCTTTCTAAGGACTACTCCCTGGGACTACTCCCTCATGAATATCTATTTATATTATCTTCTCTTAAGATTTTACAATTGCCATTATGAGATTCCCTTTGTATGTAGTTTATTTGAACAAGAAAATAAATGTAAAATTAAGCTTTCAATTTCATATTAGAGACATACGTTCAATCGAAAAATTATCACATTAATTCTTTAATGATGTTTATGGATGTAAAATAACAACCTCCTAAGTTATCACTCTGGTAATTTCAAATAAAACTGGACTTTGTAGAGAGATTATTGTGTTTTTATTGGCTATTATGCGTTTTTATTGTTATACATCTTATCTATTTTTTCCACATACTCATCCTTTTCTTTTTAAAATCAAAATCCTTTCTGTTAATTCATTGAATTATATTTGAAAAGAACAAGCTAATTTTTCGTCGTACCTTTTACACAATTTATTTTTTAAAAGCAAATGCAAATATTTTCGTATAAAAATAAGGTCTTATTTTGGTGTCATATTACGAAAATATCCTCTCTTTCGTCAACTAACTAGAAGAGCTTTAACGCGTGGTAGTTTCAAGTTTTCTGTAACTTTAAAGATTTCACATTGATCAAATCCCATACCATTATCTTATTTGAATCAAATAAAGCCACAACAATGTTTGCTTTGATTTCAAACTTTTGCATTAAGACAAGACCTTTGTCATATCGAACGGATGGGGTTATCTTGTTTCAACAAATAGAGGTATTAATTTACCATGTAAGTAAATAAATAGGGCCACGAGTTATCCACTTATTAGAATAAAAGTTTAATCTTTTGATATCAATGGATTTTCTAAAAGTAACACGACGTTGTTTATTTTGTGAATTTCGTATCTCTATATAATTGCTTGTTGACGCAATGTCTTCAAGAATTCAGAAGAAAAGGTAAAAAAAAAACCACACATTAGATTTAAAGTCTCAGTAAAGGTAAACTCTCCTGTTTCTCAGTTTGTCAATACAGTAAGTAAAATTCCTGCTATACAGTTTTCTTTTTTTTTTTTATAGTAAATCCGGATTGCTTTCAATGACAATTAATGAGAATGGTGATGAAATAATCCCTGACTCTTGTTTTCATTTTGTTGTTTCTGGAATGAACAATATCATGTGCATTGTTCCTTCAAGAATCAAAAGAATGCGTTTATATTTTGGTTTTATACAGCATAACTTAACAATTAATAGCGCATGCTCCCTCAGTAATGACTGACCTTGACCCAGTAGAGACAAATTTGATTGGCTGGGTACGCGGAAGGATATCCCGGGGAAGTA
The DNA here is from genome assembly GCA_003671525.1 of Saccostrea glomerata. Classification (NCBI taxonomy): domain Eukaryota; kingdom Metazoa; phylum Mollusca; class Bivalvia; order Ostreida; family Ostreidae; genus Saccostrea; species Saccostrea glomerata. The sequence goes on from PRKT01000470.1 coordinate 297,112, forward strand.
ATGTATCCATCACGTGTGATGATAGAATTACACTTGCTTGGGCTATCTATAAAAATAAGTATTTGTAACAAAATACATGGTTAACCAAAGAAAAATAAACTTATTTAAAATAATTATGTTATAGAGTACTTAGCTGCAGAATTGCACCTCTTCATTTGAGAAAATTCAGAGACAGACCAGAAAGCAATACAGATTCAAGCTTTGTAAAAACAAAATTTTCCTTTACTGGGACGATTTTTTAAGCATTCTTCGAGTACTATATGCCTTTTCATCCAAAAACATGTCATCCGTTAACGAACCATACATTTTACTCATATTCTAGATGCTCTATTAATTAACTCGATTAACTCTCAACCATCCAAAAAACTTGGCTAAACAAGGACGTTTGAATACATGTTTTTCCCCTTTGACGGATGAAAAGTAGATAAAGTAATAAGATTAGGAGGAAAATTTGGTACACTGGTATGGTTATATAACGGATATCCACGTTTTAGCGGGGGCGCATACAATAAGAATACCCAAAGCCTACGGCAAATAAACGTCACCCTCAATCAAAGGATTTGACCGTGCTTGAATCTGTACTACTCTTGTTTGTCTATCCGAATTTCCTCCCCCAGAGAGATCAAGTTCTGCAGATGCAAAGCTCTGTACAAAAACATGCAGAAAAGGACTAGAAAATATCATTGACTTTTTTGATAATTACAAAATAAGGGCTGTTTTTCAAAACAACTTATGACTGAGACCCAAATCTCATTCTGCTAATAACTTTCTTATTTACAGGGGGTATATTAAATGAATATTTGTTTTAATCTTTTTTAAAGCTCTATAGAAAGATATTTTATGCTTGCAATTTTTAACAGAATCATTAATTTTGCATAATTTTACAATCAACTGAAGTATTTGGTCTTTGTCGTAAGTTCATTTATAAACGGGTCTTAGGTTTCCTTCATCTTGATGTGCATAGGTAAATATAAAAAATAAACTAAATTCATTAATCAAGTAATGTGTATAAGTTTATTGTTTCGTGATCCTTATAAAACATACAATGATTTTTTCAATCTTTTGTTTCGTTACATTTTCTCACTGATTCTATACTTGCTTATTTGTTGTCTTTGAAGAATACATTAATTTGTAGTTCAATGATCAATTCATATATGATCTTTGGTTTAATGCAAAGGAATAATTACACAGGTCAAAAAGTAAGTTACAGAAGTATTGACTTGTAGAATAATAAGCTTTGATAGGAATTTCTTGTTTAGACAAACTTTTTAATCGATGCTTTTAAGACGTACAATTTTTCCCGTTTTAGTGTTGTTGCCTAACTAGTTTCTTTGATCGTTATGAAATCACAAACAAGAAGGGTACTCATTAACTTCTGTAATCCTGAACTTTTAATTGAAATGAAATACGGCGATAACGAATCAGATTCAAACTCATAAGCTCAAAAGTCCATTTATGCAATACACATTATAGGGCAGAGCAAACAGAGACCTCTAAAAACATCAAGGGTGGGATCAGGTGCCATGGAGGTAGAGTGAGCATCCCCTGTAGATCGGTCATCCTTGGCATGATCAGAAAAGCTGTAGACAATTCATTGTGAAAAATAATGGCTACACAATTGGTAGGAAAATTCAGTCAGCATTTGACCTAATGATACACTGTATTTTCTGACAGTGATATTGTATCAGCAATTTATATAGTATCGACCATAGAACTTGCAAAGTGGTGAGATAAAATGAGACTGTTGATGTTCTTGTTTCATCAACTTGTTTGTCAAACTTGTTCGTAGGTAAAGAATGCTCTTGCGTATCGCGTCAACTGAGAAAAAATAAATATCGTAAGCATGCGATATACATTGGTCTTGAATACTGTACGTTATCCCCAATATGTTTCATTATCCCCAATATGTTTCAGTAAAAAATAATAAATAATGTAATATGTTTACACTTATAAATATGCTATATAATTCCTCATTAAAAAAAATAAAAAGGAACGTTGGGGTAGTATGTATTGTAATGAAAAAAAGAGCATATCAATCACAAAAATAGCACTTTAAATTGTATATAAGATAATTTACAAGTTGCAGTAGGTTTGAATAACATCAAAAAATGATTGTTGTACCATATGCATTTCAAACGCACTAATATAAAGCGCCTTTCATTGTGAAAGGATTTTCTCTCCAATTGTTATTTAACACTGAAAAAACTGTATTACGTGGAAATCGAAAGGAGTTTAAAATTCAATAAAATTAGAAAGTTTCTTAATATGTATGAAAAAGTTGTTTTTTCTCGGTTGCTTTTTAAGGCCTGTAGTCTATCTACTGCATGAATAGCTAGGTTATCAAAAAAAAAGCTGATAAAAAACTATTTCAATGGGAAAATTAATGTATAAAATTTAGGCTCAATCTTAAAAAAAATAGAATATATGGAGATAGCGAGAAGTATTCAAGCTCAAAAGTCCATTTAAATAAAATTTTAGAACAAAGCAAACAATAACCTCTGAAACATCCGAGGTGAGATCAGGTGCATTTGAGAGTGAGCTTCCCCTGCCTACTTGCCACACCCGCCAGGTGCTCCTAGTACTTGTCATATTTGGGTAGTATCGGGAAAATCTCTCGACAATTCAGTGTGTTATTAATGATCGAACACATATTATGAAAAACATCAGTAAGCATTTGATTAAATGATAAACTCTATATGCTGGCAAGTTCATTCTATGACCACAGAACATAAAAATGATGGTTTTAAAAGAGACTGCTGACATTCTTGTTTCACCAGCTAGGTAGTCAGAAATTACCTACAGTAGTTTAAAAAAATCATACAAAGAGTATGCTCTTGCGTATCGAACTAACTGAGAAATATAAACCCCGCCTGCAGGTGATGAAGGTATATTGTTGCACAAGTAATCGAAGTTGAAGATTGAAAAGTTAAAGTCATCAGTTTTCTCATAAAGCCCGGTTAGTAGAGTTCTATTAACGTCTTTGTAAAATATTAAGATATGAGACAAATTTATCGGTGGTATATTTTATGTCAAGCACTCCGGGACATATCATATCGACATAAAAATGGAGTTAGACTTTGTTAATTGACGATACGTCCTCCATATATCTTATTGTAGAGATGAAGGCAACAACCAGTGTTTTCTTCTTTTCCACATTGAAGATTTTCGACAAATTCTGCTTCATATGAATACAAAAATTAGGATTTCTAGATAAGGAGTGCTACTAGTAACTATGGGAACTCCGATAGATTGTTAAAAATCCATGGTCTCCAAAAACCACATAGATATTGTCCATCAAAAACTCATCTTCAGAGTACTTGAGGGTACGATCAGAATTTCTTAACAAAGTTATTTTGCAATTGAGCAATGACAAAGTAAGTAAATTTACGAGTTCCAGGTTGTTAATAAAATTGAAAAATAGTAAAATTATTTTGTTGATTTTGGTACATTGTAAAACTAACTGTTTTCAAATATACACAAGTTGTTTTGAAATGGCTAAGTATCCAAATCTGATTAACACCATGTCTAAAATATATTGTTGCACAGAACTCCTTTAGTTTCTACTTCACTACTGTTAATATTAGCGAGAGCAGTGAGCTTAATAGACTAACGTGTATGAACAGAGGAAATTCGGATTGAAATCTGTACATACGTCAGCCAAATTTCTCTGTGCAATATTCCCAGAATTCCTGCACTACCCAATAAATCAAAAATAGTAAAAAAAAAAATAAAGGAACATTGTTTCATACCGAAATCTTAACGAAATGATTTTGCCGTACCTTATTCAAAAAAATACCCCCATGCCACAACACCGGCTTTCACCTTGCCCTTCGGAAATGAAACAAATGACGTCACCGGAAACTTACGAATTTTGACGAAGTCATGTCGGTTGCTTCCGTGAAACTCGTATGTTGCGGTGCATAGCAACATGGTTGCTAAAATATAGCAACAACTTACTTGAAAAGAACGATTTAATGCAATCTCTTTTCCATAAAACTTTCGTTTGCGTCCTAAGTCAACAGAACTTTTTATCTGACGTCATACTTTCGTCACTTCAACGGTTCGGGTATTTCCGATTTTGTCGGAAACTTCCGAGAAGTTAGGAATCTCGATCCCGAGGCTGGTGAAATAATTTCTTTATATTGTTTTGTTTTATTCTTTTTTTTCTTTTTCTTGAATGATAGACAGTACATGTGTAGGTTTATGATAGTAAATAAACACCCCTCCTAATGTTATTGTGATTTGAATTCAAGACACGTGGTTTAGGTTGATCTATTCAAAGGTTATAGGGTAGAACCGGTTTTATAAATAAAATTGGCAGTAAACATGATATTGCTATAGCCTGTTTCTTTTGAAAACATGTTCTGTAATAAATGTTTCCAGACCTTTCTGAAAGACTTTCATGATTTTCAACAGAAAAGGGTTGGCTAAAGGAGGGGGTGTTAAAATAACAATATATCTTTTCGGCGAAAACTAGAGCTCACTAGTGACTGATTCGCTGGTAAAAAAATGTGCATAATCATCTACACTGACAAACCTTTGTTTGCCTTATATGAATATTGCTATAAATGCGCACAGGGGATCTTACCAGGAGCAAATGACTAATCGGTGCATGAATAGCAACGTTTACGCCAATACATGTTTACATTTTACTTCGAACACGTAATTCAGGTCAATCTACGATCATGTAAATGGACTGCAAAATAAAAACTTGTTCTTACGAACAAAATACAAAGATAAGAAACTATGTAAGGTGTAACGGGCGTTTTTAATTTGTTGTAATAAATGGGGGGGAAAAGTTTAATAAAATGTAGTTTTGCGTCTAGTTCAGAACACCAGCGCTTCAAGGGTAAGGAAAACGAACAGCATCTCGTATGCATTTAAATTGACAAAACTTTGTTTACGTTCGTGATCACGTGTTCGGCCAGGGAATTCACCTGGCAATTGTATTCACCGATAGTACAACAAAGGAATTAATACAGACGCAAATCGCTTTTGCAGTATGACTTTCAGAAACCTAGACTTCCGCCGTTTATCTAACAAATGAATTGTTTGTCATTATGAGCATGAAAATAATATTTCTAATAATGCTTTTCATTTACCATAAGGTTTTCCTTTTTTTCAAGCGTAAAATTCCTGTAGTATTCGTAGTAACCCATAATGCAATATTTATTCAGCTGATTGGTCAGTTAAAATCATGCTGGTGCCTCATTTGCTAATCTGACGCCAAAAAATATAGTCCCGGTTTCCATGCAAAAATATTTGTCCAAAAAGAAATTTTAATTCATGACTGCAGAAAATTGTATTCAAGAGAATATTTAAGTTTGAATGAAAGTAAAAGAGACCGATTGATTGTAGTACATTTCTACAGACATTATCAGCTAATTCTAGGGTGGTGAAAACTGAAACGCAACATAACTTTTCTGTTTACCGTGCATCCACGTGCCAGTCACTTCCTAGCCACATTTCCGTTTCCGTGAATAATTTACCCTATCTCGCTGAAGTCTCGCTAACTCTCGCCAGAGCCACTGCCAGAGCTACTCTGAACTCATCGGGTTTTATAATTTGCAAAAATAAAAATAAAAGGTTCCGAACACATTAGTAGGGGTGTAAACTGCGCTCGTCCAAACGGTCACACCGTAAAACATATTAAGTGAGGAATAGAGAGAGAGACTTGGCGGAATATTATCTGGAACCCGCTATGTATTCTTGTTTGTAAAATTTTTTTAATATATGAAGTTTTGAAAGCTGATATAGATTTGGAGAATTCAAAGTCATGTTGTTTGTTGGGAAGATAAAAATAGTCCAACTTGATTTAGAATTTTGAAGAAGTTTCTTATTAGGTAAGGAGCCACGGGTATGTTTGATTACCACTAGTAGAATAAAATCCCAAGATCAAAAAATAGAAGAAAAAAATAAGATGTAACTTGTAAATATCTACTTAGAAATTCACAATGAAGGTACAAAGTTGTTTGTTGTTTATGTTGTTCTTGTTGTTGTTTCAAATCAAAATATTTGTTTATCAAAATTCAATAATTACCAAATGTCGAGCTATCAATGTGCATAGTCAAATGCTAGAATACCGAACTTAATTTCTAGCGCAATATGACGTCATTGTAACTGTGACGTTTTGTATTAAATTATGACAGCAATCAAGAGTATTGTGACGCATCTGAAACAACGCCACATATGAAAAGGTATGCGCAATACAATTACATTTGGTGTTGTCAAAAAGAGATGAAATGAAACTGTATCCGATAGTGTTTCGTACTTCCTTACACTTGGACTTGTAAAGATCTAAATCAATATCCTTATTAATTATATTATTTGTTTCGCCAAACTTAATGGATTATCATTTGTTAAATAATGAAGTGTCATACATAAGCATGATCAAAACATTATTTTTTCGAAAAGTATCCCTTGAGACATTTTTGAAATACCACATATGTTACTCAGGTCATGAATCCTGTCGCATTTAGAGTCATTCGATCGGCTGATTTTTTCTTTGGGCATTTCATGGGATGTTATAAAACATCTAACGGACAATGGAAATGTACTGCGAGCCTGAATTTGAAGATGGGCTGCCGTGTAACTTTCCTCATAATAATTTTGGTGTTCCTTGTCAATAACTGTAAGTTTGAGTTTTTATTATTATTACCATTTTTTGGAGGGGAGGTTGATAATGAATGTTTGTAAACCCCACAAAAAAGGATTTTTATTACATGTACAAAAACTTATTTTAGGAATATCCTACAGTTTATATTTGGATGAATTGAAATATAGCATGTATATATGTTGTATTATATGAAATACCAGACCTACGCTGAAATTAAAACCAAAAAAATATCGAATATAGATATCAATTAATTGAATATAATGAAAACTTTCATTTAATTTCAGCATGCATTACTGGTTCTAAAAGTGTATCAGGTTTGGAATAATTCTTTTAATATTTACTGAAATAATGCTCGTAAAACCATTTGGGGCGTATTGTTGATTCTTTATTAGTTTTATCACGTAAATATTTCTTTTTTTTTTATTTTATTTTTTTAAACACAATTTATTTCATACAGAATATTCATAATTAGTTATTGTTACATAATTGTGTATTTTTACATATATGAGAAAGCGAGAGAGAGAGAAAGAGAGAGAGGGGGGAGGGAGGGGGAACGGGAAGAGAGTGAGAGTAGAGAGAGCTAGAAAAAGAGTTGGTTCCACCTGTTCCACTGAGTGTCAAATTTTTCTTTTTACCATTTTTATATGATATATATTTCTGTGTTTGGTAAAATTGATTTAAGTGTGATATTGCAGAGTGCACATTTAGAGGTTTTTCGGTACATCTAGAAGTATAACGTAAATATACGGTATGTTCTGTTAGAAATACGTATTATAAATTATTAAAGCACTCTTCATTTTCTCTGGAAATTGAGACACATCCAATGTTAATATATCGAAAATAGATTTCCTTTATTGCTCTGCTAAAATTGGTTTCTTACAATTGTCAAACAATTGTTTGTATAAAACTCGAAGACACTTGTAAATAGACTAAAACACGCATGAAATTATTTGCCTTTTCTTTTAGAATATATGGGTTGCTTCCAAGACCAGCCCGACCGTACCCTAACCGGAAAGTATACAAGGACGAAATAAATGACCATTGAAACCTGCAAGAATATTTGTACAAAGGAAAACACCAAATTCTACGGTGTTGAGGTTAGTCAATTTTTAACCGTTACGATACTAATTTATTAAGAAAATCATTGAATATTGACCTATAATCTTTTCCTTATTTCTTGAAGTTTTCCAGTGAATGTTTCTGTGGAAGCACTCTTACAACAAATATTCTCAGACCAGACAGGGAATGCAACATGAAATGTAATGGAAATAAGCAGCAAACATGTGGTGGAATTTATAGAATGAACGTCTACCTTAACCCAGATTACAATGAAGGTTTGTACATGTATTAATCATACATTGTCCCTAATTTTTCGTGAGCTTTAACGAGCCATCCTGTTCTCTATTTTAAGGATTAATCTACTTGATAACAAAAAATATTACGGTTTGGTTTATTGAACTGAAATATACATCGCAAAATAATATTTCTTACCATTCATCAGATTCTCCTAATAAAGTACGACGCAACAGCGAAAAATTCTATAAATGCAGACATATTTCTTTATTTAAATCAATTTGTGTAAGATAACAAAAAAAAGTTTCTTAAGTCAGTGGAACAAAACTATCAAAATAATCACAAATTTTACACCAAATCCCTCACACTCATGAAGTAGTTGTACTCGTTGAATTGGGATGTTTTATCTTCTTTTGCAGCGACGATAATCAATATCCAGTACATATTCGTTATGTTTTCCTTTAATTCAAATTTCTAAGAAACATTTTCATCGAGTTTTAAGAGGGTTAACTTACAATAGGAAATAAAGCTTGATGTAAATTTTTTATAAACAACTCCTGGTAAATTATTCTCTTTTTTTCAGCATATCTGGGTTGCTTCCAAGACCAGCCCAAGCGAACCTTAGCCGGAATGTATGTAAAATCGACATCTATGACCATTGAAATCTGCAAGAATATTTGTACAAAGGAAAAATACAAGTTCTATAGTGTCGAGGTCAATATTTTTTTACTACCTAATCAAATGGATTTCGTTGTTTTATTAGAGATTTAGTATTTTTATCTATTCTGTATGTGTTTTCAGTTTTTCTTATCTTTTGAAACCGATCTATTGACTGCCAGTCAATAGACTGCGATCTATTGACTGGCAAATATTTGGGAAACACCGATCCGGGTTTCGAATTAATTTGTAACATTGCACAAACGTCAGTGGTAAACAATCATTTTATTTGATCTTTTGATAATTATTTTTAAATGTAAGATTTCAATGGAAGGATATTTTATTTAATGAAAGTTACGTTAATTAATATTACAGATGTACCACATCTAACGTTAGGTATTAATTTACAATGATTTGAATGCATAATGATAGGGAAACCTTCGGTAATTTACAATTGTGAACACTTAATAGTGAAAATGAAATTTAGTAATAAAACAATTATTTAATACCTGAGCCGTCAATTGACTAGAAAATGTTTCCCTTTTTGCAGGGAACAGCTCAGTGTGTTCTATTGCTCGAGGCCTCGGGCAATAGAAAACACTGAGCTGTTCCCTGCACCAAGGGAAAAATTTTCTGGTCTTTTGTTCGCTCAGGCATTAAATATTTGTATACTATTAAAAACTGTGTTGATTTTTGAAAGTATTTGAATTGAATTTTAAATAATTTCTCATTTCTTGAAGTATTCCTATGAATGTTTCTGTGGAGATTCTCTCACAACAAATATTCGTAAGCCAGAAAGTGAATGCAGCATGAAATGTAATGGAAACGTCGAGCAAATCTGTGGTGGAGTTTATAGAATGAACATCTATAGAACCTAGAACACAATAAAGGTAAACATCAAGAACACTGGCGAAGATAATGCTATTCATTTTTTTTTTAGTTCAACACGTATATATTTATTTTTTGGTATATGCTTGAATTTCCCGTTTACTCAAAACAGACAATTTTTTCTGTAAATCTGGTTTACACCTTAAATACCTAAGCGGATATATTTTGAGAAAACATTTTTAAATTTGTTTTTATTCTTTTATTTGCAGGTTCCAGCTTGACGTTTAGATAAGTCTGCGGATCACTTCAGTCATTTTCTATCAGTGACATTATTTATACGACTTTTTACAAATTAAAGGCATCAATAAAACAAGAAACGCTTCCAAGTTTTAAATCAGAAATAATGAAACATTCACTTGTAATGCTATAGTTAAAAAATATACATATTCAAATTAATGAAATGGATTGAACAGCAGGCATAAATGCTTATCATAGTTCTTTCCACAGGTCAAGGCACAGTTAGATGTACATTAAACATTCAATAAAATGTATGAAGAGTATATTATCAAATAGTACAAAATAATAAAAAATAAATAATACCACATCTGATGGCAAAGATGTCCATTCTGACTCATGAGAATACCAATAGATATAGGGGAGGTAATAACTGATATACAGACCTAGCAGCCATGATGTTTGTGTACACGAGGTAAGATCGAGCTACTGTTTGAAGTTAAAGGTACATTTATTAAATCTGGAATTTCCCATGAATGCCAAGGACTGGAAATGAGGGGATTGTATGGATACAGATGATTCAAGGGGGTGTGTCCCCATACCAAACCAGGTTTTTGAGAAATAATTTGCGTTCCTTTTTGGTAATCAACCAATGAGAGACTAGAATACAAACAAATTAAACTAGAAGACTTATTGTTCAAAGAACAATAAGAGGTCTTTCCACCTTCTTTGAAGTTTAATTTCGTTTTACCTGACTCCTTAAAATTAAATTCCATAATAAGCAAACAAAATTGTCTTAAAAGGATAAATTTAAAAAAATGACAATTTTAAAAAATTTGAAATGGCCTTGGCCTTTGACCTTTAAAAGACTTTCAGGTCAAAAGGTCAAGGGTCACAATGCAATTGACCCCATGCCTCTATGACTTTTACTTTTCAAGTTATAAGGTTTAATAGCAAGTACAAAGACGTTAAAGGGCAATAATTCATATAAGGTGTCATCAGATCCTTTGGCACTTATACAATGAAGTTAGGCCTGAAGACCCTTAAGACATTAGTGAAGATTTGGTGTCTCTACTGTCTATGGTTTCCGAGGAGTAGCGATAACAAGGTTTTTTGCACAAAGGGCAATAACTTTTAAAAGGATCAATCTTAGGCGACATGAATGGAATCTTTGAAAGAGTATTAAGTGTGCATATCACAGACAGAAGATAGATTGTATATGTTTAAGGATGTAAGAGCTATTAAAAGAAATTTTTTCCTCATAATTGGAATGATCTTGTCCTTTCACCTTGAAATGAATTTGAAGGTCAAAGGTCAATAAAACTTATGCAGTTGGTTTCATGTCTCTACGACTTCTCGTTTTGAAAATTTTAGTTAAATATTTAATGTACCTTGTATACCTCAATTAAATCTGTCAGTTAAAAGAGAAGTTTAACTAACGTTTAACCACTGCGCTCGTCCAAACGGTCACACCGTAAAACATATTAAGTGAGGAATAGAGAGAGAGACTTGGCGGAATATTATCTGGAACCCGCTATGTATTCTTGTTTGTAAAATTTTTTTAATATATGAAGTTTTGAAAGCTGATATAGATTTGGAGAATTCAAAGTCATGTTGTTTGTTGGGAAGATAAAAATAGTCCAACTTGATTTAGAATTTTGAAGAAGTTTCTTATTAGGTAAGGAGCCACGGGTATGTTTGATTACCACTAGTAGAATAAAATCCCAAGATCAAAAAATAGAAGAAAAAAATAAGATGTAACTTGTAAATATCTACTTAGAAATTCACAATGAAGGTACAAAGTTGTTTGTTGTTTATGTTGTTCTTGTTGTTGTTTCAAATCAAAATATTTGTTTATCAAAATTCAATAATTACCAAATGTCGAGCTATCAATGTGCATAGTCAAATGCTAGAATACCGAACTTAATTTCTAGCGCAATATGACGTCATTGTAACTGTGACGTTTTGTATTAAATTATGACAGCAATCAAGAGTATTGTGACGCATCTGAAACAACGCCACATATGAAAAGGTATGCGCAATACAATTACATTTGGTGTTGTCAAAAAGAGATGAAATGAAACTGTATCCGATAGTGTTTCGTACTTCCTTACACTTGGACTTGTAAAGATCTAAATCAATATCCTTATTAATTATATTATTTGTTTCGCCAAACTTAATGGATTATCATTTGTTAAATAATGAAGTGTCATACATAAGCATGATCAAAACATTATTTTTTCGAAAAGTATCCCTTGAGACATTTTTGAAATACCACATATGTTACTCAGGTCATGAATCCTGTCGCATTTAGAGTCATTCGATCGGCTGATTTTTTCTTTGGGCATTTCATGGGATGTTATAAAACATCTAACGGACAATGGAAATGTACTGCGAGCCTGAATTTGAAGATGGGCTGCCGTGTAACTTTCCTCATAATAATTTTGGTGTTCCTTGTCAATAACTGTAAGTTTGAGTTTTTATTATTATTACCATTTTTTGGAGGGGAGGTTGATAATGAATGTTTGTAAACCCCACAAAAAAGGATTTTTATTACATGTACAAAAACTTATTTTAGGAATATCCTACAGTTTATATTTGGATGAATTGAAATATAGCATGTATATATGTTGTATTATATGAAATACCAGACCTACGCTGAAATTAAAACCAAAAAAATATCGAATATAGATATCAATTAATTGAATATAATGAAAACTTTCATTTAATTTCAGCATGCATTACTGGTTCTACATTACAAAGTCTGAATAGCAATCATTATTGAGTAGTGGCCGTGTAATAGAAAGGCATATGTGGGCTAAAATTACGTTTAATATTGCCTAGAATAGTTGTCAAGTTGTGTTAATTGTATGAATACAAAGTCATCTGACGACCATCAACCTTAAAATAATATCATTAAAAATTATGCCCTTCAAGCGTTACTTATATACATCTAATCTTTCGGAAAGGACAAGATACTATACATGTATGAAACTTCTATATTCGTTTTGTATATATGATAAATTTAAATTTCTATATTTACCGATATATTTCCTTAATTTCATTCATGTAGTACAGTTTCTTAAAGAGAGATGAAATCTTAAAGTTTTAGACTTTGATAATCAATGTTTTAATTAAAACTTATGGAAACGATTTAAATGTTTCAACATTCACGACATAAAAAAACTATCACAACTACATATACGTATTATTAAGCGCACAAGATATTGTTTAAATCGTGCAGGTGAGTAAGATCACAGAGATTATATTAATGCATTTCTAAAACATATTTGACTCTAAGGTCATACCTCGTTTTGGAAGTAGGTCAAATGTCGCCTCATATCCTCTCCAGCGTATCATAGAATCAGACCGGAATTCTAATCGAATACTTCCCGTCGCTGATTCGAACACATGTTTCTGTCCAGAAAACCCACAAAGTTTTCCAATTTGCGTCGAATCTAAAGTATTTGTAAGAAAAAAATCTTCAAATATAGATTGTTGATCCTTATCGAAATAGAGAGAGGGAATGCTTCAGTTACCTGCATGTTCAGAAGCATATATTGTCAGGGAATCAAAGGAACAATTCTCAGATGCTTCCATCTCAAGAAAATTTACTGATACTCTAATCACGTGGTTAATGATTGGTGCCCGGATGATAGTTATACACTGAGCATCATTTGGATAATCCTCTGGGTACCCCGGACTTGACAGGGTACCATTTATCTCCGTTTCTATGGTTCTGTTGCAACTGTTGTCTATAAAATATGGGAAAATTACATTAAAGATTTTTCTCAGTGGAAAGTTGACGTATATCTATTTTTGCTTTAGCATAGACTTGTTTTTTTTGCTTAATTTTATTGGCATTCTGCCAATATACAAAATATTTGGGGAAAAAATAATAAACTAAAATTGAAAATCGAACTTGATAGCTAGAAATGTTTATAGATTAATTTTTATTACCATTCAGAATTGGCTGAAAGGGAAGATTCCTATCACGTGACTTGATATATATCTTGAAGCCCCGCCCCTCTTGATAATAGTCCGAGGTGAAGATTAGAAGCAACCAGTTGGACTCACTATACAGGGATGTATTGTTTCTCTGTTTTCCACACAGAGTTGTCAAGGATTCATCATCTGATGAATGCAAGATTATTTTCTATTTTAAAACTAGTTGCTGGATAGGAGATAATTCTTTTAAACGTGACAAGATGGCCACTTTATAACTGTTTCATTTTTTTTTAAAATATGTATGCTAAAACAAAGCACTTTGGAACTTGAAAGACTGAACCTTTTTCTTATCAATAGTACTACGATGCAGCTTTTTCTGATCCGAATTTGGCTGGCATCTGTTGTCATATTCATTGGTATATAACTTTTTAAATACTTTAGCCAAAACTCTTTACGTAATATTTTATAAATTCACTGGTTGCTGATTTTGTACATGTTGAAAACAGAACTTACGTGATGTTCTTCCTTCGTAAACATCAAGACGATCAAACAGACACGTTTCATCTGTCACATCAAGGAAAGACAACTCTATGTCAATCTTCATGTCAGCTGGAAACTAGATTAAATTATCAAAACTATTTCATTAATTGTTTAAATCTTTCTTGCTTGTCTATCATTTAGAATAAGAAATTAGTTGGTATGCTACAATTTCGACTTGTTGCTGGTGGAACGAAATCGTCAATCAGCGTCCCGATATGTTCAATTCCTTGTCTATCAAATCGGTAGCGTGTGATAAGTCCTACAGCATTGTATTCCGTTAAGGGATCTAATCTCAGCTTAAAAACACGGCGTTGTCTTTGCTGTCTTGCAGCCATTTTGCTGTGGTAAGCAAAATGCTTAAATACTTAGATCACGTGATAACCTAGAACCAATCAGATAACGCGTTGTGTAGAATATTTATAATGAGGTATAATAATAAGTAACGTTATACATATATGCATTATACAACAATTTGGGATAATGGATATTTGACATTTATATGAAAGAAATGGATGGTACTTTTCGCAATGCGCTTATTTATATGTGATAGGTATATAATTTGTAGCTTTTTCTTCCTGACAAAAGAGCGCTAAAATTATTTGCTATATAATATACATGAATGAATATATTTTAAATTGTCTATCTGACAAATGAAGCCTCGAAATTTAGAAAAATATAAAGAAAGTTCTTCAGATGATTTTATGAAACATACATCTACTTGTAATTTAATGTCAAATATTTCATACTATATTAGTGCTTAAGTATCGAAATTATAATTGCATTTTGATTTCTACATGAAGTTCCTCAAGATATTGATTTTATTCATTTTGGATGTTCTTGGAATAAACATTTCTGTAATAAATAGACGTCTTTAATTTTCTTGTAGTCTGCTACCCTCCTTGTCCTTCAGGGACCGTTTGTGTCAACAAGGCTGGATCACAAATGTAAATCATCCTGGTATCTCCATCGCTCTGCCAAAATTATTTTAAAATTGAATTAATGAACAATGTAAAAACATTAATTTCAAAGATCAGTTAAAGCTTTGATATTTTTAAAAAGACTAGTTTAAAATTGTGTCAATATAGAAATAAACAAATAATGCATTATTTTTGTCCCTGAAAGACGTAAACTGAAATTGTACGTAATTTTTATAAAAAAAAACAACAACACCTAATCAGAATTTTTTTTACTAACTAGATGCACTGTTGGATTGAAATGCTCCATAGATATCTGTTACCATGGTGACTGTGTACAAAACAACCAACAAGCATTTAAGTGTTTCTGTCACCAAGGTTACGATGGGCCGTTTTGTAGGACTAAAGTTGATGTAAACAAGGTATGAAATAAATTAAATCAATATTTTTTATTAAAAAGTTTAAAATAAACCTTAATTATAAAATTGGAAAGATTCCAACCATTATCGTTCAAATACATGTACAGAAACCTGGTGATCTGGAATCCAAAGAATTTTATGTTAAGATGAATTCTAGTCGTCGAATTTGGAGAGTGAAATCTAGAAGCAAGTCATTCAGCACTGAATGAATCAAATATTCAGTGAGTCATCTCGATTTGTGCAGTTTATACACTAACTTCTCTCTCCGTAAAACGACACAAAAATCATGTTTCCTTTTGCTTTATGTGTTAAAAAGTGATGCTTTCAATATTTAAGACCGAAAACATTCATAAAAGTGTGCAAAATTCGGAGGAATTGTTATTTCTGTGAGCATTGGAAGTGCATTTGAAACACAATAAATGTGAAGCTATTACGGTAATTCCGTGTGCACTGGAAATTAATTCTTATAGTGTGGCAAATTTGGAGTAATTATTTTTCATACGCATTGAAAATAAATTTTAAAATTGTTTTATCTCTTTTGTTCATTGTTTTTTATGTTTTCTGCGCCTCAGTTGGGTATTTAAAAATCCAACCGATAGGCAGTTGGATATTTTGAATATCCAACTGGCTGTCGGTTTGATATTTTGAATATCCAACTGATGGCCAGTTGGATCTTTAAATATCCAACTAGTGCTGGTTGAATCGGTAAAATATACGTAGTTTATAACAATGGGTGACGTCATAGAAGTTTTTTAACAAAAGGAGAAGAGCCGACAAACGTGTGCTCACACTTAATTTAACAAAAAACATGTTCGAAAGAAACTTCTGGCTTCCGTTGTTATGTCTTCGATTGACCTGTTTAATATCACAATTCATCACGTGATGTCCACCTGCGTGTGTACTCGTAAAAAAACATTGTATTCTTCAACCTGACGTCGATCTAAATTATGTCTTTGAGCGTGTTTTGTTGCCGTTTTCAGAATTAGGCAAAATAAATATTGTTTTAATTTTGCGTTTCATCACATTTTTAAAATAATGAAATCGCTGTAATATGATTAACACGTATTCGAATTTATGGAGAGAGAGGGGTGGGGATAAAGAGAGATGTCAACAATGACGCCGATCGATAGCCCCGCCTCCTATAAATATTCATTGTGTGGCATAAAAACCAGTCCGGGTGTATGTCGAATTCCGGAAGACGATACTCATGTATCGTTGCTTCAATTTTGATACATGACAACATGAAATTGTTTTTGTACAAATGTTCCACCTAATATAACCAAGTATATGTAGATCTTTCCATTGCTTGTAATATATTTTGGATTCACATCATTTACAGCTTGGTAGAGGAGTCGCAAAAAGATCCAAAATAGGGCGTTAAGTCCACCCATTTTTTGTTTTTGCAATAAAACTAAATGTCACAACTGTTTAAATGAAACTCAAAAAAGACACCTGAAAATAGAATATATAACGCTGGGAATTATTTGTTTTTTTTCTCTTAGAATATATGGGTTGCTTCCAAGTTCAGCCGAACCGTACCATTACCGGAAAATATACAATGACGACATCTATGACCATTGAAACCTGCAAGAATATTTGTACAAAGGAAAACAACCAGTTCTACGGTGTACAGGTTCATAAACATATTTCAATTAATGTATTGACTTCTTAGAAAGTTATTGAAAATGGTTGGTATATTTAAATCTCAAATGTATTTTATTCTAGTATTCCCATCAGTGTTTCTGTGGAGATTTCCTAACAACAAATATCCCAAGGCCAGATAAACAATGCAACATCAAATGCAGTGGAAATAAGAACTAAATGTATGGTGGAATACTTTCTATTTCCACTACGGAAGAGTTATGGTTCTTAGTACGCTCTTTCGTAGAAGAGTAGGAAAAGTTACAAATCTCGCGAGATTACCGGGACAAACATAACAACGGTAAACTAAAAAATGTTTACGATGTGAAGTCTTATTAAAACTCACCAACCAATCGTAAGCCAGGATTTCACGGAAAAATCGACAGAGGTGGGGTAAGAGTACATACTTGTATATTCTTTTCTAATGTAGTGTAAGTTCTTGTAGATATTCATTCTATTTATTCCACCACATATTTGCTGCTTATTTCCTCTACATGTCATGTTGCATTCTCTCTCTGGCCTGGAAATATTTCTTGTAAGAGAATCTCCACAGTAGCACTCACCAGAGTTCTTCAAAAATATAAAATGAAATTGTAAAGGTAATAATCAGTAGTTTTGCCGAGAATTCAATAACAATAACAATAGTAAAAATAGTGTTACATGTAATTGTAACAGTGACCGTAACCGATGTTCCCCAAACGCCCTCAATTCCCTTTTATGCCTTATTACTGTAAAAACGTTTTCTTAAAATATGCTCTTTATCGAAGGATTTCATTTAAGAATATAAAGTTACAATGATACCAATTAAATAGCGTTTATCCTTTGCATGCGCACACACGTGCATGCATTTGCAAGATGATTATGGCATGTTGTTTAAGCAATTTACATATCTTTGTATCCTAAGAATCAAAGAAAAAAATTACAGATATAAAGATAACATTTTTCAAGTATATAAGTCATTTTAATACCTATTAACATTTTATTATTCTGCTGATTTTAACCTCGGGCTCGGACTTGTTTTTTTTCTCGAGACAAACCAAGGTTATAGTCGACTAAGGGTATCATGTCGATAATCACCAATCAAAATAAACTTATTCAATTGTAGTTCCAAACATATAAAACTGACTTTTCTTTCTTTTGAGAAATTTTTAAAATATTTTCTTCCAGACCATTTTGACAATTCTGGTACCTGTGCCTAGTAAATTTTATGTACTATGTAAATAGATGTATAAAGGTTTTTGACCAAAACTATTAATTTTTACCAGTGCATAGGAGGCTATTTCACTAGAGATGTTTATAAAGACATTCGTGTCAGCTAATGTGATTGATATTGTTTAACACCTATATATTATTTTTTACGTAGAAGGAGCGTTTATTGCTTTTAATAAATCGAAAAGCGCTATTTGTAGTGATGGGATAATTCTAAAAAAAATAGTATCAATTTCAAAGGTAAAATAAAAGAAGAAGGTTTGGTATTAAAATATTATTTCAATTCAGTAGAATTGAATGCTATTAACGACATCTGAAGAAATAGGCTATAAAAGGTATATATCACATCTTTGTTCATCTGCTTTTTAATTTTAAACACTACAGAATTGTATTTTTTCCTGTATAAATAAATAATTTATATATACTATATATAAAAACTCAAAATTCAGAAACTCAAGTATACTGGTCGTTTAGTGCATGCACGTCCTTACATTCAATTTTGATAGTAGCATAATGTAGGCATTCATTGCATATATTCATATTCGAAATTCATTCTGTTTTATTGAGAACCAAGAAAGTTTTAGGCATTAAAAGTTTGAGCCAATCAGATTGCAGCACACGTGCATATGCGTGCGTTTATGATTATTTATTACACACTTAGTTTTTGCATATGCGGCCTGACGTCACAATAGCCGTATCATCCCTGCAGGGCTGATATAGGTTATCAGACGGCTGATACGGAAGTAGTTGGCACTGAGAAAAAGGTTACCCAAACCCCCCCCC